>CM061067.1:85983064-86435564 GCA_030762895.1 Sophora flavescens | reverse complement strand
TTAAAGGATCAATTGCCCGTGATGATAAGACATGAATATTAATGAAGAACAGTTAAGATTAATGAAGTTGATGATCAATGGATTAGTAAAAGTCAATAGGTTGAATTTGTGAACTGTCCCAAGGATTTGGGAAAGGGTTTCTGAATCTTTCTGTCCAGATCAGTACGGCCACACTCCATTGAGCACGGTCGTGCTTAACAAGGAGCATGCCCGCACTCCAGTTTGAAACCCGGGGCAGGATGTGCATTTGAGCACGCCCGTGTTCAGCAGGCAGCACGACCGTGCTTGCCTGCAGGTCCAGTACGCCCATGCTGAAAATGAGCACGCCCGTGCTCACCTGACCAGAACAGAACCAGAATGCATGAAATAGGGGTATTCATCCCTAACACTTAAAAGACTTAATAAGATACCAACGAAACATGAAGACCAAAGACAAGTGAAAAGATGATGTTGAGCCTTGATGCTTAATGGTCAAGGTGTTGTTGATGTTGTACCTTGGTAGCCTAGTGGCCAAGGGGACCTTGATGCTTAATGGTCAAGGTTTTGAGGCTCTGGTGCTTTTCGGCCAGAGTGTTGTTTAAAGTTAAAAGATTAAGATGATGTTACCTTTGGTTCGTATTGGCCAAATAGGTTAAGCCATAATTAATGGTGTTGATGGAGGTGGTGGATAACGGTTGTTTGTTGTGTGCATACATCATGCATGGAGTTATAAGGGGAGGTACGATAGTTAAGGGGAGGTCATCCGCGTGTAAGACGATCTGGTCATCCACGGTGATTTATCCGAGACTAAGGGGACCATGTACACCCGTGGTGGCACAACTGAGAATAAGGTGCGTCGGCTATCCTAGGGGACCACCGATGGTAAGGTGAACTGCCCCGGCTTTGGTGCTTATTGGCCAATGTGGAGATGTAACTCTGAAGTCGTTCACCTGGTGTAGATGTATCCACATGCATTCGGAGTGGTGTTTCGCATTGTATTGTATGATTGATGTTATATTGTGATATGCTTGTTGTGTTGGTATGATGACTATGTTATGATTGCTATGTGTTGTATGTTCATCTTGCCAACTATCCTGTTGCCGTTATGTTTATATAAATGGTTCTTACTCCCCGTCTTTCGTTGTTTGCTTTGCATGTATCTTTTGGATATGCAGAGGACAGAGAGCAGCTTGCTGAGGAGTGACTCAGAGGAGCCACTACTTATAATTTAGTTTAGGTTTAGTTTAGTTGTTTATTAGAGTTGTTTATCGAATTGGTTATACCAGCTCTGTAATGTGACATCAAGGTTGGGTTCGTTTATATCTTTCATTTATGTTTATGTTGTTTTGTTTATGTTATGTCTTTCTTCTTGAACATGATTTATTTTCCGTGTTGAGACCTTGTTACAATGTGGCATCCTTTACCCGTTGGTTTTCTTTTATAAAGAATAAGCATGTGTTTATTTTATTTCGAAAAACTAAATTATTTCCTTCTATGTTATCGCTTTAAAAATACATGCGGGGTAGAGGGTGTCACATTTAGTGGAATCAAAGCAGTTCGGACCCATCCGGACGTGTTATGAGTCTGTTGCGAGTCTTCTGCGTGTTTTGTTTGAATAATCTATACTTGTTAAAGATAATGATGCTTTAGTATTAAGAACCGTTAGACCTTCCTGCTTGGTTCCTGGGTTTAACTGTTGTCTTGGTTAAATGCAGGAACAAAAGGCAGGAAGAGGTAGGAACAATCAGGAAATCGCCGATGCTTTGGCACTGCTCGCCAACGTCATAGGCCAGAACCAGAACAACAACAACAATGATGGACCAGCTGAGTTTTAGGGATTGGACAAGTTCAAGTGAAACAACCCGGCTTATTTCAAGGGAGCTTAAGACCCGAAGGGAGCTTTGTTGTGGATGAGGGAGACTGAGAAGATCTTCCGGGCTATGGGATGCAACGAATAGTAGAAGGTCATCTTTGGGACCTTTTATACTGACTAAAGAGGCTGAACATTGGTAGGAAAACTGTCGTCAGCGTATCCAGGCCGAGGGTACTATGATCACATGGACCGTATTCAAGGACAGGTTTCTCAAGAAGTACTTTCCAGTGGACATCAAGGACAAAAAGGAAATGGAAGTTGAGCAGCAATTCTCAACAGGTAAGCCTAAGGACTGGGATTCCTCTAGGCCTATCAAATGTGGTAAATGTGGAGAAGGTCACTATACCCATCAATGCAAGGAGCCGAAAATCATTTGTTTCAAGTGTGGCAAGTATGGCCACTTCCGTCAGAACTGCGAAGAAAAAAAGTCGGGACCACAAAGTGCTAGTTGGAATCAGAAGCCACAAGTCAATTGGCTGAAGACCACTAGGAGGGTCTACTCTCTTAGTGGAGTTGGAGTCTTCGAGTCCAAGGACTCAACACAAGGTATGTGCCTAATTGGTGAAAGTTTACCCAATCGAGGTGATAGAAATTTTGAGGACGTAAATTTTATAAGGGAGTGGAATTGTAACACCCCGATTTTCGTATAAGGGATTATGTTACTATGTATGCCTAGTTGTTGTTGTTGTTATTATTATTATTATTATTATTATTATTATTAATGAAGTTAATATTGTTATTTATATAATTGATAATGTAATTGTTATTAGTGTTGTAGTATTTTTTATACATATACATATACATATATATATATACATAGACATACATATATATATATATATATATATATATATATATATATATATATATATATATTGTTGGAACCAAAGTGGTTTTGGATTAAATAATCTCTAAGTTTTGATGCTAACAAAAGGATTAAATTTGCTTGGCAAAGTTTTAGTTGAGATCTAACATGTGCTTTCAGCTATGCTGGAATATTTACATATAAGTAAAAGAAACATAGGATAAGTTCTCATTGAAAAATACGCGTCCACCCTTGTAGACGGATTGCTTAAATATTTTGGTAAAGTTACTTATTTATTTAATTGAGTAGACTAGTTTACTTAAGTAGTCGAGGCTCTAAGTGTTTGCTAGACGAATACCAAAATAACGTGTTAGATACAGCAAGTCCAAAGACATGATAATAAGCACGTCCATCTTGCCACGTAAGCAGACGGAAGTAATTAGTAGTAGTAAATGAACTGATAAATAAAGTAATCTAGTAGACAAGCTCTAACTGCCACGTCACTAGACGGAGATCCTTGAGAAATAGCAAGTCCAAAGACTTGATAGACAAGAGGATATGCCACGTCATCAGACGAGCAAAATAAAATATTGAACAGACTTAGTCTCTCATATAACTAAGTAGACAAAGTTTTTTTTAGACAAGCTCCATCTTTGAATAAATTAAATTCAATCCGAATCTCTTGAATTTATTTCAACTGATTGATATTTATTTCAATAGAATATTTGTTCTTCACTGTTGTCCTATCTGCTTTAATATTTTACCTTGTTTTAAAATAAAAATAGTATCATCAAGAAATACAAAAAGCAGAATCGTACAATACACTAGTGGAAAATATACATTAGACGGTAAATGTTTACGTCAGTTAACCAAAAACTAGACGTTAAAAAGGGGGCGGTGGCAGTTTTGTAAATATCAGACTTCATTAATTCACTGTTAACGTCAGTTGTTTTAAGGACTGGCGTTAAAAGTGAGGCGGTGGCAGTTTTGTAAATATGATATCACTATTTGCGTCAGTTGTTTAATTATGAACTGACGTTAAAAGTGTTTTGCAAGAAATTATTAAAACTTTTAGCGTCAGTTGTTTATAAAACTGACGTTAGAAGTGTGATTTTTACTTCAGTTAAATAAATAACTGACGTAAATAATCAACTCATTCCTATCTTTCTTTCGTTGTCATCTCCCTGTTGTCACTCTTAACGCAGATCATCACTCCATATAGTGCAGTTTATTTCTAATCTTTTTTTTTAAAAAAGTTTATTTTTAATCTTAATTAATTAGCTTGAATTAGTAAATTAACAAATTCTTGTGCAAATTAAAATAAATAAACACTTAACATAAAACAAGTTATATATGTATAATCAAATCGTATCTCGTTGAAGCGATTCATAAGTTACAATTACATGTTTAAAAGATAAAAAATTTCCATGAAGATAGCACTAAAATATAAAAAAGTTTTCGCTTCAACATCATTTTCTTCTCAGTCCTGTCCTCAGAATCTCCAACATTGAATGCATCCCCTCCCTCATTTGAAGTCGATGCTCCATCTGAATCCAAAGTCACTTTGGAGCCGTGGCAGAGTGAAGGGTGCACTCGATCTGTTTCAGCAATATTCTTGGAACAGCCACTTGGTTCCAAAGCTGAGGTTTTGGAACTGTAGCTGCTGATTCTCCAGAAGGATGATGGTGTGTGCAATTCACATAATGCGATTTACACACCCTTATCACCCATGTAATGCGATTTACACAACCTCAGAAGTTGTTTGACCATTAAGACAGAGACTTTTAAGTCTAGGTATAGGAAGAAAGAGTGATGAAATTAATCTCCATGGCAGAGCCATATTGTGAAGCAGAAAAATTAAAGGAAGGAAAGAAGCTATTTATAGGAGTAGGGGATGAAGTTACTAGACATCGTAAGTTGCTAAAAAATTAAATTGATCATTAAGAGCATTAGGTTCCAAGGCGCATTGGGAGTTGGCAGTCATATATTATAAACGTGCAGAAAAGAAAACGCCCGAAGGAATAGGAAGAAACTTATACACTTTTAACGTCAGTTGTTGAATAAAACTGACGTTAAAAGTGTTTTTAAAATAAAAAAATATTTATTTTTAACGTCAGTTGTTTATACAACTGACGTTAAAAGTGTGATTTTTACTTCAGTTAAATAAACAGTAGCGTAAATAATCCTATATCCCTATCTCCGAAATGCCCTGTTGTCACTCTTAACACAGTTCCGTTAACGTCGATTGTTGAATAAAACTGAAGTTAAAAGTGTTTTTAAAATAAAAAATATTTATTTTTAACGTCATTGTTTATACAATTGACGTTAAAAGTGTGATTTTTACTTGATTAAATAAATAGCTCGACGTAAATAATCCTATATCCCTAGCTATCCGAAATGCCCTATTGTCACTCAATTAACACAGGTCTCGAGCCATTTTGTGAAGGAATAGAAATATAGAGGAAAAGAAGAGGCGTATTACATCTAGTTACGGAAGAATGTTACTTTATACAGAGACACAACACTTTTAACGTCAGTTGTATTCAACAACGGACGTTAAAAGTGTTTTTTTTTTAAAATATTAATATTTAACGTCAGTTTGTTAATAACACTGACGTTAAAAAATTAATTGTAACGTCAGTTGTTTAATACAACTGACGTTAAATGTTGTTTTATATAACGTTTACACCCGCGCCTTCTGCACTTCGCTCTGTACGTACGTCTCTTTTCTCTTTTCATCACGCTCAACCCTAAATCACTCTCAACCCTCACTCTCACTCTCACCCAACACAGACCCCTAATCGCGAGCTCATCTCCACCGCAACCACCGCGAGGGCTTCTTCGCCACCACCGTGAGGTACACTATTAACCCTAACTCTGTCTTTCCATTCATTCTTTGCAATAACTTGACGTACATCTCTCTTTCCCCTTCCCGCGCACTAACTCTCCTTGTCCCTCTGCTCTCAGTAACCACATCGAACGTTGGCCACCACTCGAGCTCCCCTCCCCACCACCACGCGAGCACCTATTTCTGGTGAGTATTTAGGGCACATTTTTGTATTTTTGGTTTTTGAGTGTATGTTGAAACTGTAGTCTCAGTAGTTGAAACTTGAAACCGTGAGTTTGAGTTGTTTGGAATGTACGTCTCTGTTTTTGGTTTTGAGTGCATGTTGCTCTGCTGGTTGATCTGTCACGGCCGTGATGCTAATCACGGCTAGGCCATGATCGCTTCCGCCTGTGATGGCATGGTCATTCGATTGTTGTACGATACGGCCGTGACCAGTGCTTGGCAATTAATCTTTAAAAACTATAGTTTTCAATCTCCCGTATTGTCCTTATATTGGATATATATATGTTTTGTATATCTACAGGACCTATCTAGTTATGGATCGTAGTTGGATGGTTTGTAAGCGTACTAGTGCTGAGTATTTGAAGGGGGTGGGAGAATTTATAGAATTTGCTCAAAGGAATGTTCCTAATAGTAATTGAATGTTCTGTTGTCCTTGTGTCAAGTGTTTGAATACGAGGAAATGTACGGTGAAGGATATACGTACTCATTTGATTTGTGAAGGGATTTGCTTGAGTTATACAAGATGGATATGGCATGGTGATATGTTGTTGAGTAGTAATACGGCGAGTGTCTCCCAAAATGAGGACGTTGACGTAGATATGGAGGATGATCGAGTAGAGGACATGATCAGTGATATTGGACAAGAATCTTTTCATCGAGCGCATGTGTATGATAGGTTGTGCGGTGATGCGGATAAGCCTTTATATCCAGGGTGTACTACTCATACATGGTTGTCGGCGGTGCTAAAATTGGTTTGTGTGAAGGCGAGAAATGGTTGGAGCGATAAAAGCTTCACGGAATTGCTTGAAGTGTTGAAAGACTTGCTTCCGGGGGACAACACATTTGCCTGACCGTAACTATGAGGCCAAGAAGGTATTGTGTCCTATGGGTATGGAGTATAAGAAGATACATGCATGCCCCAATGATTGCATATTGTACACCGGTGTTCATGAAGACAAACACGATTGCCCCAAATGTGGGTTATCACGATACAAAGTGAAGGGTGGTGATGATGATGATGATGTTGATGATGTGAGAAAAAAGGGTCCTCCTGCGAAGGTGTTGTGGTATCTTCCAATAATTCCAAGGTTTAAGCGATTGTTTGCCCATGCGAAAGATGCGAAGAATCTTAGATGGCATAATGATGAGAGGAAACGTGATGGAAAGGTTCGTCATCCTGCTGATTCTATTCAATGGAAGAATATCGATACTATGTTTCCGGATTTCGCCGATGAGCCAAGAAACCTAAGGCTTGGACTTGCTACGGATGGAATGAATCCTTATGGTAACATGAGTAGTATTCATAGTTCATGGCCTGTTCTATTGGTGATTTACAACATGCCCCCTTGGTTGTGCATGAAGCGCAAATACATGATGTTGTCTATGATGATTTCGGGCCCAAAGCAACCGGGAAATGACTTAGATGTTTATCTAGGTCCCTTGATTGAAGACTTGAAAACGTTGTGGGTGGAAGGTGTTGATGTAGTTGATGGGTATTCTCATGAGACTTTCAAGCTTCGTGCCATGTTATTTTGCACCATCAACGACTTTCCAGCATACGGTAACTTGTCAGATGCACAAGTGTCAAGGGGCATAAAGCATGCCCTATATGTGAAGAAGGCACATGCTACACTCAGTTGCATCATGGAAAGAAGACGGTTTACCTTGGGCATCGGAGATTTCTTAGACGTGATCACCCATATTGTAAGATGAAAAAAGCTTTTAATGGATGCCAAGAGACAGAAGAAGTGCCGGCGACCTTAATTGGAGAGCAGGTTTATCAGAGGGTAAAGGACATCGATGTTATATTCGGCAAGTCCAAAAAGAAAGGTAAAGCTGTTGAGAAAAACATATGGAAGAAGAGGTCGATATTCTTTGATCTTCCATACTGGTGCAAGCTTGATGTCGATAATCTTGCATTGATGTGATGCATGTGGAGAAAAATGTGTGTGATAGTGTGATCGGGACGCTTCTCAACATTCAGGGCAAGACAAAGGATGGTGTGAATGCTCGTCTCGACCTCGTTTCTATGGGTATACGAGAGCAGTTAGCTCCAGTTGTTGAGGATGGTAAGCGGACTTATTTTGCCGCCAAAGATGTCATACTTTGTCAAAAAAAGAGAGACAAAGTTTTCGGGTGTCTTCAGGGCATCAAAGTTCCACATGGTTACTCTTCAAATATGAAGAGGCTTGTCTCTAGTGATCTTAAATTGGTTGGCTTGAAGTCTCATGATTGTCACATCTTGATGCAACAACTTCTGCCCGTTGCTATTCGTGGTATTGCTACAAAAAATGTGAGACATGCCATTACTCGGTTGTGCTCATTCTTCAATTCTATATGTAGCAAAGTCGTTGACCCCGTATGTTGGATGACTTGGAAGTTGAGGCTGCTACAATCTTGTGCCAATTGGAGATGTATTTTCCTCCTTCCTTTTTCGACATAATGGTTCACTTAATTGTTCATTTGGTGAGGGAGATTAGATTATGTGGGTCGGTTTTTCTGAGATGGATGTACCCAGTTGAGCGCTACATGAAGATCTTGAAAGGGTACGTGAAGAATCCTCATCGTCCGGAAGCATCTATTGTTCAAAGGTATGTTGCAGAAGAAGCTATTGAGTTTTGTTCGGACTACCTTCATAACACGGATCCTATAGGGGTTCCTAAGCCTCGGCATGATGAGATCAGATGTCAAGGTAAGGGTACACATGGCTTAAGAATTAATAGGAAGGATCGGGAGGAAGTGCTTCAAGCACATTTGTATGTATTGAACAACATCAAATGTGTTCAGCCTTTCTTATTTGAACATAAAAGAAAAGTCAATCAAGAAAACCCTCGAATGAGCGAAAGGTGGTTGTTGAACAAGCATAACAAGACTTTCTTACCATGGTTCAAGGAAGAAATGCTTAAGGATGGTAGTACTGCTTCTGATGACGTAAAATGGCTAGCACGTGGGCCTAACTTCAACGTCATATGTTGGAGCGGATACGACATAAATAACTTTTCCTTTTATACAAAGGAACAAGATAACAAGAGTACCATGCAAAATAGTGGGGTTATGATCGTGGCCGAAGCAATGCACTTCTCTAGTGCAAAGGACACAAAACCCGTTACAAAGACCGACCCCTTACTTTGGATATATTGAAGATATTTGGGTGCTCGATTACACTAAGCTTACGGTGTCGGTATTTAAATGTAAGTGGGTTGATAGTAACGGTGGTGTACAAACCGACGAATTGGGGTTCACATTGGTAGACCTCAACAAGTTAGGTGATATAAATGAGCCTTTCATAATGGCTTCCCAAGCAAAACAAGTGTTCTACATCACTGATCCTTCTAACAAAAGGTTGTCCGTGGTTCTCCAAGGAAAAAGCATGTATAATGGTAGTGATGAAAATGAAGATTCAAATCTTGATATTCCCGAGACTCCTTCTTTTTCAACAAACATGCCTACTATAATCGAGGAGACACAGGTGGACGATGTACATGCCACTCGTGATGATCATCACGAAGGGATATTGATATAGGTAGTTTAAACTTAGTATACATTTATAACCTATGTTAATAAATATATATTGTTTTGAACAGGCATACATATGGATCATTGTTCCATTTTTCCTTTGAAATTCTGTAATGTGTGTGATATTACGTATTCTTGGGATATTTACTGAATGCAGGGATGGCTTAGGGGAGTGATATTTTAAAACTGAATTTTAAAAAAAAAATACTATTAACGTCAGTTGTATCATACAAATGACGTTAAAAGTATTTTATAAAAATATACAGTACACTATTAACGTCAGTTGTTTATTACAACTGACATTATAATTAAGACCTTTAACGTCAGTTCTTGATAACAATTGACGTTAGTTTTAACAAAATTTACGTCGGTTTTTTTAAAGAAATGACGTTAATTTTGACAAAATTAACGTCAGTTGTGTTAAAGAACCGACGTTAATAGTGTTATATTTAACGTCGATTCTCAATCGGCGTTAAAAGTTAAACTTTTAACGTCATTTGTATTTACGTCGATCAAGATTTGACGTAAAAAATCAATTTTAACTGACGTAAAAAGCACTTATTGCACTAGTGATAAGATATTACAAAACGATCTGTACGATGAAAACTTTATGGCTGAAAAAGCTGAATTATACACAAAAGAGGCACAACAAGTTCTCAAGCTACAATACTCAGAGCAGTAAGCCTCCAATTTCATGCTACCTCAATAACCAAGAGTACTATTCAACATTGCCACAATCAAGCTATTAGTCACAACGGATATCATGCATTAAATGCTATCTCTAAACGGGATTATTCAAAGTAACCGTTGAAGAAATACAAGTGAAGAAGAAGGTCACTATAAATAGAAGACCTGAGATACTGAAGAAGAAGACTCTTGACTGCACAACCTTGCAAGCTCAACTTTTTCCAATCAATAATCACTCATTCTTATATTCTTTAAAAAGCAAAAGTCTGCATTCTTAGTTTGAATATTGTGAAAATATTCATCTGATCTTAAACTGTCATATCCTCACACATAGTGAGTTAAGAAGATCAAACATTAAATCTCTTTGTTAGAGTTAGAGCCTGAAGAGGCTTGGTAAGAAAGAAATACTTGTAGCATGGAGAGGTGTTGAATACTTGGCTGTAATCTATTTGGAAAATAGTGGAGAAAATCCTTCAAGTAGAAGGGATTGGACGTAGCTCTTGGTTGGAAGAGAGTGAACCAGGATAAAATATCTTGTATGATTCTTCTATCTCTTATGCTGGTATGAATGTTCTTGTTAATGAATGTTTTCTGTTACGAACATGTTGAACGTTGATGCCATGTTGTAATGAGTTATAATGGTTATTGGCTGTTGTTTGATGTTGTGATCTTGTTGAGTGTTGATTTTTTAGGATGTTAATGCCAACAATTATGTTAAGGTGTTAAAAGATTATAATAATGATGTTTGAGAATTAAGGGATGTTTCTTCCAGTTGGTCATAAGACATGAACATAGTGTGAGAGGTAAGGTTATGTTCATAGGGCTTAGTTAAAGATCCTAGGATTGAGTAGTGAGTGTTCTTGGAACATTAATAATGAATATTTGATTGAAGGATTAATTCCCCATGATGATAAGACTTGAATATTAATGAAGAAAAGTTAAGATTAATGAAGTTAATGATCAATGGATTAGTAGAAGTCAATAGGTTGAATCTGTGAACTATCCCATGGATTTGGGAAAGGGTTTCTGACCCTTTCTGTCCAGATCAGTACGACCACGCTCCATTGAGCACGACCGTGCTTAACAAGGAGCACACCCGTGCTCCAGTTTGAAAACCAGGACAGGGCAAGCATTTGAGCACGCCCGTGTTCAGCAGGCAGAATGGTCGTGCTTGCCTGTAGGTCCAGCACGCCCGTGCTGAGGGTGAGCACACCTATGCTCACCTGACCAGAACAGAACCAGAATGCATGAAATAGGGGCTTTCATCACAAACACTTAAAAGACTTAATAAGATACCAACGAAACATGAAGACCAAAGACAAGTGAAAAGATGATGTTGAGCCATGATTGATAAAAGCATGGATGGCTTGAGTATGTGGAAAGAATCATATGCAGATCCATCTAAGTGCACTATTATTAGTGGGCTTATTAGACAACAATTAAGTCCAATTTTTATACTTATATTTTTAATTTTGGTAATATTTTTAGGATGAATTTTCTAATTGAACCCGTATACTTGATTTGGTCATATCTTGAGCTACGAATCTCCGATTGAGCTTAGGGATGGAAGTTTGGTACGAATATTTAGATAAGTTTGAGCTTCAAAGGAGTGTGTCTTTTGGCTTGCATGCCTAAAGTAACTCCTTCTTTATTAGTTATGTTTCATTTTAAGTATTCTCTTAAGTTTGGTAATAACTCCAATTATCGGAGAGTTATGTTTAAATAGTCACCTAATGGTTTATTACACCAATTAGTGGTATAGTTATTAGGGGGTTATAGAATAATGGAATCTTATGAGGACTTTGTGTAAGCCAAGAGTTGGCAGCCCCACTACTATTTGTACATGCCCCAAACATGATGAATAAACAACTTTGAGTTCATTTTGGATTGATTCCAATTGTGAGAGTGTTTTATCTCTTGGGTTCTTCATTGAGCCAACCCTTGTTCTTATCAAGAATCCAAGATTCTTGTGGCGAACCTCACATTGGCTTATCAAATCCCCTTGGATTTGTGGCGCCTACCTCCCATTTCTCATCTTATCCAATTTTGTATTTCATCTTCTTCTATAATTTTGCTTGGTCACTCAAGGATAGATCCGAAAATATATATGTTCCTTTTTAGGATCATACTCCTTTCTAGGATCATATCATTTGGTATCGAGCCATCCTTCCTAGAGTGACTTATGATTTTGTTTTTTCAATTTTTTTGGAAGTTTGAATTTTTCTTAGTGGGTTCTTCATGGAGTCACTAATGAAGAAAAATGATGCCCAGAAAATGGAGGATCTTTTCTATTCTAGATGCTATGTGAAGGACAAGATATGTAGCTTGGTCATTGATAGAAAGGGTTACATCAACCTAGCTAGTACCACCATGGTGTAAAAATTGGGACTTCCTCTTCTAGAGCATCCACAACCGTATGTCATTTGGAGCATCTCGGAGTTTAGTGATTTTGGTGACGTGATGGTGAACAAACAAGTACGAGTGCCATTCCGGATTGGGAGATATGAAGATGACGTTTTATGTGATGTGGTGCCCATGGAAACGAAGCACTTGTTACTTGGGCGTCCATGGAGGATTGAACTACAAGCGAGATATGATGTCGACAACAACAAGTATTCATTTGTATTTAATAATCGCAAAATTACTCTTGGACCATTGTCACCAAAACAAGTGTATGAAGATCAAATGTACTTGAAAGGAGAGAGTGAGAGAAGAAGAATGAGTGAGAAGAAAATAAAAGAAGAGGGTTCGGTGGATGAGAAAAAAGAAGAAGTAAAGAAAAAGGAAACTCTTGAGATAAAGGAAGAGGGAAGGGAGAGTGGTGAAAGAAAAATAGAGAAAAAAGAAAACCATGGTATAGAAGTTGAAGGAAAAAAAAAAGCAATGAGGGATATCTCATGAAAAATGAGAGATTTGAGAGAAAAAGAAATGGAAGAGCCAATTTTCAAGCAAAAGGTGGAAAGAACAAAAGAAAGATGTTATTAGATAATCCACTAACTTTTGATGTAGGATTGGATTTGAGGACAAATCACTTTCAAGAGGAGGGGAATGATAGAAGCATGGATGGCTTGAGTATGTGGAAAGAATCATATTCAGATCCATCTAAGTGAACTATTATTAGTGGGCTTATTAGACAACAATTAAGTCCAATTTTTATACTTATATTTTTAATTTTGGTAATATTTTTAGGATGAATTTTCTAATTGAACCCGTATACTTGATTTGGTCATATCTTGAGCTACAAATCTCCGATTGATGCATTGTTTGGTGCGTTGGAAAGCTTAGGGAATTATCTACAAATCATATCTCAAGCCTCTTGACCAAATTCGGCTTCTATCATGGTGAAAAACGGGATGGAAGTTTGGTACGAATATTTAGACGAGTTTGAGCTTCAAAGGAGTGTGTCTTTTGGCTTGCATGCCTAAAGTAACTCCTTCTTTATTAGTTATGTTTCATTTTAAGTATTCTCTTAAGTTTGGTAATAACTCCAATTATCGGAGAGTTATGTTTAAATAGTCACCTAATGGTTTATTACACCAATTAGTGGTATAGTTATTAGGGGGTTATAGAATAATGGAATCTTATGAGGACTTTGTGTAAGCCAAGAGTTGGCAGCCCCACTACTATTTGTACATGCCCCAAACATGATGAATAAACAACTTTGAGTTCATTTTGGATTGATTCCAATTGTGAGAGTGTTTTATCTCTTGGGTTCTTCATTGAGCCAACCCTTGTTCTTATCAAGAATCCAAGATTCTTGTGGCGAACCTTACATTGGCTTATCAAATCCCCTTGGATTTGTGGCGCCTACCTCCCATTTCTCATCTTATCCAATTTTGTATTTCATCTTCTTCTATAATTTTGCTTGGTCACTCAAGGATAGATCCGAAAATATATATGTTCCTTTTTTAGGATCATACTCCTTTCTAGGATCATATCATTTGGTATCGAGCCATCCTTCCTAGAGTGACTTATGATTTTGTTTTTTTCAATTTTTTCGGAAGTTTGAATTTTTCTTAGTGGGTTCTTCATGGAGTCACTAATGAAGAAAAATGATGCCAAGAAAATGGAGGATCTTTTCTATTCTAGATGCTATGTGAAGGACAAGATATGTAGCTTGGTCATTGATAGAAAGGGTTACATCAACCTAGCTAGTACCACCATGGTGTAAAAATTGGGACTTCCTCTTCTAGAGCATCCACAACCGTATGTCATTTGGAGCATCCCGGAGTTTAGTGATTTTGGTGACGTGATGGTGAACAAACAAGTACGAGTGCCATTCCGGATTGGGAGATATGAAGATGACGTTTTATGTGATGTGGTGCCCATGGAAACGAAGCACTTGTTACTTGGGCGTCCATGGAGGATTGAACTACAAGCGAGATATGATGTCGACAACAACAAGTATTCATTTGTATTTAATAATCGCAAAATTACTCTTGGACCATTGTCACCAAAACAAGTGTATGAAGATCAAATGTACTTGAAAGGAGAGAGTGAGAGAAGAAGAATGAGTGAGAAGAAAATAAAAGAAGAGGGTTCGGTGGATGAGGAAAAAGAAGAAGTAAAGAAAAAGGAAACTCTTGAGATAAAGGAAGAGGGAAGGGAGAGTGGTGAAAGAAAAATAGAGAAAAAAGAAAACCATGGTATAGAAGTTGAAGGAAAAAAAAAGCAATGAGGGATATCTCATGAAAAATGAGAGATTTGAGAGAAAAAGAAATGGAAGAGCCAATTTTCAAGCAAAAGGTGGAAAGAACAAAAGAAAGATGTTATTAGATAATCCACTAACTTTTGATGTAGGTTTGGATTTGAGGACAAATCACTTTCAAGAGGAGGGGAATGATAGAAGCATGGATGGCTTGAGTATGTGGAAAGAATCATATTCAGATCCATCTAAGTGAACTATTATTAGTGGGCTTATTAGACAACAATTAAGTCCAATTTTTATACTTATATTTTTAATTTTGGTAATATTTTTAGGATGAATTTTCTAATTGAACCCGTATACTTGATTTGGTCATATCTTGAGCTACAAATCTCCGATTGATGCATTGTTTGGTGCGTTGGAAAGCTTAGGGAATTATCTACAAATCATATCTCAAGCCTCTTGACCAAATTCGGCTTCTATCATGGTGTAAAACGGGATGGAAGTTTGGTACGAATATTTAGACGAGTTTGAGCTTCAAAGGAGTGTGTCTTTTGGCTTGCATGCCTAAAGTAACTCCTTCTTTATTAGTTATGTTTCATTTTAAGTATTCTCTTAAGTTTGGTAATAACTCCAATTATCGGAGAGTTATGTTTAAATAGTCACCTAATGGTTTATTACACCAATTAGTGGTATAGTTATTAGGGGGTTATAGAATAATGGAATCTTATGAGGACTTTGTGTAAGCCAAGAGTTGGCAGCCCCACTACTATTTGTACATGCCTGATAAGCCTCTGGCTCATCTAGTTTTGTGGCTAGTATGACCAGGGTTTTGTGCAAATTATATCGTATTTTTACCCAAATTAGATTAGATTGTCCTCAAGCAAGGTTTTGAGTCTCTAGAGTAGTTTTAAGTTAATTTAGCTAGTTTGGAGTTAAATAATACACTTATAGTTATTTCTTTGTTTTCAGGTTAAGTGAAAGTCAAGAGAATAAGGAAACAGGGGTCTCGCCCAGCGAAAGCCATGCTCGCCACGCGAACCCGAAGCCTGACTGTTCCAAGAAATTGCTAAGTCTCTGGGTCGCCTCGCGAAGAAGGTCTCGCCCCGCGAGTCTTCCAAACCTGAAAAAGTCAGAGACGATCACGGCTTGCCCGTGTTGAAGGTCATGGTCGTGGCAGTTTTGAAGCTGAAGAGTCTCGCCACGCGAGAATCACTTCGCCTCGCGAGAATGCCAAGGGTTGCTGACAGTTCATGAAATTCGCCTCGCGAATGGTTGTTCGCCTCGCGAGCCCTCTGAATTCTGAAATTGTATAAAAGGCTGTTCTGAATATTTTGTAGAGACTTTTGCTCATCTAACTTTCTGATATACATTTTTCCTTTGTGATTTCGTTATTGCCATGGAGCACTAAGTCCTAGGATTAATCTACTGTTTGAGGATCCTATATACTTGAGGTTATGTAATCCCTATTTCAATTGCTTTTCCCTTTTCAATACCATACTTTGTATTTCTGTTTGCTTAATTCAGAGAGTATCTTGTATTGTATTGATTTATCTCTCGGTGATATCATGTTCCTATAATTAATCGCATCTGCTTAATTTGCGTGTGTACATTTCGTGTTCGCTTAGTTCACGAAGGGCTTAATCCCGTTTGCTTAATTCGGGAATAGGGACATGTATCTCGTGGTAGTAGTTTCGCTTGTAAATTACTATTACAACCTGGAAGGGGATAAGAATCCGCTTAGGGCTCGGGTTTACATTAACCAAGGATAGTTGGGAATTCTTAATGAGAGATTAATCGTTGTTTGATAACTGATAATCCCTTTTCAACTGCCTTGTTTTTGATTGCTCTGTTTTATTTGTTTCTTAATTGCATTCCAATCCAAACCCCCCAAAACTGATTTTTGTGAAAGATAATATTCTCGGAGTCCTTGAGAGACGACATCCGAGTTGTCGCACTATACTACACTTTTAAACCCGCTCGTCCTTTTTTGGCGCGTGCGCGACAGCGCGACCAAAAATTGGCGCCGTTGCCGGGGACTCTGAGTTGTTATTTTTCTCAATTTGTTTTTATTTTATTTTCTTTTCTTTCTTTTATTTTCTGTTCTGTTTTGAATTGGTCTGGCTACTAGGTCTCATTGCCCCTGGTGTGTGATTTTGACCCGGAAATTGAAAGAACATTGCACACACTCCGTAGGGAATTTCGGGCTAGCACTAGTAGTGATACCAATTTTAAAACTGCTTTTGAAAATATGGGAGACCAAAGGACTTTGAGGCAGCTTGCTGCCCCTGATGTGAATTACAATGGTTTGTGCATTGCTTATCCTGGTGCTGACACACCTTTTGAGTTAAAATCTGGGCTAATCCATTTGTTGCCAAGATTTAATGGTCTTGCAGGTGAAGATCCACACAAGCACTTGAAGGAGTTCCAAGTTGTCTCCGCTCCACAACTTTGAGGCCGGAAGGAGTAATGGCGAGGATCATATCAAGTTGAAGGCTTTTCCATTCTCACTCCGGGGAGCTGCGAAAGATTGGCTTTTATACCTTGCGCCGAATTCCATTACCACATGGAACGACTTGAAGAAGCTCTTCCGGAGAAATATTTTCCCGCCTCCGGAGCCGCTGCAATTAGGAAAGAAATCTGTGGAATAAGGCAAGGAAATGAGTCGCTAGCTGAGTATTGGGAGAGGTTCAAGCGAGTTGACATCTAGTTGCCCCCAAGACCAAATTTCTCGAACAGCTCCTCATCCAATATTTTTATGAAGGATTGCAGCCTATGGATAGGAATATTTTGGATCTTGCTAGTGGGGAGCATTGGTTGACAAGACCCCATTTCTTTGCTAAGCAACTTATTGAGAACATGTCGATGAATTCCCAGCAATTCACTACAAGAAGAAATTCTGTTGAGACTAGAGGTGTACATGAGGTCCGCACTTCCTCTTCCAGCCATGACAAAGTGATGATAGAATTGATAGGCTCACTTCTTTGGTAGAGAAATTGGTAATGGATAGGGTTCAGCCTGCGGTGTTGTGTGGCATGTGCAGTTCTCCGAGCACCCATATGAAGCATGCCCCATTTTGCAAGGAGGGTCGATTCTTCGAATCACCTCAAGCCTTTGCAGTCCATCAAGTATAATCGGGGCAATAACCGAGAGCAGATACAGCATTCCAGATCTTTCAACAAATAGGTACCATCCAATTGGAGTAATCACCCTAATCTGCGGTATGGGAACTCATCCTAACAGCCGATGGCACCTCGGAATCCTCCTCCAGTGACTACTTCAGCACCCTCCGGACCTTGATAGATGACATGCTCAATAAAATGGCTGCACAAATGGCTGCACAAAATCTCAGATTTCAGCAGCAAATAGGACAGTTCGAGCACGATTCCAGGCCTCACAGGCACAATTTCAGCATAGAACGGATGCGAGTATTCAGGCATTGCATACACAGATTGGACAGATGGCTACGAGACATAAATAATATAAAGCAAGGTCAAGGAACAAACCAGCTGCCAAAGCCTGACAAAGTGATCAATCCTAATGCCTCCAATCCCAATGTGAGTTCTATATCTCTCGAGGTCCGGAAAGGTTGTTGAGGCCACTTCGGAAAGAATGAAGAAACTATGAAGGCTACTCCCGAGCCCTCTTGTTGAAGTTACTCCCGAGCCTCGTGGTTGAAGTTGAAACCGAGAGAGTATATAGACCACCCATTCCATTCCCACAGAATCCAGAAAAATTTGAAGAGTCTTGGTGAAGATAAAGAGAAGGCAATTCTTGATGTGTTAAGAAAGGTTGGTGTTAATATCCCTCACGTTGGATGTGATCAAGCAAGTGCCCAGATATGCCAAATTTCTCAAGGACCTATGCACCAACAAGAGGAAGATGAAGACTAATGAGAGGGTTGACTTGGGAAGAAATGTCTCAGCGCTTATCCAGTCTAAGCCAGAAGAAGTTGTTGCTTTCACTCGAGCCATCGCCACCGAAGTGCAAGGATCCAGGCACCTTCACTATCCCATGCACTATTGGGGACAAGAAGTTTGAAAACTTCATGTTGGACTTGGGAGCATCTATCAATGTCATGCTTACCTCCATCTTTAACAAACTGGATCTTGGTCCTTTGAAGTACACAGGTATCACCATTCAGTTGGCCAACAGGACCTGTGCCCGCCCCATGGGAATGGTGGAAGATGTACTAGTGCAAGTTGATGATCTGATCTTCCCAAGTGATTTCTACATCTTGGACATGGCAGGCGAGACACATTCCAAGTAAATCACCAATCATCCGGGTAGGCCATTCATGAAGACAGCCAAGACTAACATTGATGTGGGTGATGGGACCATGTCTATGAAGTTTGGGGATATAGTTGCAAAGTTCAACATATTTGATGCCATGAAACATCCAGCGGAAGAGCACTCTGTATTCCACATTGAGCTGGTATCTGAGACTATTGAGGATAACCATGAGAACTTGTTTTCTAATTTTCCACTTAATTCTGGCTGTGATGATATTCTTTCTTTTCTTGATTGTACTAACGCTAACCATTTTGTGGTTTGTGATGAGATTGCTGCATGTTTAGCAGGTGATA
This sequence comes from Sophora flavescens, assembly GCA_030762895.1. Lineage (NCBI taxonomy): Eukaryota > Viridiplantae > Streptophyta > Magnoliopsida > Fabales > Fabaceae > Sophora > Sophora flavescens. Next base: position 86,416,403 of record CM061067.1, on the reverse strand, counting down.
AGATTGTCAGTGCAGTGGATGAGAAACATGAAGAAGATGAAGGAGCACTGGAGGCCCTCTCTACCTCTTTGGACTTAGACTGCAAGGAATGGGATCGGTGTGAGCTCCCGCTTACACCGCACTTGATCGGGGAGTACTCTTTTCCTTTCCCTCACTATGATCTTATAATTCCGCATTGTTCATTGGGGACAATGCATGTTTTAAGTGTGGGGTAGGTAATTAGTTGTAGTTTTTCTCTTCTTTGCATAAAGTTTTCTTTTCTTTGAATAAAGCTCCTGAATAATTTGAGAAGCTCAGGAGCATTTGTGTGTTGAGTCTTTTGATTGGCAAGTTTGTTAGATTTTGATTGATGTTGCACAGATTGCTTGCATGATTGATATGTGATGATCCCCCCTAGGCTGAAAAATTTGAAAATTTTTTGTGATTCCCATGTGAAATTGAAAACTGAACTTTGGGATTTTGTTATGATAGCATGATGAATGATAAGTTTGGGGTGATAGGGAGCACACACTAGGGATAGTATCTCTGTTCAAATAATTTGCAAATAATGTCCAGGTGAGGTTTTGAGCCTCCAACATGTTTTTAAACTGTGTGAAAATCACTTTCAAGTTGCACTTCCCTGGATTTGATTGAATCTCTTTTTGGTTTGCATGATTATATGTGAGTAGCAAATGATTTAGGCAGTTTCTTTGTAAATAGCTACTTGGCCTAAATAAACTAATTCCTTTTGCATGTTCCCTAGTTAGCCCTTTTGAGCCTATTAGCCTATTAGTTCTTGATAACCTAATGTTATAAGCCCAAAAATCTGGAAAACCATGTTAACCCGATCTTAGGATTAGGAGAGCATGTAATCTTAGAATGGGTGCAAGAACTAAACTTTGGGGTGGCTACATGGTGTAATATGTTGTTGGGATTGAAAAAAAAAAGAGAAAAAAAAAGAGTTGGAGCCAAAAAGCTTGTGAAAAAAAAAAAGAAGAAAAAAAAAACAAAAATGCCAAAAAGAAATAAAAAGAGCTGTAGCCACCCAGAAATGTAAAGAAAAAAAATAAAGAAAGGAGCTTGAGTGAATTTCTATGTGTAAATATAGTTCATGCTCTCTTAGTTCCTAGGGTCTTCAGCTTAGTTCCTTTTGTATATCCTACCCTTAGCCAGGCCCCATTACAACCCAATAAAGACCTTTTGATGTTGCTTGCATGTTTTCTGTGGGAACCATTTTGAGGTGAAAAGCAAATTTTTAGGAAGTGTACTTGAAAATTGAAACTGAGTGCAAGTTGTTAGCCTGACATAAACCGAGTGGATTGAGTGAACAAATAATGCCCTTGTGAGGAAGGCAGTTGTTTGGATTTGGTGATCTCCCTCTTGTGTGTGACTTAGATTCCCTGCTTAGATTTCTGATTGTTTTCATGATGAAACTCTCAATTGTTTGGAATAAATGAATGTGGGAATTGCTCTGTTTGAAATAGGGGAAACAATGAAGAAAAAAATTGTTTTTGAAGTTGCTTGAATTTGTGCAATGTTGGTTGAATCTTTTAAGCTTGCCAGGTCTTGAGTCTTTTTGATTTTGGAGTCTTAGTTTGCTTGGGGACAAGCAAAGTTTAAGTTTGGGGTATTTTGATAAGCCTCTCGGCTCATCTAGTTTTGTGGCTAGTATGACCAGGGTTTTGTGCAAATTATATCATATTTTTACCCAAATTAGATTAGATTGTCCTCAAGCAAGGTTTTGAGTCTCTAGAGTAGTTTTAAGTTAATTTAGCTAGTTTGGAGTTAAATAATACACTTATAGTTATTTCTTTGTTTTCAGGTTAAGTGAAAGTCAAGAGAATAAGGAAACAGGGGTCTCGCCCCGCGAAAGCCATGCTCGCCACGCGAACCCGAAGCCTGACTGTTCCAAGAAATTGCTAAGTCTCTGGGTCGCCTCGCGAAGAAGGTCTCGCCCCGCGAGTCTTCCAAACCTGAAAAAGTCAGAGATGATCACGGCTTGCCCGTGTTGAAGGTCATGGTCGTGGCAGTTTTGAAGCTGAAGAGTCTCGCCACGCGAGAATCACTTCGCCTCGCGAGAATGCCAAGGGTTGCTGACAGTTCATGAAATTCGCCTCGCGAATGGTTGTTCGCCTCGCGAGCCCTCTGAATTCTGAAATTGTATAAAAGGCTGTTCCGAATATTTTGTAGAGACTTTTGCTCATCTAACTTTCTGATATACATTTTTCCTTTGTGATTTCGTTATTGCCATGGAGCACTAAGTCCTAGGATTAATCTACTGTTTGAGGATCCTATATACTTGAGGTTATGTAATCCCTATTTCAATTGCTTTTCCCTTTTCAATACCATACTTTGTATTTCTGTTTGCTTAATTCGAGAGTATCTTGTATTGTATTGATTTATCTCTGGTGATATCATGTTCCTATAATTAATCGCATCTGCTTAATTTGCGTGTGTACATTTCGTGTTCGCTTAGTTCACGAAGGGCTTAATCCCGTTTGCTTAATTCGGGAATAGGGACATGTATCTGTGGTAGTAGTTTCGCTTGTAAATTACTATTACAACCGGAAGGGGATAAGAATCCGCTTAGGGCTCGGGTTTACATTAACCAAGGATAGTTGGGAATTCTTAATGATGAGATTAATCGTTGTTTTATAAATTATAATCCCTTTTAAACTGCTTTTTTTTTGATTGCTCTGTTTTATTTGTTTCTTAATTGCATTCCAATCCAACCCCCCCCCCCCCCCCTCCCAAAACTGATTTTTGTGAAAGATAATATTCTCGGAGTCCTTGAGAGACGACATCCGAGTTGTCGCACTATACTACACTTTTAAACCCGCTCGTCCTTTTTTGGCGCGTGCGCGACAGCGCGACCAATGCCCCAAACATGATGAATAAACAACTTTGAGTTCATTTTGGATTGATTCCAATTGTGAGAGTGTTTTCTCTCTTGGGTTCTTCATTGAGCCAACCCTTGTTCTTATCAAGAATCCAAGATTCTTGTGGCGAACCTCACATTGGCTTATCAAATCCCCTTGGATTTGTGGCGCCTACCTCCCATTTCTCATCTTATCCAATTTTGTATTTCATCTTCTTCTATAATTTTGCTTGGTCACTCAAGGATAGATCCGAAAATATATATGTTCCTTTTTTAGGATCATACTCCTTTCTAGGATCATATCATTTGGTATCAGAGCCATCCTTCCTAGAGTGACTTATGATTTTGTTTTTTTCAATTTTTTTCGGAAGTTTGAATTTTTCTTAGTGGGTTCTTCATGGAGTCACTAATGAAGAAAAATGATGCCAAGAAAATGGAGGATCTTTTCTATTCTAGATGCTATGTGAAGGACAAGATATGTAGCTTGGTCATTGATAGAAAGGGTTACATCAACCTAGCTAGTACCACCATGGTGTAAAAATTGGGACTTCCTCTTCTAGAGCATCCACAACCGTATGTCATTTGGAGCATCCCGGAGTTTAGTGATTTTGGTGACGTGATGGTGAACAAACAAGTACGAGTGACATTCCGGATTGGGAGATATGAAGATGACGTTTTATGTGATGTGGTGCCCATGGAAACGAAGCACTTGTTACTTGGGCGTCCATGGAGGATTGAACTACAAGCGAGATATGATGCCGACAACAACAAGTATTCATTTGTATTTAATAATCGCAAAATTACTCTTGGACCATTGTCACCAAAACAAGTGTATGAAGATCAAATGTACTTGAAAGGAGAGAGTGAGAGAAGAAGAATGAGTGAGAAGAAAATAAAAGAAGAGGGTTCGGTGGATGAGGAAAAAGAAGAAGTAAAGAAAAAGGAAACTCTTGAGATAAAGGAAGAGGGGAAGGGAGAGTGGTGAAAGAAAAATAGAGAAACAGAAAACCATGGTATAGAAGTTGAAGGAAAAAAAAAGCAATGAGGGATATCTCATGAAAAATGAGAGATTTGAGAGAAAAAGAAATGGAAGAGCCAATTTTCAAGCAAAAGGTGGAAAGAACAAAAGAAAGATGTTATTAGATAATCCACTAACTTTTGATGTAGGTTTGGATTTGAGGACAAATCACTTTCAAGAGGAGGGGAATGATAGAAGCATGGATGGCTTGAGTATGTGGAAAGAATCATATTCAGATCCATCTAAGTGAACTATTATTAGTGGGCTTATTAGACAACAATTAAGTCCAATTTTTATACTTATATTTTTAATTTTGGTAATATTTTTAGGATGAATTTTCTAATTGAACCAGTATACTTGATTTGGTCATATCTTGAGCTACAAATCTCCGATTGATGCATTGTTTGGTGCGTTGGAAAGCTTAGGGAATTATCTACAAATCATATCTCAAGCCTCTTGACCAAATTCGGCTTCTATCATGGTGAAAAACGGGATGGAAGTTTGGTACGAATATTTAGACGAGTTTGAGCTTCAAAGGAGTGTGTCTTTTGGCTTGCATGCCTAAAGTAACTCCTTCTTTATTAGTTATGTTTCATTTTAAGTATTCTCTTAAGTTTGGTAATAACTCCAATTATCGGAGAGTTATGTTTAAATAGTCACCTAATGGTTTATTACACCAATTAGTGGTATAGTTATTAGGGGGTTATAGAATAATGGAATCTTATGAGGACTTTGTGTAAGCCAAGAGTTGGCAGCCCCACTACTATTTGTACATGCCCCAAACATGATGAATAAACAACTTTGAGTTCATTTTGGATTGATTCCAATTGTGAGAGTGTTTTCTCTCTTGGGTTCTTCATTGAGCCAACCCTTGTTCTTATCAAGAATCCAAGATTCTTGTGGCGAACCTCACATTGGCTTATCAAATCCCCTTGGATTTGTGGCACCTACCTCCCATTTCTCATCTTATCCAATTTTGTATTTCATCTTCTTCTATAATTTTGCTGGGTCACTCAAGGATAGATCCGAAAATATATATGTTCCTTGTTAGGATCATATCAATGATGCTTAATGGTCAAGGTGTTGTTGATGTTGTACCTTGGTAGCCTCACATTTGGTGCTTGTTGGCCAAAGAGGTTAAGCCATAATAAATGGTGTTGATGGAGGTGGTGGATAACGATTGTTTGTTGTGTGCATGCATCATGCATGGAGTTTTAGGGGGATGTACGATAGTTAAAGGGAGGTTGTCCTCGTGTAAGACGCTCTGTCCATCCACGATGATTTATCCGAGACTAAGGGGATCATGTACACCCGTGGTGACGCATCTGAGAATATGGTGCGTCGGCTATCCTAGGGGTCCACCTATGGTAAGGTGAACTGCCCCGGCGTTGGTGCTTATTGGCCAATATGGAGATGTAACTCTGAAGTCGTACGCCTGGTGTAGATGGATCCACATGCATTCGGAGTAGTGTTTCGCATTGTATTGTATGATTGATGTTATATTGTGATATGCTTGTTTTGTTGGTATGATGACTATGTTATGATTGCTATGTGTTGTATGTTCATCTTGCCAACTATCTTGCTGCCGTTATGTTTATATATATGGTTCTTACTCCCCATCTTTCGTGGTTTGCTTTGCATGCATCTTTTGGTTATGCAGAGGACGGTGAGCAGCTTGCTGAGGAGTGACTCCTAGGATCCGTTGCTCGTAGTTTAGTTTAGGTTTAGTTTAGTTGTTTATCCGAGTTGTTTATTGGAATTTTTATACCAGCTCTGTAATGTGACATTGGGGTTGGGTTCATTTATTTCTTTCATTTATGTTTATTTTGTTTTGTTTATGTTATGTCTTTTTTCTTAAACATGATTTATTTTCCTCATTGAGACCTTGTTACAATGTGGTATCCTTTACCCATTGGTTTCCTTTTATAAAGAATAAGCATGTGTTTATTTTATTTCGAAAAACTAAATTATTTCCTTCTATGTTATCGCTTTAAAATTACATGCGTAGTAGAGGTGTCACAACAAAGCAAGCGGGCTGGTACCAGGACAAACCAACCGACATTCTCTAGGCGACGGATAGACCCGAGAGAGAAAGAAAATATTCGGGGATCAATATCCCTAGTGTGAGAGATCGACCGACATGCATAGGGGTGTGACTCCTTAGAGGATTGATCCTAGTTGGAAAATCGAGGTTGATTGTGAAAGAGTGATTCGGGTGATGATTGTTGTGCATGTGTGATTGCTGTTTGATAACATGATTTACTGTGTTTCCCTATCCCTGTTTATGGTTTGTTTAGATGCTTATCTCCTTTCTTTCACTTTTCTTTTGTGTATGTAACCCTGTTGACTATTAAACTCAAGACTTTTTTAACTATTTAATATTCTAATTAGCTCATCTCTTTCTTAGTAGAAGTATTTAACTATATCAAAGGATTAGATTCTTTTTTCAAATACTGCATTGCTTATAGAACATTATGGTCAATACCTATGACTGTTTTCACCGATAAAGAATTTTTTCAAAATTAAAATTGCTTAAATTCTACTTTAGATCAACCAATTTTTTTTATACTCATATATTGGACTAGACCGTGGATATCTAGACACAGCCCTGGATGCTGTGTATATATTATTTATATATGTCGTTTATGTTTTCTTCCGTTGTGTATGTTCCGAATGTTTTAAGTTTTAATTTTTATCACTTCCGCAAGCTAATGTTATTTTCACATATAATTACCACATTAACTGTTGCCTTAAAAATAGTTGTCTTTAAGCTTGTGCAAGTATACACAATCATAACAATTAGTATAGAAAGTAAGTATGATATCGTTCCCACGAGGATTATAATGCTGTAGCAAAATTCCCATTTAGACTATATACTCTAGCAATTAGGTTGGTAATGAAAATTGGTTGTGTGTGTGAAAAAAAAATGTAAATTAAACTGAAGAAAGTTAAAGCTTAAGGAAACAAGATTTAAAAGAGATGAGTTGTCAAATATGGTAAAAATAGCTCTAGGTATGCTCTTTCATATATCATGCTTAGCCTATATTATGCTCTAGCATTAACTCCAGGAAGTAAAGATGTGTTTTCCAACACTTAAGGATTAGGTTCATTAACTGCCTTCTATTCCTAGATTCAGATTAATTACACCATCTTCTTAATAAGCATGTTCCAGTTAGTTTAGGGACTTGAATAACTATTCCTAGTCTATTCAACACCATGTAACTTTCCAATTAATGATTTAATCCCTATCCTTTACCCCTTTCCAGTTTACTCAATTTTTCCAAACCAAGTAAGCTTGACATTTAATTAAGTTGATCAATCTTAACTAAACAACAGGTAACGCATGATAAAGGAAATGCATAACACATTCATTGCATAAAAACAACTAAGCAGTTATTACATTAGCATACCTAAAGCTTGAAGAGTTTAGCTCATCTTGAGCTTATAAAAATCAAAATGATAAAAAGATAAAGAAGTCATTACCATGGTGAAGGTAAAACAAAAGAGCTGCAGCTGGAGGTTGAAGAAGTTCGGCGCAGCTCTCTAGGTTAAGACAAGAGTGGGTGTGTCATAAATGTGTCAAAAGTCCCTTTTTTAGGGTTACCCTATTTGGTTATATACCCCCCTATCTTTCATTCCTTTTTGGGCTAATAAATAACATTATAAAATAGAGTCCTGGGCCATTTCCAAAAACGCAGGAGGACTGATCCCTAGGTGCGTGGGCTCCATATTATCAGGTCATCAACGCATGTGAGGAGAGAGAAAAGGTATCCATGTCAGCTTATGTCTTCTGGTGCAGAGCCACTAAAGTTTGGCTTTGTTGTAGCAGTCGAGTAGTCCATTTTCCATGCTTCAATCATGCGCCGGCACCTCTCTGCTTAAACATGTAAAAAAATCTGAGATAATGATGAAGCATAAAAGAGCATATAACTTGCATTTGCATGTTTCAGCACTAATATTTTCAAAATAGCAAAATATTCACTAAATGCATATTTAAACTTAGAAGCCAATAATAATTCAAGGTATAGAGGTAGTGAATAACTCTTCTTTCAAAGAGTTATCACACCCCCAAATTGAACTATTGCTTGTCCTCAAGCAATGCAAGAAAACATGACATCAAAACAATTTTGTCCTTTGTATGGCACACATGGCTCACCCTGATTTTCCATTCTTTTAAGACTCAAAATTTTACACTTGCAATCATAACACAACACTTTTCCTATCATGCACACTTAAACAATTATCACAAAACTGATCCAAATTCAGATTAACAAATGCTGAAAGGTGTGGAAACAGTTCTTAGTCAAGAGGGGGGGTGGGGGGGTGAATTGACCTTTTTAAAACTTTTCGAAAAACAATGTTTAACTTCCCTTTTTCAAATGGGGTAGCAAGATAGCAAGATAGTAAACTTTCCTTGAAGCTTAAGCAAGAAACAATTGCAATACCAATTCTAGAATGCACTTAAAGAAAGATATTCAATTGTATAAGCTAAGAGATAATATCATACAACAATCATGCACTACAGTATCATAAGCATAGAACATAAAGAATCATGCATACGATAATAAAGATTGCAAGAAATAAAGAGAGTAGGGATAGAGAAAGTGACACAAGTAATTTACTTGTTCGGCCCACAACCTGAGTTGCCTACATCCTGTCACCAAGAATTGGAGAAGAAAGCTTCTTATGCATCATAGGTCAAACAAAGCACTTATAAACCATGAAAATTTTTTCAGATCTGCAGAGTATTCGAATACCAGGAGGAGTATTCGAATACTCCCAAAAATCTGTACCAGTTTTTTTTTGTGGTATTCGAATACAGGTTTGGGTATTGAAAGTACCCGAGAAAAGCGAGTATTCGAATACTCTATGGTGGTATTCGAATACTTGCTGGACAGAGAGCAAAAAACACATAGGTTTCACATATATTCATCCACATTGCTCATCCAAAGATCAACTCATATTCATATAAGATTAAAGATCAAAATATACATGATATGAATCAAACAAATATGCATCCAAACAATCGTAGCATATAAGATCAATCAATACATGTTTCATCTATGATCCCAAGTTATCTTCTTATATAAAAGAAGTTTTCTCTAGGCAAAGGTTTGGTATAGATATCGGCTAATTTTTTATTTGATTCTACAAATTCTAGAAGAATATCTCCTTTTTGAACATGATCTCTTAAGAAATGGTGCCTTATCTCAATGTGTTTAGTCCTAGAGTGTTGGATAGGATTCTTGGATAGATTGATGGCACTTGTATTATCACATCTAATTGGAACTTGGTCCAATTCTATTCCATATTCTAACAATTGTGGTTTCATCCAAAGAATTTGGGCATAGCAACTACCAGCCGCAACGTATTCCACTTCGGCGATTGATAAAGCACACTAACTTGCTTTTTACCAAACCATGAAATTAAGCAATTACCAAAAATATGACATGTGTCACTAGTAATCTTCCTATCAAGTTTGCATTCGGGAAAATCTGAATCTGAATAATCAACTAGACTACAACTTGATCCTTTAGGATACCAAAGTCCTACATTAGTTGTACCTAACAAATATTTCATTATTCTTTTTACGGCGGTTAGTTGAGATTCTTTAGGACTTGGTTGATAATGGGCACACATGCATACACTACACATAATATCCGGTCTAGTAGCGGTAAGATAAAGTAGAGAGCCAATTGTACCTCTATACTTAGTTACATCTACCACATTACCATGTTCATCTTTGTCAAGATAGGAGGATGTGCCCATAGGTGTGGAAGCCTCTTTTGCCTTGTCCATTCCAAATCTTTTCAGTAGTTCTTTGCAATACTTGGCTTGGCTAATGAAAGTTACACTAGGCACTTGTTTGATTTGTAGCCCCAAGAAGAAAGTGAGTTCACCCATCATAGACATCATGAATTCACCTTGCATTTTCTTAGAGAATTCCCTGCTCATAGATTCATTAGTGGCTCCAAAAATAATGTCATCAACATATACTTGTACAATCAAAATATCATGCTTTTTCTTTTTAATGAAAAGAATAGTGTCAAACTTCCCTCTTTGAAAATATTTTTGCAAAAGAAATTTGCCAAGTCTCTCATACCAAGCTCTTGGAGCTTGTTTCAAACCATAGAGAGCCTTTTTAAGTTTAAAAACAAAATTTGGTTTTTCAAAGTTTTTAAAACCGGGTGGTTGATCTACATAAACTTCTTCTTGAATTAAGCCATTAAGAAAACCACTTTTGACATCCATTTGATAGAGCTTAAAATCCATAAGACATGAAAAAGCAAGAAGCAATCTAATAGCTTCTAACCTAGCAACGGGTGCATAAGTTTCCTCATAGTCTATGCCTTCTTCTTGATTATGACCTTTGGCCACTAATCTAGCTTTGTTTCTAACAATTATACCATTCTCATATAACTTGTTCCTAAAAACCCATTTAGTTCCAATTAGTTGTTTATTACTAGGTTTAGGTACAAGTTCCCATACATCATTTCTTGTAAATTGATTTAACTCATCTTGCATAGCAATTACCCAATGTTCATCTATAATAGCCTCATCAATTGTCTTAGGTTCAACTTGAGACACAAAAGACATAAAATGACATACATTCCTAAGAGAAGAACGAGTAGTTACCCCTTTGGTGATGTCACCTATCACCTTATCAATTGGATGGTATTTAGTCATTCTCCACTCCTTAGGAAGTTCCTCATCTCTTTGTTGTTGATCTTGAGGCTCCAATATTGATTCTTGTTCATTGTGCTTTGCTTGCTCTTCTTGATAATCCATTCTTGTATCTACAATATCATCATTATGAACTTTCCCAATTTCTTGGGGGTTAGACTCATCAAAAACAACTTTAAAGCCCTAATCACATAGTTGACTAATACTTAACAAGTTATGCTTAAGACCTTCAACCAATAGCACATTATCAATTGTGGTATTAGAATTCTTACCAGCCTTACCCACTCCAAGAATTTTACCCTTGTTGTTATCTCCATATGTGACATAACCACTTTTCCTTGGATATAGAAGGGAAAACTTAGAGATGTCTCCCATCATATGTTTAGAGCATCCACTATCCAAGTACCACTCCTTGCATAGTGTCTTCAAGCATACCTCATCTTCACTTTGATGTGAAGTCATTAAACATAGACTGGCCTCTTCACTTTGACTATCTGCATCACTTGAGGATGACATATCATTCTCATCCCATGCTATGTATACTTTCTTACCATTCTTGTCTTTCGTGCCCTTCTTCTCATCTTTACCATTCTTCTTATTGTAGTTAGGGCAATCATATTTCTTGTGACCGGGCTTTCCACATTCATAGCAAGTTGGGTTGGAAGTACTCTCCTTCTTTGTGAACTTCTTGTTGTTGAAGTTGCTTCTCCTGAAGTTGCCTCTTCTCTTGAGAAGCTTTCCAAACTTCCTCACTAACAAGTTGATGTGCTCCTCTTGGAATTCCTCACTTGAATCATCACTATCACTTAGGTCTTTCTTTCTTGAAGATGCAACGAAGGCTATGCCTTTCTTCCTCTTGTCTTAATCTTCACTCTCATTTAATCTTGATAGCTCAAGTTCATACTCTTGAAGCTTGCCAAAGAGTGTAGCAAGTGACATTGTAGAAAGATTCCTTGATTCCGCAATAGGCGTCACCTTGGGTTGCCAAGACCTATTCAAACATCTTAGAACTTTGTTAATAAGATCCTCATTATCAAACACTTTACCAAGAGCATTAAGTTGGTTAACAATATATGTAAAACACGTTTTTGCATATCACATATAGATTCATCATGCATCATTCTAAACAATTGATACTCACGTGTTAAAGTGTTCATCCTAGATCTCCTTACTTCACTTATGCCCTCATGGGCTACCTCAAGTGTATCCCACATTTCCTTTCTGAAATTGCAAGTAGAGATTCTAAAGAACTCATCAATACTAACTCCCGTAATAATGATGTTCTTAGCCTTCTTATCTAATTGGACCTTCTTCTTATCATCATCGGTCCATAAAGATCTAGGTTTATCTTTTTCCCCTTCATTAACAACATGTTTAGGCATAAAAGGACCATTCAAAACCGTATCCCATATATCAACATCTATTGCCTCAATGAAAATTTTCATCCTTGCTTTCCAATAAGGATAACCTTCACCATTGAAAATAAGGGGTTTAGAAATAGAAACATAATCACTTGTCCCATTTGATTGAGAAGCCATTTCCACGAGACTTGAAAGGTGATTAACCTTATTCAAGAACCCGCTCTAGATACCAATCGAAAGGTGTGGAAACGGTTCTAACTCCCGGGGGGGGATTGACCTTTTTAAAACTTTTCGAAAAATAATGTTTAACTACCTTTTTTCAAATGGAGTAGCATGATAGTAAACTTTCCTTGAAGCTTAAGAAAGAAACAATTGCAATAACAATTCAAGAATGCAATTAAAGAAAGATATTCAATTGTATAAGCTAAGAGATAGTATCATAAGCATAGAACATAAAGAATCATGCATACGATAATAAAGATCGCAAGAAAGCAAAGAGAGTACGGATAGAGAAAGTGACACAAGTATTTTACTTGTTCGACCCACAACCTGAGTGGCCTACGTCCAGTCCCCAAGAATCCTCTTGGAGAAATTCATTATGACAAAGTTGGTACAAGAGATACACACTCCTTACAAAAGTCACTCTCCCTTGTAGGATACCTCACTAATAAACTATTGGTTCATCTAGTTCTATGACTAGAAAGACCTCAATTTTGATACCAATTGTGCGAGTTCATTCTCATTTTAGCCCAAATTTGACTTTAATTATTCACAAGCAATTCCTTTTAGTCTTAGGGATAATTTTCAGTAATTTCTTTTAGTTCTTATCTAAACAAAGCATTTAATGCTACTTTTTATTCCAGGTTAAAAGTGAAGCTCGAGGAAGCTAGGAAAAATAAACGAAAAAAGCAAAAAGGTAAAAATTGGCTATTCGCCTCGTGAACAGAAGCTCGCCTCGCCAGCCAGAGGAGCAGATCAAGCAGGAACATGCATCCATTCAGCCTCGCCTCGCGAGGCAGTGCTCGCCTCGTGAGCCAGACTCAGTGAAATGAAGATCATTTGGCCTCGCCTCATGAACCTTGTCTCGCCTCGCGAGAAGTCCCAATTTGAAATAGCACCAACTTAAGATCCGCCTCGCGAATCCTTGATCACCCCGCGGGCGCGCGCATATTCCAAACCTTATAAATAGCTTGTTTTAGGTCAATGAGAGCAGTTTTTGATTGGAAAAGTGTAATCCTAGTTTGCTTGGAGCTGTGTAGTGTGTTTTGAGTCAGTTCTTGAAGGATGAATGCTTTTATTAGTTTTTCGTAGTTTTCGTCTCTATGAGGAACTAATCCTCCTTTCTAAGGGAACGATGAAGCCACCTTTGATGGCATAATTTATCCAAGTAATATCTTCTTATACCCTTGTCTCTTTTCTTGTTCCTTAATTCTGTTTTGTTTGCGTTAATCATGTGGCCAGTGGTTAACTAGTCTAGTGCGTTGAAGCTGGGAAGCGACTCGTGCTTAGGACTTGAATTAAGAACACCGCATGAACATTACCAGAGATAGAATAGGAAATCGGTGCAATCGTTATAGGAACCAAGAACTTAATAAATCTAGTTGTGGGTTGAATAAATTGGGAAATTGACGACTTGCAATTGTAGATATTTTCTATTGAAAATCGGAAGTGACATTATGTTAATTGAGGTTCCCGGTTGACAAAAAATTAAATTGAAACTATGGATAAGGAGATAAAACACTTGGGAAACTTGCTTGATAGGGTAGGTGAATTCATGACCTTAGAGCCTTAATCATAAAATCTCATCACAATCTTTTAGTATCTTAAATTAATTGTCTCAATCTTTGATTTAATTTTTTCTCTCTTAATAACTACTTCTCTTTGACTTGGTCAACGCTTTGAAATTCCGTATTAAATTGGTTAAATTGGTCTTCCATTCCTTGAGTTCGACCTCGGTATTTACTTATCGTGTTTTATTACTTGCAACGAAACGGTACACTTGCCGGATCGTCATCAAGTTTTTTGCGCCGTTTCCAGGGATTGGCACAACCAGTTTTCCTAATTTTTAGGGAATTTGATTCTTTTGATTAAGCAATTTTTAATTTAATTTTCTGCAATTTTATCTATTTTTACTTCTTTGATCCCACTTGGTCTTGCCATGTTTTTGTGTATGCAACGTACCCTTCCACAGGAGAACTTGCTATTTGATCCCGAGATCACCAAGACTAAGAAGAGGTTGAGGAAGGAACTTAAAGAGAGGAGGCTACTTGAAACAAATCAACCCATCAATCTTGAAGAGATGGCAGAAGAAAATCCACCACCTCCTCCTCCTCCTTGTTAGACTCAATGACTTAGAGATTTTGATATATAACAAATACAATTTAATGTGTATGCAAGTGTTTTAGTGTCAAATTGCAAAGACAGGTATCAAGCAGTGATCAACAAATTATTTGAGCAAATACTAGGAAAATATTCAAGGAAGAACTTGAAGAAATCAAAAGAGCTACATGGAGGAATCAAAAGAGCAAAGACAAAGATCAAGGAATCATTAAGACAAAAGCTTAAAGGAGAAATTAGATTTAAGTCTTAGATGATTTGTAAGAGAAAGAAATCTCTTAGTCACAAAATAGCCCAATTCAAAAGATGCATGAAGAAAATCAATTTTCATAAGCCGCATTAAAAGGAATAAGTTTTCGTTAATGAAAATGATTTTTGGAAAGAAGAAATAGATTCTAATTCTGCTCGTCCAACACTAAAGTGATAGAAGCGCTCGTCCACTAAAGTGGCAAAAGTGCTCGTCCACTAAAGTGATACAAGCGCTTGTCCACTAAAGTGACAGAAGTGCTCGTCCACTAAAGTGACATAAGTGCTCGTCCACTAAAGTGACAGAAGCGCTCGTCCACACTAGTCTTTGGACTTGCAAAGTCCTTAATGAATATCCGTCCAAAGACGTGGCATATGGATCTCATCTACTATCAACTACGAGCCCTGAGGATTGAAGATGACGCCAATGTAGAATCTTATTTCAAGAACCAGAATCAAGAAACCAGATTCTGTTATCAGACTCAAATCTTTTTTGATTGAACCCAACGACTATAACTTGTTTTCTATATAAAGAGGGATCAAAGGAACACTTTAAAGAGATCGAAACAATAACAACATATTGAACGCAATCAGAAAGTTTACAAAATCATTCATCATCTTTCTCGAGCTTATTGTGAAAAGAGTGTTTCAATACTCATAAGTGCTTCAATTTGTATATCTAACTATTGAGAGTTATGAATCAATTTTTCATTTTATTTGATTGTAAAGAGAGAGGGAGTCTCTCTGAGTGATTAGGGTGATGTATCCCTAAGGAAGAACATTGAGGCTCTTCACAAGAGTGTGGTATCTCGAGGTGAAGGAGTGCTATGTGGCGTAAAGGTTTTTCAAGCTACCTGGCTAAAGCTTGTTGTGTTAGTGTGTGAAAACCCACAGGTGGAGTGGGGACTGGATGTAGGTCAAAGTGGTGGTGATTGAACCAGGATAAATCTGGTTGTGTGGTATCTCTAAACTCGAACTCTTTACTTTCTGTTTATGTTCAAGAACCAGTAATTTTGATGTTTAAAGTTCAATATAATTTATGTTCTTGATCTGTATAAACTGTTTTGAAACCTGAGTCCAATTGTAATCAAGTCTGTGTTATCTGCGTTTAAAACTGAGTTGATCAAAAGCATTCTTGATTGTTGAAACTGAACTAAAACTAAAATCGAAACCTGCAAGTTTGTTCTTGATTGTTAATGCTTGAATCTGAAACTTGCATAACTTGTTCTTAATCTTTAAAGGCTTATGTTATTATTGAGTTTTGAACCCTAACCTATTCTGAATTAATCTTTCTTATCATCATCACCTTCTATTCAAGATTTTATAAAAACCCTTCATTGATTTTGTAAAATATCCTGAGGCCACAAATATGAAAAGTAAAGTTTTGTGAAAAGTTTTTAAGAGGAAGATTTTAAGAAAACTCCATTCACCCCCCCCTCGAGTCATTGAAGCCAAAACAACAACTGGCATCAGAGTTAAACTCTTAAGTTTAGCTTAACAGCTATAAGAGTATGGCTTCCAATGACTGGTTGAATGAAAGGGCTTCCCTTGCACGCCCTCTTGCCTTCAATGGATCTGAGTATATCTATTGGAAAGAAAGAATGGTAATCTTTCTAGAGTCAGCAGGTGTTGACATATGGGATGCAGTAGAAAATGGATCATTTGTCCCCTCTACTATAGATGCTAATGGTGCTCCGATAAATAAGCCTAAAACTGAATGGAATGAGGATGATAAGAAAAGAGTTCAATATAATGCACGTGCTAAGAATATTATAACATCTGCTTTAAGCCGTGATGAGTTTTTCAGGGTTTCAAATTTCAAATCAGCAAAGGAGATGTGGGATACATTGCAAGTAACACAAGAATGAACCACAGATGTCAAAAGCGCAAGAATGAACACCCTCAGACATGAATATGAGTTATTTCGCATGAATCGAGGAGAACTTATGACTGAAATGTTGGGAATTTGCGTATAAAACAAAAGAAACGCAGCGGAAAAATTCCCATCGAAGGATCCTTGCGAATGGTCATGATTCATGATTCGAAAGTTCACCTCTTGAAGCGATGGCTGTTTGTTGAAATTCGTCTATCACGAACACCGCACTGAACGGTGTCTCTAGAGGTATCCATACGAGCGGATTCCGTGAGCGTCCAACGTCACGAACCGAAGCGTCTCTGTCTCACAGTGCTAGCTTCAAAACCGAGACTTTGTTGTTCACACTTACTCTCTTTTGTGCGGCTAGGTTATCAACCGTGTGGGCACAACAACTTAAGTGGTCTACTTATAGTATTACCTCCTTAAGTGAGTTAGTGAGCAACATTTGACCTAAGCCCATCTACTATGCGCTAGGCCCAATAGGAAAGTCCAACTTTCTTTTAATGCTTCTTTTAATCCACTCTTTTGTGTGTGACCCTATAGGTTCCC
This sequence comes from Sophora flavescens, assembly GCA_030762895.1. Taxonomy (NCBI): domain Eukaryota; kingdom Viridiplantae; phylum Streptophyta; class Magnoliopsida; order Fabales; family Fabaceae; genus Sophora; species Sophora flavescens. Next base: position 86,399,475 of record CM061067.1, on the reverse strand, counting down.
AATACGTTAGCAGTAATATTAAATCCCATTTAATAATACAAACAGTGAGCGGTATCTAGCAATACATCACTGCTACCTAAGTAGTGAGAAAGTCAGTGATTTGACGAAACCTTTCTGTGACAAATATTCATGTGCATTATTATCCCTTTGTCCATATATCTATATTGAACACAAGGCATAGAATGTGTCACCCTTGTATGGTTCAATATCATGTTCCCTGATACCCGAGTAGACTTAACAACAAATGAGGTCAATATCTCCTATTGACTCATTTCAGCACGGCCATGCATTTTACAGTCTCACTCTATCAGGGGGCCCACAGATATTACTCCTGTTATGTAGGAGGGACAAATTCCATCTAGGTCACTCACATCCCTCTGCATGGCTCGTGGTATGCCCAATGACCGTCTTTATAATCATCCTATTACAGGTGACGTTTGACGATATTAAAGCACACGACTCCTCATGTAGGGATCGTAGTGATTTCAGGTCGAAGGATTACATACACAATTGTCACTATGAGAACTACTTATGACACTCACATAACGCTCCATGTAGTGTTCTCATGGTGGGTCAATCCAGTACATCATTACCTTAATGCGTACCTATGTGGCAACTCGATATCTCATATCTATGACCCGTGAGATGTGGTCATCAGTCTGCACACATAATAGTCTCAATTGTATTATTATTGTCCTTATTAATAAAATACTTGACTACGGATATTTAAGAATAGGATTTCATTGTTCAATAGTGTCTCACGATCAAGTCATATACTTGATATTCTATTGAACATAAATTTCTATTCTAAGGACTTTATTATGTTTAAACAAGTAACACAATAAACTGGAATGCCTCATATCATATATATATATGAAATAGCAAGATAAAAATGTAAGTCTAAAGAAATACATTGGCCTCTAGGGCTTACACCAACAATCTCCCACTAGCACTAGAGCCAATCAGGCATCAATCTAATGCCCATCGATCTAGTGTGACCTTCATGCTTCTGTTGAGCAAGAGGTTTCGTAAGTGGGTCAGCAACGTTATCAAGTGTTGGTACTCTACATATCTTCACATCTCCTCTATCGATAATCTCTCGAATGAGATGGAAGCGCCTAAGTATATGTTTGGATCGCTGATGAGATCTAGGTTCCTTAGCTTGTGCAATGGCCCCATTGTTATCACAATAGAGATCAATGGGGTCCACAATACCAGAGAACCGTACCAAGCTCGAGAATGAACTTCCCGATCCAAACAGCCTCCTTTCTTTGCATTGGAGGCAGCAATATACTCAACCTCAGTATTAAAATCGGCAATCTGTCTCTTGCTTGAACTTTTCCAGCTCACGCCCCGCCATTCAGGCAGGAACACATAACCATATTGCGATCTGGAATCATCCTTATCGGTCCTGGAAGCTAGCATCGGTGTAACCTATTACATCAAGCTCTTCCTCACCTCCATATACCAAGAACGAATCCTTAGTTCTTCTCAAGTACTTAAGGATGCTCTTGACAGAGACAGTTGACTTTCACACGGATCGATCGGTACCGCTCGTTATGCTTAAAGCATACGATACATCATCAGTCGAGTACATAACATGGCATACATGATAGATCCAATTGCGGATGCATATGGAATCTTACTCATGCGATCCCTTTCTTCTTGAGTGGAAGGGGATTGTGCCTTTGATAGGCATATACCATGTGACATAGGCAAGAGTCCTTTCTTGGATTCATGCATGTTAAAGCGTCTCAACACTTTGTCTATGTATGTACTCTGACTTAGGCCAAGCAATTTCAGCGATCTATCCCTATAGATCCTGATTCCCAATACATAGGTAGCCTCACCCAAATCTTTCATAGAGAAGCAATTCCCTAACCATGTCTTTACATTTTGTAGTGTAGGGATGTCATTTCCAATGAGTAATATGTCATCTACATATAACACCAGAAAAACAACAATGCTCCCACTAACCTTCTTGTAGACACAAGGTTCATCTTCATTTTTGATGAATCCGTACTGTCTTACAGCATCATCAAAACGAAGGTTCCAACTTCTGGAAGCTTGCTTCAATCCATAGATTGACCGCTGCAATTTACATACCTTTCGGGCATCCCTCTGAAATGTCAAAGCCTTCAGGTTGTGTCATGTACACATCCTCAAGAAGCTTTCCATTAAGGAAGGCAGTTTTGACATCCATCTGCCATATCTCATAATCATGGTATGCAGCGATAGCAAGTAAGATCCGGACGGATTTAAGCATCGCAACAGGTGAAAAGGTCTCATCATAGTCGACACCATGAATTTGCTTGAAACCCTTAGCGACCAATCGCGCCTTAAAGGTGTGTACCTTACCATCCATGTCAGTTTTCTTTTTGAAAACCCACTTGCACCCTATAGGTTTTACCCCTTCGGTGGCTCTACCAAGGTCCATACCTGGTTGGTGTACATGGAATCCATCTCGATTTCATGGCCTCAAGCCACTTCTCGGATTCTGGGCCGTAATGGCCTCCCCGGTAGGTCACAGGCTCATCTTGATCCATGAGCAATACATCACCTTGTGGAGTCATGAGAAATCCATATCTCTCAGGCTGGTGACGTATCATGTTAGACCTACGCTGGTCTTGTGCTACTGGAGCGGGTTGTTCCTCCACAACATTCTGTGAAGGTTGCTCCTGTTCCACCAATGGTAGGTCACTACTCTGTGATTCTTGAATTTCTTCAAGTTCTATCTTCCTCCCACTGGTTCCTATGGAGATAAACTCCTTTTCTAGGAATACACCAGTCCGTGCGACAAACACTTTGCCTTCGGAAGGATTATAGAAATAGTATCCCTTGGTTTCTTTGGGATACCCCACAAAGAAGCATTTATCAGATTTGGGATCAAGCTTATTAGAAACTTGATGTTTTACATATGCTTCACAACCCCAAATCTTCATAAAAGACATCTTTGGGTCGTCTACCAGTCCATATCTCATATGGTGTCTTTTCTACCATTTTGGATGGAACACGGTTAAGTGTAAAAGCTGCTGTCAATAGAGCATATCCCCAAAAGGAGTTTGGAAGGTTTGCATGACTCATCATAGACCGAACCATGTCCAACAAGGTTCGATTTCTCCTCTCAGAAACACCATTCCATTGTGGTGTTCCAGGTGGAGTGAGTTGAGATAAAATCCCACACTCTCTCAGATGATCATCAAACTCTAGGCTCAAATATTCACCACCTCGATCTGATCAAAGAGCTTTAATATTTTTACCAAGTTGGTTTTGTACCTCATTTTTGAATTCCTTGAACTTTTCAAAGGATTCCGATTTATGTTTCATAAGATACACAAATCCATATCTACTGAAATCATCAGTAAATATGATGAAGTACTGAAAACCACCTCTAGCTAATGTGTTTAGGGGTCCGCATACATCGCTATGTATAAGACCCAAAAGATCGTTGGCTCTTTCACCTTTCTTAGGTGAATGGAGCTTTAGTCATCTTTCCCAATAAACAAGACTCACATATCTCATATGATTCATAATCAAATGAGTCCAAGAGTCCATCTTTATGGAGCTTCGAAATGCGTTTCTCATTTATATGGCCTAAACGACAATGCCAAAGATAAGACGGGTTCAACTCATTTGGTTTGATCCTCTTAGTATTTACGTTATAGATGGGCATTTCAAGATCAAGGACATAAAGTCCATTACTCATGTGTGCACTAGCATAGAAAATATCATCCAAATAAATAGAACAACTTTTGTTCTTTATTATAAAAGAAAAACCAATCTTGTCCAAACAAGAAATGGAAATGATATTCCTGCTAATTGCAGGCACAAAATAACAGTTCTCTAACTAAATAGTAAGCCCAGTGGGCAAAGTCAATACATAAGTCCCTACGGCTAAAGCAGCAACCTTTGCTCCATTTCCAACTCGTAGGTCGACTTCGGCCTTTGCCAATGGTCTACTCCTGTTTAGATCCTGCACATTTGTACAAATGTGAGAACCACATCCGGTATCTAATAACCATGATGCAGAAGTAGATAAATTGACTTCTATAACAAACATACCTGAAGTGGAAGTCTCACTTCCCTTCTTCTTCTTGCTTTCTTCCAGGTATTTTGGGCAGTTCCTCTTGCTTGCTTGCTCTTGGTAGAGCAGCTTGAGGTGCACGATCATATCGTACGCCTCCATGGTCTCATGTTGCTTTTGCAGCTCAGAGGTCATGGCAGCAAGCATAAGACAGCCCACGTCTAAGGCGTCATCCTGATGCTTCTTATAATCATCCCCTGTCAGCCCTAGGAGCACTTGAAGCCGGTGGCTTCTCTCGGAATAGGCTCCTCAAGAACATACAGCTTTTTCTCATGTTTGAGGACAATCCTCAAGTTTCTGTACCAATCCGGAAAATTCGCTTCGGATAGTTTGTCCTTCTCAAGGACGGATCGCAATGACAAAGTTACTTGATGTGTTTGATGCCATGGTAATCTCTGAGAGATAAATATGCAAAGTATAAGTATCATGCCATGAAGTTATTTAATAAGGTCTTTAATTAAATACTCCTCCCACTATTTTACTTAAAACAATGACCCTCATCATTGATTCGGAAAATCCCGTTGGAAGATTTTCTAGTGGGCCAAGATCCATATTTCACCTAGCTTTAAGTCACTTTGGCCGATCACCCAAAATTCGGTTATTTAGGTAGGAAACACTTTCCGATTGCATCTCATGCAACTCTTGGATAGTTGGGTGAATAACTCTTATTCTAATCCATCACATGGACTAAAGCCCAACTTATGAGCCTCTAAGCCTTTCAATCCTATTGAAGTTGGCTTAGTTAAGTCGAACCCAATGGATAGCAGTTGAACATTACATTTGTCCCATCGCGCCTTACTATTATAGATAAAGGTACCCCGCTTTGGCGGACCCACACTTAATCGATAGTAGTCTTGACGAGTGTCATGCATCGGAAGGCCTTTAAATGTGACTTAATATTTCCTTTTGAGGGATTTGATTAAAACTTGATCTCATCATTTGTTAAACTCTTTAACTTACTATTTTCATACATGCATCTCATACATATATTAGTTAAACATCTTTTAACATACTATATACATACATGCATCTCATACATATATAAGGTAAATAAATGTGATATGGTTATGGCCCCTAACGCATTGATTCTCCCAAGCCAATGAGAGAATCTAAACTAAAACCTAGGAGCGTCCAAGCTTCTCCAAGCAAGATCTCCCACGTGATAGCGTCTTCTTGTCTCCATCATTACATTACATAAACAGAAACCTCATTTTACATATGAGGGGAGTGAGATGAGAAAAGAAGATACATATGGAATATAAGAGAAAGGCACGGCACGCAGGCCGTATTTCAAAATATAAACCAAAAGGTAAAAGGACTAAGGCCATAACCATTCACCATACATCACCAAATAAATAGTAACAACCAATAATAACACATAATCATTATTATTATTAATTTCATAAATTAGAGATTTCAAAATCTGAATTTTGAAAACATAACATATATATATATAATAAATCACATTTATTATAATAGATGTTACTATAAATCATATTTATTGCAATTGTTGTTACCACAAATCACATTTATTATAAATCATATTTATTGTAAATGACATAAATCACATTTATTGCAATTGTTGTTACCACAAATCACATTTATTGTAATTGACATAAATCACATTTATTCAATTAACATAAATCACATTTATTGTAACAAATCACATTTATTGTAATTGATATAAATCACATTTCAAAATCTGAATTTTGAAAACGTAACATATATATAATAAATCACATTTATTATAATTGATGTTACTATAAATCACATTTATTGTGATTGATATAAATCACATTTCAAAATCTGAATTTTGAAACCGTAACATATATATAATAAATCACATTTATTATAATTGATGTTACTATAAATCACATTTATTGTGATTGATATAATTATTAAATGGTGACATAAAATTTCAAAATTTGAATTTCGAAATTACATACTACGCAGAGGTAGCACGGGGGTCCCGCTGGAAATTCCGAAATTCCGAAGTATGCCTCGCTTCCTTGGTGGCTAGGGCGTCAACCTTTCAACCCTAAAACCGCAAGGCCCGTGAACACTTCACGTTGCAAGGAACGACGGCTACGGTTTCAACACTTGGAACCTCAGCCGCAACAACATGAACTTTTCATGTCCCGAAACCCCTTAACGCCGCCAACACGAACTGAAAACAATCATGTTTAACATCAACATTTGATGCCATCGCAGAACATAATAGGGATTCAGAACCAACGTACATATCGCATATATACACAAACATGCAATAGACATATATATCATATACATACGAAAATCACAGAAACAAGGTTTCGCAAACCAGATGCAAACGATTTTCAAAAACAATTTTCAGAAAACGATTCACATTACAAACATGTTATCATACATAACAGATAAACCACGTAACAGAATCATGGTTTCGCAAGCGCTCGATACCCTTTGTTGGGAATTTGCGTATAAAACAAAAGAAACGCAGCGGAAAAATTCCCATCGAAGGATCCTTGCGAATGGTCATGATTCATGATTCGAAAGTTTACCTCTTGAAGCGATGGCTGTTTGTTGAAATTCGTCTATCACGAACACCGAACTAAAGGTGTCTCTAGAGGTATCCACACGAGCGGATTCCGTGAGCGTCCAACGTCACGAACCGAAGCGTCTCTGTCTCACAATGCTAGCTTCAAAACCGAGACTTTGTTGTTCACACTTACTCTCTTTTGTGCGGCTAGGTTATCAACCGTGTGGGCACAACAACTTAAGTGGTCTACTTATAGTATCACCTCCTTAAGTGAGTTAGTGAGCAACATTTGACCTAAGCCCATCTACTATGCGCTAGGCCCAATAGGAAAGTCCAACTTTCTTTTAATGCTTCTTTTAATCCGCTCTTTTGTGTGTGACCCTATAGGTTCCCAATACGTTAGCAGTAATATTAAATCCCATTTAATAATACAAACAGTGAGCGGTATCTAGCAATACATCACTGCTACCTAAGTAGTGAGAAAGTCAGTGATTTGACGAAACCTTTCTGTGACAAATATTCATGTGCATTGTTATCCCTTTGTCCATATATCTATATTGAACACAAGGCATAGAATGTGTCACCCTTGTATGGTTCAATATCATGTTCCCTGATACCCGAGTAGACTTAACAACAAATGAGGTCAATATCTCATATTGACTCATTTCAGCACGGCCATGCATTTTACAGTCCCACTCTATCAGGGGCCCCACAGATATTACTCCTGTTATGTAGGAGGGACAAATTCCATCTAGGTCACTCACATCCCTCTGCATGGCTCGTGGTATGCCCAATGACCGTCTTTATAATCATCCTATTACAGATGACGTTTGACGATATTAAAGCACACGACTCCTCATGTAAGGATCGTAGTGATTTCAGGTCGAAGGATTACATACACCATTGTCACTATGAGAACTACTTATGACACTCACATAACGCTCCATGTAGTGTTCTCATTGTGGGTCAATCCAGTACATCATTACCTTAATGCGTACCTATGTGGCAACTCGATATCTCATATCTATGACCCGTGAGATGTGGTCATCAGTCTGCACACATAATAGTATCAATTGTATTATTATTGTCCTTATTAATAAAATACTTGACTACGGATATTTAAGAATAGGATTTCATTGTTCAATAGTGTCTCACGATCAAGTCATATACTTGATATTCTATTAAACATAAATTTCTATTCTAAGGAATTTATTATGTTTAAACAAGTAACACAATAAACTGGAATGCCTCATATCATATATATATATATGAAATAGCAAGATACAAATGTAAGTCTAAAGAAATACATTGGCCTCTAGGGCTTACACCAACATGAAATGCAGAAGAGATTCACTCACATTGTCAATCAACTTGCTGGTCTTGGAAAAGCTATATCAAATGAGGATCAAATTAACAAAGTAATGAGATGCTTGAGCAGGGAATGGCAACCTAAAGTCACTGCAATCTCAGAATCTAGAGACCTCTTATCAATGACCATTGCCACATTGTTTGGAAAATTGCAAGAACATGAATTGGAGTTGAACAGATTGAATGAGAGCGAAGAAACTGATAAAAGAAAGAAGGGATTGGCTCTGAAATCACAAGTCAAAGAAGTAGAAGACAATGATGATGATGATTCAGTCCAAGAGGCAGAATCTGAAGAAGAGATGGGAATGCTAGTTAGAAAATTCAAGAACTTCATAAAGAAGGGTAACTTCAAAAGAAAGCCTTCTACCTTCCTTAAGAGAAATTTCAGAAAAGGTGACAACTCTTCCAACAACATCACATGCTATGAATGTGGAAAGATTGGCCACATGAAGCTTGACTGTCCAAAACTGCAAAAGAAGGACAAAACTGAAAAATTTGACTAAAAGGACAAGAGGTGGAAAAAGCCAAGAAAGACCTACATTGCTTGGGATGATAATGATCTAGAATCCACTGGAGAATCTGAATCTGAGGAGGCAAACTTGTGTTTGATGACCAACAATCATAGTGATTCAGAAAGTGAAGTAAGTTCTAATTATCAACTTTCTTATGATGAATTGCAAAATGCTTTTGAAGAACTTCATAAAGAATCCATTAGACTTGCTAGATTGCTAAATAAGTCTAAGAAAACCATCACATGCCTAGAAGAGAAAAATTCTGTTTTAAACAAAGAGCTAGATGAATTAAAAACAGAAAATTGTGTTGTAAAAGAAAGATTGGCTATTGTTTTGGAACCACCTATATGATCTAATTGTTCTAAGTGATGTACATTGACTAAAGAAGTTGAAAAAACTGAAATATGACTTAGCCAAGTTCACAAATGGTAGAGATAACTTGAATGCTTTATTAGGACAACAAAAATGTGTTTATGATAAGGCTGGAATAGGCTATAAACCGAAGATACATGAGAAATCTTTCAAGAAATTTTTTGCTGCACCTAAGACATCAAACACACCGTTTGTTAAATGCAATTTTTGTGCTAGAAAAGGTCACACAGCTTCTACATGTCAATACAGAAATCAGCATACAATAAATCGAAGTATATATGGGTTCCTAAAGGAACAACTACTGCAACTAACTCGAAAGGACCCAAACTGATTTGGGTACCTAAAACACAAACATGATTATGTTTTGTAGGTGTGTTGGAAAGCCAAAAATGTGAAATGGTATCTTGACAGTGGCTGTTCCAAGCACATGACTGTAGACAAAACCAAGTTCATTTCCTTTACCCCTAAGTCAAGTGGTAGTGTTACCTATGGAGACAACAGTAAGGGAGAATACTTGGCATTGGCAACATTGGAAGTGACTCAACAACAATCATTGAGGATGTACTATATGTTGAGGGACTGAAACACAATCTATTAAGTATCAGTCAACTGTGTGACAAAGGCTTCAAGGTAAAATTCAATTCCAATAGTTGCTTAATAGAAAATCAGCATGATGAAAATTTGAAATTAATTGGACATAGGACAGATAACATCTATATGCTTGATTTAGACAATATCTCTTCAAATACTGCATCTTTGTCTTATTTCAAAAGAAGAAGAGAATTGGCTTTGGCATAGAAGAATTGCACACATTCACATGAACCACTTGAATAAACTGATTAGTAAAGATCTTGTAGTTGGCTTGCCTAAACTGAAATTTGTGAAAGATGGGCTATGTGATGCATGTCAAAAATGAAAGCAAGTTAAGGTCTCTTTTAAACCAAAGAACATTGTTTCAACAACTAGACCCTTGCAACTTTTACACATGGATTTATTTGGTCCATCTAGAACCAAAAACTTTGGTGGTAACTCGTATGCATTGGTAATAGTAGATGATTACTCAAGATATACATGGACACATTTTCTATCTCATAAGAGTGATTAATTTGCTACACTTAAGAAAATGGCAAAAATTGTGCAAAATGAAAAGGACATGAAAATTGTTTCTATAAGAAGTGATTATGGGGGAGAATTTCAAAATGAAGTGTTTGAAAACTTTTGTGATGAGCATGGCATTCAACATAATTTTTCTGTTCCTAGAACACCACAACAAAATGGAGTAGTGGAAAGAAAGAATAGATCATTAGAGGAGATAGCAAGAACTATGTTGAACGACTCTAGCTTGCCAAAACATTTCTGGGCAGATGATGTCAATACAGCCTGCTATATGCTAAATAGAGTCTTGATAAGACCAATCTTAAAGAAAACCCCTTATGAGCTTTACAAAGGAAGAAAACCAAATATAACACATTTTCATGTTTTTGGTTGCAAATGCTTTGTTCTTAACAATGGAAAGAATAATCTTGGAAAATTTGATGCAAAGGCTGATGAAGGAATTTTCCTAGGTTACTCTCTATATAGTAAAGCATTTAGAATATATAATAAGAGAACACAAACTATTGAGGAATCTGTGCATGTGACATTTGACGAGTCTAACCCCAAAAGGTTGGGAAAGGATTCTGTTATTGATGATCTTGCAGATTCAATTGAGAAAACTCTCCTAGAAGAGAAACAGGACAATAAAGAAGATGAAAGCTTAAAGAATGAATTGTTGCAGCAGGAGCGAACAAAACAACAGCCTGACCTACGAGAGGAATGGAGGACTGTCAGAAATCATCCAATCGATAACATCATTGGTGAAATTACAAAGGGGGTAACTACTAGACAATCTCTTAGAAATGCTGGTAATCATATGGCATTTGTGTCTCAAGTAGAACCTAAGAACATAGATGATGCTATAATTGATGAACATTGGATGATGACTATGCAAGATGAGTTAAACCAGTTTGAAAGAAACCAAGTTAGGAAACTAGTGCCTAAACCCAAGAACTGTCAAGTAATAGGTAAAAAATGGGTTTTTAGGAATAAATTAGATGAAAATGGTATAATTGTAAGAAACAAGGCTATATTGGTAGCCAAAGGGTATAACCAAGAAGAAGGCATAGATTATGATGAAACATATGCACCAGTAGCAAGATTAGAAGCTATAAGAATGCTACTTGCTTATGCTTGCATAATGGGATTTAAATTGTATCAAATGGATGTTAAGAGTGCTTTCTTAAATGGATTTATACAAGAGGAAGTGTATGTTGGTCAACCACCTGGTTTTGAGAATAATGAATTGCCTAACCATGTTTATAAACTGTCTAAAGCACTAGATGGCTTAAAGCAAGCTCCTAGAGCTTGGTATGAAAGGTTAAGTAATTTTCTCATTAAAAAAGGATTTAAAAGAGGTAAAGTTGACACAACTTTGTTCACTAAGAAAAAGGCACACAACATGTTAGTTGTACAAATATATGTGGATGACATAATTTTTGGTGCCACTGATGAGCATTTGTGCAATGAGTTCGCATGTCTTATGCAGAGTGAGTTTGAAATGTCAATGATGGGTGAGCTGAACTTTTTCCTTGGACTGCAAATAAATCAAACTGAAAATGGAATCTTTGTTAGCCAAACCAAGTACTGCAATGAGTTGATCAAGAAGTTTGGCATGGAAAATGCTAAGGAGATGGCTACTCCAATGAGTACCTCCTGTTATTTGGACAAGAATGAGCAAGGTAAACCTGTTGATGTTTCTAAATTCAGAGGTATGATAGGCTCACTACTTTATCTTACTGCTAGTAGGTCAGATATCATGTTTAGAGTATGCATGTGTGCTAGGTATCAAGCAAATCCAAAAGAATCACACTTAATAGCAGTTAAAATGATAATTAAGTTGTTGGTGTAAGCCCTAGAGGCCAATGTATTTCTTTAGACTTACATTTGTATCTTGCTATTTTATATATATATATATATGATATGAGGCATTTCAGTTTATTGTGTTACTTGTTTAAACATAATAAAGTCCTTAGAATAGAAATTTCAGTTCAATAGAATATCAAGTATATGACTTGATCGTGAGACACTATTGAACAATGAAATCCTATTCTTAAATATCCGTAGTCAAGTATTTTATTAATAAGGACAATAATAATACATTGAGACTATTATGTGTGCAGACTGATGGCCATATCTCACGGGTCATGGATATGAGATATCGAGTCGACACATAGGTACACATTAAGGTAATGATGTACTGGATTGACCCACCATGAGAACACTACATGGAGCGTTATGTGAGTGTCATAAGTAGTTCTCATAGTGACAATGGTGTATGTAATCCTTCGACCTGAAATCACTACGATCCCTACATGAGGAGTCGTGTGCTTTAATATCGTCAAACGTCATCTGTAATAGGATGATTATAAAGACGGTCATTGGGCATACCACGAGCCATGCAGAGGGATGTGAGTGACCTAGATGGAATTTGTCCCTCCTACATGACAGGAGTAATATCTGTGGGCCCCTGGATAGAGTGAGACTGTAAAATGCATGGCCATGCTGAAATGAGTCAATATGAGATATTGACCTCATTTGTTGTTAAGTCTACTCGGGTATCAGGGAACATGATATTGAACCATACAAGGGTGACACATTCTATGCCTTGTGTTCAATATAGATATATGGACAAAGGGATAATAATGCACATGAATATCTGTCACGTAAAGGTTTCGTCAAATCATCGACTTTCTCACTACTTAGGTAACAGTGATGTATTGCTAGATACCACTCATTGTTTGTAATATTAAATGGGATTTAATATTATCGCTAACGTATTGGGAACCTATAGGGTCACACACAAAAGAGCGGATTAAAAGAAGCATTAAAGGAAAGTTGGACTTTCCTATTGGGCCTAGCGCATAGTAGATGGGCTTAGGTCAAATGCTGCTCACTAACTCACTTAAGGAGGTGCTACTATAAGTAGACCACTTAAGTTGTTGTGCCCAGATGGTTGATAACCTAGCCGCACAAAAGAGAGTAAGTGTGAACAACAAAGTCTCGGTTTTGAAGCTAGCACTGTGAGACAGAGACGCTTCGGTTCGTGACGTTGGACGCTCACGGAATCCGTTCGTGTGGATACCTCTAGAGACACCGTTCGTGCGGTGTTCGTGATAGACGAATTTCAACAAACAGCCATCGCTTCAAGAGGTAAACTTTCGAATCATGAATCATGACCATTCGCAAGGATCCTTCGATGGGAATTTTTCCGCTGCGTTTCTTTTGTTTTATACGCAAATTCCCAACAGTGGTATCAGAGACGCTTGCGAAACCATGATTCTGTTACGTGGTTTATCTGTTATGTATGATAACATGTTTGTAATGTGAATCGTTTTCTGAAAATTGTTTTTGAAAATCGTTTGCATCTGGTTTGCGAAACCTTGTTTCTGTGATTTTCGTATGTATATGATATATATGTCTATTGCATGTTTGTGTATATATGCGATATGTACGTTGGTTCTGAATCCCTATTATGTTCTGCGATGGCATCAAATGTTAATGTTAAACATGATTGTTTTCAGTTCTGTGTTGGCGGCGTTAAGGGGTTTCAGACATGAAAAGTTCATGTTGTTGCGGCTAAGGTTCCAAGTGTTGAAACCGTAGCCGTCGTTCCTTGCAACGTGAAGTGTTCACGGGCCTTGCGGTTTTAGGGTTGAAAGGTTGACGCCCTAGCCACCAAGGAAGCGAGGCACATGCTCGAATTTCGGAATTTCCAGCGGGACCCCGTGCTACCTCTGCGTAGTGTGTAATTTCGAAATTCAAATTTTGAAATTTTATGTCACCATTTAATAATTATATCAATCACAATAAATGTGATTTATAGTAACATCAATTATAATAAATGTGATTTATTATATATATGTTACGATTTCAAAATTCAGATTTTGAAATGTGATTTATATCAATTACAATAAATGTGATTTATTACAATAAATGTGATTTATGTTAATTGAATAAATGTGATTTATGTCAATTACAATAAATGTGATTTGTGGTAACAACAATTGCAATAAATGTGATTTATGTCATTTACAATAAATATGATTTATAATAAATGTAATTTGTGGTAACAACAATTGCAATAAATATGATTTATAGTAACATCTATTATAATAAATGTGATTTATTATATATATATATGTTATGTTTTCAAAATTCAGATTTTGAAATCTCTAATTTATGAAATTAATAATAATAATGATTATGTGTTATTATTGGTTGTTACTATTTATTTGGTGATGTATGGTGAATGGTTATGGCCTTAGTCCTTTTACCTTTTGGTTTATATTTTGAAATACGGCCCTGCGTGCCGTGCCTTTCTCTTATATTCCATATGTATCTTCTTTTCTCATCTCACTCCCCTCATATGTAAAATGAGGTTTCTGTTTATGTAATGTAATGATGGAGACAAGAAGACGCTATCACGTGGGAGATCTTGCTTGGAGAAGCTTGGACGCTCCTAGGTTTTAGTTTAGATTCTCTCATTAGCTTGGGAGAATCAATGCGTTAGGGGCCATAACCATATCACATTTATTTACCTTATATATGTATGAGATGCATGTATGTATATAGTATGTTAAAAGATGTTTAACTAATACATGTATGAGATGCATGTATGAAAATAGTAAGTTAAAAAGTTTAACAAATGATGAGATCAAGTTTTAATCAAATCCCTCAAAAGGAAATATTAAGTCACATTTAAAGGCCTTCTGATGCATGGCACTCGTCAAGACTACTATCGATTAAGTGTGGGTCCGCCAAAGCGGGGTACCTTTATCTACAATAGTAAGGCGCGATGGGACAAATGTAATGTTCAACTGCTATCCATTGGGTCTGACTTAACTAAGCCAACTTCAATAGGATTGAAAGGCTTAGAGGCTCATAAGTTGGGCTTTAGTCCATGTGATGGATTAGAATAAGAGTTATTCACCCAACTATCCAAGAGTTGCATGAGATGCAATCGGAAAGTGTTTCCTACCTAAATAACCGAATTTTGGGTGATCAGCCAAAGCTGACTTAAAGCTAGGTGAAATATGGATCTTGGCCCACTAGAAAATCTTCCAACGGGATTTTCCGAATCAATGATGAGGGTCATTGTTTTGAGTAAAATAGTGGGAGGCGTATTTAATTAAAGACCTTATTAAATAACTTCATGGCATGATACTTATACTTTGCATATTTATCTATGTAGATTACCATGGCATCAAACACATCAAGTAACCTGTCATTGCGATTCGTCCTTGAGAAGGACAAACTATCCGGAACGAATTTTCTGGACTGGTACAGAAACTTGAGGATTGTCCTCAAACATGAGAAAAAGCTGTATGTTCTTGAGGAGCCTATTCCTGAGAAGCCACCGGCTTCAAGTGCTCCTAGGGCTGACAGGGATGCTTATAAGAAGCATCAGGATGACGCCTTAGACGTGGGCTGTCTTATGCTTGCTGCCATGACCTCTGAGCTGCAAAAGCAACATGAGACCATGGAGGCGTACGATATGATCGTGCACCTCAAGCTGCTCTACCAAGAGCAAGCAAGCAAGAGGAACTGCCCAAAATACCTGGAAGAAAGCACGAAGAAGAAGAAGGAAGTGAGACTTCCACTTTGGTATGTTTGTTATAGAAGTCAATTTATCTACTGCATCATGGGTATTAGATACCGGATGTGGTTCTCACATTTGTACAAATGTACAGGATCTAAACAGGAGTAGACCATTGGCAAAGGCCGAAGTCGACCTACGAGTTGGAAATGGAGCAAAGGTTGCTGCTTTAGCCGTAGGGACTTATGTATTGACTTTGCCCACTGGGCTTACTATTCAGTTAGAGAACTGTTATTTTGTGCCTGCAATTAGCAGGAATATCATTTCCATTTCTTGTTTGGACAAGATTGGTTTTTATTTTATAATAAAGAACAAAAGTTGTTCTATTTATTTGGATGATATTTTCTATGCTAGTGCACACATGAGTAATGGACTTTATGTCCTTGATCTTGAAATGCCCATCTATAACATAAATACTAAGAGGATCAAACCAAATGAGTTGAACCCGTCTTATCTTTGTCATTGTCGTTTAGGCCATATAAATGAGAAGCGCATTTCGAAGCTCCATAAAGATGGACTCTTGGACTCATTTGATTATGAATCATATGAGATATGTGAGTCTTGTTTATTGGGAAAGATGACTAAAGCTCCATTCACCGGCAAAGGTGAAAGAGCCAACGATCTTTTGGGTCTTATACATAGCGATGTATGCGGACCCCTAAACACATTAGCTAGAGGTGGTTTTCAGTACTTCATCACATTTCTTCGATGATTTCAGTAGATATGGATTTGTGTATCTTATGAAACATAAATCGGAATCCTTTGAAAAGTTCAAGGAATTCAAAAATGAGGTACAAAACCAACTTGGTAAAAATATTAAAGCTCTTCGATCAGATCGAGGTGGTGAATATTTGAGCCCAGAGTTTGATGATCATCTGAGAGAGTGTGGGATTTTATCTCAACTCACTCCACCTGGAACACCACAATGGAATGGTGTTTCTGAGAGGAGAAATCGAACCTTGTTGGACATGGTTCGGTCTATGATGAGTCATGCAAACCTTCCAAACTCCTTTTGGGGATATGCTCTATTGACAGCAGCTTTTACACTTAACCGTGTTCCATCCAAAATGGTAGAAAAGACACCATATGAGATATGGACTGGTAGACGACCCAGCATGTCTTTTATGAAGATTTGGGGTTGTGAAGCATATGTAAAACGTCAAGTTTCTAATAAGCTTGATCCCAAATCTGATAAATGCTTCTTTGTGGGGTATCCCAAAGAAACCAAGGGATACTATTTCTATAATCCTTCCGAAGGCAAAGTGTTTGTCGCACGGACTGGTGTATTCCTAGAAAAGGAGTTTATCTCCAAAGGAACCAGTGGGAGGAAGATAGAACTTGAAGAAATTCAAGAATCATAGAGTAGTGACCTACCATTGGTGGAACAGGAGCAACCTTCACAGAATGTCCAGTAGCACAAGACCAGCGTAGGTCTAACAGGATACGTCACCAGCCTGAGAGATATGGATTTCTCATGACTCCACAAGGTGATGTATTGCTCATGGATCAAGATGAGCCTGTGACCTACCAGGAGGCCATTACTGGCCCAGAATCTGAGAAGTGGCTTGAGGCCATGAAATCTGAGATGGATTCCATGTACACCAACCAGGTATGGACCTTGGTAGAGCCACCTGAAGGGGTAAAACCTATAGGGTGCAAGTGGGTTTTCAAAAAGAAAACTGACATGGATGGTAAGGTACACACCTTTAAGGCGCGATTGGTCGCTAAGGGTTTCAAGCAAATTCATGGTGTCGACTATGATGAGACCTTTTCACCTGTTGCGATGCTTAAATCCGTCCGGATCTTACTTGCTATCGCTGCATACCATGATTATGAGATATGGCAGATGGATGTCAAAACTGCCTTCCTTAATGGAAAGCTTCTTGAGGATGTGTACATGACACAACCTGAAGGCTTTGACATTTCAGAGGATGCTCGAAAGGTATGTAAATTGCAGCGGTCAATCTATGGATTGAAGCAAGCTTCCAGAAGTTGGAACCTTCGTTTTGATGATGCTGTAAGACAGTACGGATTCATCAAAAATGAAGATGAACCTTGTGTCTACAAGAAGGTTAGTGGGAGCATTGTTGTTTTTCTGGTGTTATATGTAGATGACATATTACTCATTGGAAATGACATCCCTACACTACAAAATGTAAAGACATGGTTAGGGAATTGCTTCTCTATGAAAGATTTGGGTGAGGCTACCTATGTATTGGGTATCAGGATCTATAGGGATAGATCGCTGAAATTGCTTGGCCTAAGTCAGAGTACATACATAGACAAAGTGTTGAGACGCTTTAACATGCATGAATCCAAGAAAGGACTATTGCCTATGTCACATGGTATATGCCTATCAAAGGCACAATCCCCTTCCACTCAAGAAGAAAGGGATCGCATGAGTAAGATTCCATATGCATCCGCAATTGGATCTATCATGTATGCCATGTTATGTACTCGACCAGATGTATCGTATGCTTTAAGCATAACGAGCAGTACCGATCCGATCCGGTGAAAGTCACGAGTCACTGGCGTCAAGAACATCCTTAAGTACTTGAGAAGAACTAAGGACTCGTTCTTGGTATATGGAGGCGAGGAAGAGCTTGCTTGTAATAGGTTACACCGATGCTAGCTTCCAGGACCGATAAGGATGATTCCAGATCGCAACTGGTTATGTGTTACTGCCTGAATGGCGGGGTGTGAGAGCTGGAAGAGTTCAAAGCGAGGAGACAGGTTGCCGATTCTACTACGGAGGTGAGTATATTGCCGCCTCCAATGCAGCAAAGGAGGCTGTTTGGATCAGGAAATTCATTACTGAGCTTGGTACGGTTCCTAGTATTGTGGACCCCATTGATCTCTATTGTGATAACAATGGGGCCATTGCACAAGCTAAGGAACCTAGATCTCATCAGCGATCCAAGCATATACTTAGGCGCTTCCATCTCATTCGAGAGATCATCGATAGAGGAGATGTGAAAGTATGCAGAGTACCAACACTTGATAACGTTGCTGACCCACTTACGAAACCTCTAGCTCAACAGAAGCATGAAGGTCACACTAGATCGATGGGCATTAGATTGATGCCTGATTGGCTCTAGTGCTAGTGGGAGATTGTTGGTGTAAGCCCTAGAGGCCAATGTATTTCTTTAGACTTACATTTGTATCTTGCTATTTTATATATATATATATATATATATATGATATGAGGCATTTCAGTTTATTGTGTTACTTGTTTAAACATAATAAAGTCCTTAGAATAGAAATTTCAGTTCAATAGAATATCAAGTATATGACTTGATCGTGAGACACTATTGAACAATGAAATCCTATTCTTAAATATCCGTAGTCAAGTATTTTATTAATAAGGACAATAATAATACATTGAGACTATTATGTGTGCAGACTGATGGCCATATCTCACGGGTCATGGATATGAGATATCGAGTCGACACATAGGTACACATTAAGGTAATGATGTACTGGATTGACCCACCATGAGAACACTACATGGAGCGTTATGTGAGTGTCATAAGTAGTTCTCATAGTGACAATGGTGTATGTAATCCTTCGACCTGAAATCACTACGATCCCTACATGAGGAGTCGTGTGCTTTAATATCGTCAAACGTCATCTGTAATAGGATGATTATAAAGACGGTCATTGGGCATACCACGAGCCATGCAGAGGGATGTGAGTGACCTAGATGGAATTTGTCCCTCCTACATGACAGGAGTAATATTCGTGGGCCCCCCGATAGAGTGAGATCAGTAAAATGCATGGCCATCTTTGAAATGAGTCAATATGAGATATTGACCTCATTTGTTGTTAAGTCTACTCGGGTATCAGGGAACATGATATTGAACCATACAAGGGTGACACATTCTATGCCTTGTGTTCAATATAGATATATGGACAAAGGGATAATAATGCACATGAATATTTGTCACAGAAAGGTTTCGTCAAATCACTGACTTTCTCACTACTTAGGTAGCAGTGATGTATTGCTAGATACCGCTCACTGTTTGTAATATTAAATGGGATTTAATATTACTGCTAACGTATTGGGAACCTATAGGGTCACACACAAAAGAGCGGATTAAAAGAAGCATTAAAGGAAAGTTGGACTTTCCTATTGGGCCTAGCGCATAGTAGATGGGCTTAGGTCAAATGCTGCTCACTAACTCACTTAAGGAGGTGCTACTATAAGTAGACCACTTAAGTTGTTGTGCCCAGATGGTTGATAACCTAGCCGCACAAAAGATAGTAAGTGTGAACAACAAAGTCTCGGTTTTGAAGCTAGCACTGTGAGACAGAGACACTTTGGTTCGTGACGTTGGACGCTCACGGAATCCACTCGTGTGGATACCTCTAGAGACACCGTTCGTGCGGTGTTCATGATAGACGAATTTCAACAAACAGCCATCGCTTCAAGAGGTAAACTTTCGAATCATGAATCATGACCATTCGCAAGGATCCTTCGATGGGAATTTTTCCGCTGCGTTTCTTTTGTTTTATACGCAAATTCCCAACATAAGTACCTGTTAGGAACAAAAGACTTGGGATTATGGTATCCCAAGGGAACTACATGTACTTTAATTAGCTATTCAGACTCTGATTTTGCTGGTTGTAAACTAGATAGAAAGAGTACTAGTGGAACTTGCCATTTACTAGGAAACTCATTAGTAGCATGGTTCAATAAGAAACAATCTAGTGTGGCTTTATCCACTGCAGAGACTGGATATGTAGCTGCTGGTAGTCACATGTGCCTGAGTTTTATGGATAAAAAAAAAATTAGTTGATTATGGTGTGCAACTAAACCAAGTTCCTATTAGATGCGACAATACAAGTGCAATTAACCTATCTAAGAATCCTATAATGCACTTTAGAACTAAACACATAGAAATCAGACATCATTTCATTATAGATCATATTCAAAACAGAGAAATTGAGATTGAATATGTTGATACAACTAAACAACTTGTTGATATTTTTACCAAGCCCTCGAACAAGGAAAGTTTTTTTTTATTAGAAGAGAATTGGGCATAATTGATCAATCCTATATCTAATCTCTAAAGAAACAAAAAGATTTTCAAAATGAATAATTTTAGATGGATGCGCTTTTTTGATTTGTCCCTGCACCTATCATGAACAATTTTATATGCTATGTTTGAATGTTTAAATACTTGCCTTCTCTATTTCTTTGAATGTTTCTTTTCTTTACCTTTTTTATAATGCCAAAAGGGGGAGGAAAAAGTATGATATAGAGAAAGGGAATAATAACAAATTATACATGCATATGTTGAGGGTGAGCTAATAAGCTTACATGATTAATGGGGAGTAAATCAAATTCTTCTATGATAATTTTTTTTTTGCTATGATAAACTTATACTATAATACCATGATATAAATCTGTCAAAAACACTTAGCTTCTGCTACACTTATACTCTGATCTTATAATTTGTTAAAATATTTGTCATAATAAAAAAAGGGGAGTTTGTTAGACTCAATGACTTAGAGATTTTGATATATGACAAATACAATTTAATGTGTATGCAAGTGTTTTAGTGTCAAATTGCAAAGACAGGTAGCAAGCAGTGATCAACAAATTCTTTGAGCAAATACAAGGAAAATATTCAAGGAAGAACTTGAAGAAATCAAAAGAGCTACATGGAGGAATCAAAATAGCAAAGAAAAAGATCAAGGAATCATCAAGACAAAATCTTAAAGGAGAAATTAGATTTAAGTCTTAGACGATTTGTAAGAGAAAGAAATCTCTTAGTCACAAAATAGCTCAATTAAAAAGATGCATGAAGAAAATCTATTTTCATAACCTGCATTAAAATGAATAAGTTTTCGTTAATGAAAATGATTTTTGGAAAGAAGAAATAGATTCTAATTCTGCTCGTCCAACACTAAAGTGATAGAAGCGTTTGTCCACTAAAGTGACAGAAGTGCTCGTCCACTAAAGTGATACAAGCGTTCGTCCACTAAAGTGACAGAAGTGCTCGTCCACTAAAGTGACAGAAGCGCTCATCCACACTAGTCTTTGGACTTGCAAAGTCCTTAATGAATATCCGTCCAAAGACGTGGCATATGGAGCTCGTCTACTATCAACTATGAGCCCTGAGGATTGAATACGACGTCAATGTAGAATCTTATTTCAAGAACCAGAATCAAGAAAGCAGATTATGTTATCAGACTCAAATCTGTTTTGATTAATCCCAATGACTATAACTAGTTTTCTATATAAAGAGGGATCAAAGGAACACTTTAAAGAGATTGAAACAATAACAACATATTGAACACAATCATAAAGTTTACAAAATCATTCATCATCTTTCTTGAGCTTATTGTGAAAAGAGTGTTTCAATACTCATAAGTGCTTCAATTTGTATATCTGACTATTGAGAGTTAGGAATCAATTTTTCATTTTATTTGATTGTAAAGAGAGAGGGAGTCTCATTGAGTGATTAGGATGAGGTATCCCTAAGGAAGAACATTGAGGCTCTTCACAAGAGTGTGGTATCTCGAGGTGAAGGAGTGCTCTGTGGTGTAAAGGTTTTTCAAGCTACCTGGATAAAGCTTGTTGTATTAGTGTGTGAAAACCCACATGTGGAGTGGGGACTGGATGCAGGTCATAGTGGTGGTGACTGAACCAGGATAAATCTGGTTGTGTGGTATCTCTAAACTCAAACTCTTTTACTTTCCGTTTATGTTCAAGAACCTGTAATTTTGATGTTTAAAGTTCAATATAATTTATGTTCTTGATCTGTATAAACTATATTGAAACCTGAGTTCGATTGTAATCAAGTATGTATTATCTGCGTTCAAAACTGAGTTGATCAAAAGCATTCTTGATTGCTGAAACTGAACTAAAACTGAAACTGAAACTTTGAAACTTGCAAGTTTGTTCTTGATTGTTAATGATTGAATCTGAAACTTGCATAACTTGTTCTTAATCTTTAAAGGTTTAATCAGTTTCTGTATTATGTTATTATTGAGTTTTGACCCGAACCTATTCTGAATTAATTCTGAATTAATCTTTCTTATCCTCATCACCTTCTATTCAAGATTTTATAAAAACCCTTCATTGATTTTGTAAAAGATCCCGAGGCCACAAATCTGAAAAGTAAAGTTTTGTGAAAAGTTTTTAAGAGGGAAATATTTTAAGAAAACTCAATTCACCCCCCTCTTGAGTCGTTGAAGCCAAAACAACACTCCTTACAAGCCACTTTATGAGTACAATCTTCCTAACTTGGATGATTGTGTTTCTAGTGTTGCCAAGCCTCCCATCACGGCTAATTCATTTCAGATGAGGGAATCTTCCCTTCATATGGTGCAAAGAGAACAATTTGATGGGAATCCACACCAAGACCCTCACCGGCACATCACTCACTTCTTGGAGGCTTGCGACATGTTCAAATATCCAAACATGTTAGAAGACGCCCTTCGTTTGCGGCTATTCCATTTCTCTCTTCGGGATAGAGCACGTGATTGGTTGGACTTACACTTGGATCGTGCTAGCATCACTACTTGGGAACAAATGGATCAGAAGTTCCTTGCAAGATTCTTTCCTCCTCAGAAAGCGGTACAGTTGAAGACCGCTGTCACTTCCTTCAAGCAAATTGATGATGAGTCTTATAATGAGGCTTGGGAAAGATATAATTTGCTTTTGAGGAGATGTCCTTCTTCCTATTTTGACTTGGTAACAAAGGTTCGACACTTCTTTAATGGGTTGAAAGGGAGATATCAGATGAATTGTGATGCCGCAGCTGGCGGTTCTTTCTCTTATGTATCAGCAGAGGATGCATGGGCTTTACTTGAGAAGATGTCCAGGAACTACAACCGCAATATGGGCACTTCTAATGCTTCTGGACTTAGTACGACATCTATTGAAGCCATTCTTGAGCATAACACACTTTTGAAGAAGCAGAATGAAGCACTGACAAACAAGATGAAGGTAAACGTGGTAAGAGAGGGTTTACCTCCGGGTTGTGACTTTTGTCAAGGTGATCATGATAGTGCATATTGTCCGGGCAACCTTTATAAGGAGCATGTGGATTCGTGTCATAATTTTTATGACACAGTACCACAGCGTAATGACTATTAGAGGAATAAGTAGAACAACAACTACCTTCAGAGGCAGAATTGGAATATCGGGAGAGATCATCCGGGTTTCTCTTGGAGCAACACTAGTGGTGGTCTAGCAGGGCAGCAACAACAGAATCAGAGGCTAAACTATGGAATTCAACAGCACAACACCCAACAGGCTCTCCCTCAACCTACTCAATTGTAAATCACAGATGGAGGAAAACAACCTTGGGAATTGGCTATTGAGAAGACTAGTGAGATCATAGAGAAGCTGTCAGTAAACACAAACACAACCATTGACAAATTGGCAACTCATACAGGGGCAGCAATTCAGAATCTTGAGACTCAGATGGCCCAGCTTGCAAAGCAACTGAATGAGCATCTTCCAGGCTCTTTCCCGGGTAACACAAAGAACAACCCCAAGAGCCAATGCAATGCCGTGACAACTCGGAGTGGTAAGGTATTGGAATTTAATGGGGAAGCAACCAGCTCTCAAGAGATTGAGACTCCAGAACAACCACAGGTGGAAGAGGAGCAAGCAAGGGAGGAGGATGTAGCCAGTGAAAAGGTACCGGAGCGAGGAGGAAGATTGAAGTTAGTAGATGAAGAATTCTGAAGGAAGAAGTGGGTTGAGCCTCAAGATCTTCCTCCGTTCATGAAGGTACCTTATCCAGAGAGATTGAAGAAGCTCTTGAAAGACAAGCAATTCAACAAGTCCCTTGATGTTTTCCACAAGCTTCAAATTAATATTCCATTTGCAGAAGCCTTGGAACAAATGCCATCCTATGCTCGGTTTATGAAAAAGTTTCTCTCCAAAAAGCAGAAGATAGTGGATGAGGAAACGGTTACTATAACCGAGGAATGTAGTGCAATTCTTCAAATGAAACTACCGCCAAAGTTGAAGGATCCGGGTTCTTTTAGTATACCATGCACCATTGGGGAGGTAACTCTTAGGAAGCCATTGTATGATCTAGGGGCAAGCATCAATTTGATGCCCTTATCTATGATGAAGAAGCTAGGCATAAAAGAAGCAGAGGATGCTAGGATGTCACTCCAACTAGCGGATCGCTCTATCAAATATCCTTATGGAGTGGTGGAAGATTTATTGGTAAAGGTAAACAAGTTCATCTTTCCGGCTGACTTTGTGGTGCTTGATATGGATGAGGATGACGACATCCCTCTCATTTTGGGTAGGCCTTTCTTGGCCACTGGGCGTGCTTTGATAGATGTGCAACAAGGGAAACTCACACTAAGAGTGCAAGATGAGAACATAGTCTTCAATGTCTTTGAAGCAATGAAACACCCCGTTGAGATATCGGATGTATATAGAGTTGATGTGGTGGAGACCATTGTAAAATCTATGGCCATGAGAGAAGCCCATGGTTCTTCACTTGCAAAAGTGTTGGTAAAATCCCATGATAAGGAAGAAGAAGAAGACCTTTTGGGGTATGAGGATCATCTTGAATGCTTAAAAAACATGGAAGCCTTGCCAAGTCTCCAAAAGGATGAATGTCAAAAAGAAAAGCTCAAAAAAGAGGGAATGGAAGAAGACAACAAGACACCGGAATTAAAGCAACTCCCTTCTTACTTAAGGTATGAATTCTTGAGTGAGAAGGGACAACATGCAGTCATCATTAGCAATGCTTTGAAAAAGGATGAGGAAGAAAAGCTTTTGAGAGTTCTTAGGGAACACAAATCCGCCATTGGATGGAAGATTTTGGATTTAAAAGGTATAAGTCCTTCCCTATGCATGCAAAAAATTTTGATGGAGGATGATTTCAAATCGGTGGTTCAACCACAGAGGCGGTTAAATCCCATCATGAAAGAAGCGATGCGTAAGGAAGTGATTAAGCTTTTGGATGTCGGGATCATCTATCCAATCTCATATAGCAATTGGGCTAGCTTGATTCATGTGGTCCCGAAGAAAGGCGGAACAACCGTGATGGTCAATGAGAATAACGAAATAATTCCAACAAGGATCATCACGGGATGGAGGATTTGCATTGACTATAGAAAGTTAAATGATGCAACAAGGAAAGATCACTTCCCTCTTCTATTCATTGATCAAATGATTGAAAGGTTGGCCGGATATGAATATTATTGTTTTTTGGATGGTTACTCCGATTACAACCAAATTGTTGTGGATCCTCAAGACCAAGAGAATACGGCCTTCACATGACCATATGGAGTTTTTGCTTATAGAAGGATGCCTTTCGGATTATGCAATGCTCCCGCCACTTTCCAAAGGTGTATGCTTTCCATTTTCTCAGACATGGTGGAGAAATTAACTGAAATATTCATGGACGTGGTCTTTGGGACCTCTTTTGATAATTGCTTGAAAAATTTGGCTTTGGTTCTTGAGAGATGCCAAGAAACCAACCTAGTGCTCAATTGGGAAAAATGTCATTTCATGATCAAGGAAGGTATAGTTTTGGGGCACAAAATCTCCCAACAGGGGATTAATGTTGATAGAGCAAAGATTGAGTTGATTGAGAAGCTACCACCACCAACCAATGTGAAAGGGGTGAGGAGTTTCTTGGGCCATGTCGATTTCTATCGAAGGTTCAATAAAGACTTCTCCAAGATCGCAAAACCACTATGTGACCTTCTCGTGAAGGACGTATCCTTTTATTTTAGTGCTTCTTGCTTAAATTCTTTCAATACTTTAAAAAATATGCTTGTCACCGCACCCATAATCACCTCACCTAATTGGAATTTACTCTTTGAAATCATGTGTGATGCTAGTGATTATGCAGTGGGGGCGGTTTTGGGTCAAAGGGTGGAAAAGTTAGCTCATGTGATTTACTATGCAAGTAAAGTTTTAAATGAGGCACAAGCTAACTATTCCACAACTAAAAAAGAAGTCCTAGCTGTGGTTTTTGCTTTAGATAAATTTAGGTCCTACGTTGTCGGGTCTAAAATTGTTGTATTCACCGATCATGCGGCCATAAGACACTTGATGACAAAACAAGAGGCCAAACCTAGATTAATTCGGTGGATTCTTCTTTGGCAGGAGTTTGATATTGAAATTAGGGATCGTAAAGGCTTGAAAAATGGTGTGGCGGACCACTTATCAAGATTGGTCAATCCCGACACCGAGGAGAAATTACTAGACATCAAGGAAGAATTCCCTGATGAGAAACTATTCGCATTATTTGAAAAATATTCTCCTTGGTTCGCGGATATGGCCAACTTCAAGTCTTCAAATGTAGTTCCGCAAGGATGGACTAATAAACAAAGGAAAAAAATATTCTTGTATGCAAGGTACTATGTCTAGGAGGACCCTTATCTCTTCAAGCAATGCTCGGATGGGATCCTAAGGAGGTGCATTCCTCATGATCAAATCGAAAACGTGTTGTGGCATTGCTATAACTCAGATTATGGTGGGCATTTTGGGGGAAAGAAAACTGCAGAAAAAGTCCTCCAAAGCGGATTTTATTGGCCAACCACTAGTGGAAAATATACATTAGACGGGAAAGGTTTACGTCAGTTAACCAAAAGCTAGACGTTAAAAAGGAGGCGGTGGCAGTTTTGTAAATATCAGACTTCATTAATTCAATTTTAACGCCAGTTGTTGTAAGGACTGACGTTAAAAGTAAGTCACTTAAGTTTTAACATCTATTCTTTCATCAACAGACGTTAAAGGTTATTTTAATAATTTTTTTTAGCTAGTATACGTACTCTTCTGCATTGCCTTCCTCAAAGTTTCAGTTTCACTTGCTTTGATGTTTTGTGTTTCTGTTTTGAAAACTAAAATATATGTGCGAAGTAAAAATGCTATAAGTTGAATCAATAACCCAAACCGGATCTCATTCATGAAGTGTATCAATAATACAATTACAAGATACATTCAAAATTTTAAAATCCTATAAAAAGTTACATTGAAAGGGTTTAAAATCCTAAACATTTGTTGAGGCTTCGTTCCCTTCACGGGTGAGCAAGAGAGGAGAGTCGAGCGACTGAGTTTTCCAAAGTCACTGAGCAAGGGTGCACTCGATCTATTTCAGCAATGGTCTTGGAACAGTCACTTGCTTCCAAAGCTGAGGTTTTGGAGCTGTAGCTGCCGATTCTCCGGAAGGATGATAAGGTGAGCAACTCACATTATGTGATTTACACAACCTTATCACCCATGTTATGTGATTTACACAACCTCAGAATTTGTTTGACCATTAAGACAAAGATCTTTGAGTCTAGGAATAGGAAGAAAGAGTGATGAAGTTAATCTCCATGGCAGAGCCATATTGTGAAGCAGAAAAATAAAAGGAAGGAAGGAAGCTATTTATAGGAGCAGGGGATGAAGTTACTAGGCGTCGTAAGTTGCTAAAAAATTAAGTTGATCATTAAGAGCATTAGGTTCCAGGGCGCATTGGGAGTTGGCAGTCATATATTATAAACGTGCAGAATAGAAAACGCACGAAGGAATAGGAAGAAATAGACATTTAAGTCTAGGTATAGGAAGAAATAACAAAAAGTCTCAGAGCCATATTGTGAAGGAATAGAAAACACATGGGTAAGTAGCAGAGTAGTCATGGTTAGTAGCACAGTAGTCAAAGGAATGAATGTTTTTTAACGTCAGTTGTTTAATACAACTGATGTTAAACAATGACTTTTAACGTCAGTTGCTTAAGAGAGCTGACGTAAAATGTTGTTTTATTTTTGGTTTTTGATTATAAAGTTTACACCCGCGCGCCTTCTGCACTTCCCTCTATACGTCTCTGTTCTTCTCTTTTCATCACGCTCACTCTCACTCTCAACTCTCACTCTCACTCTCACTCTCACTTTTACTCTCACTCTCACTCTCACTCCATATAGTGCAGTTTATTTCTAAACTTTTTTTTAAACAAGTTTATTTTTAATCTTAATTAATTAGCTTGAATTAGTAAACAAATTCTTATGCAAATTAAAATAAATAAACACTTAACATAAAACAAGTTATATATGTATAATCAAATCGTATCTCATTGAAGCGATTCATAAGTTACAATTACATGATTATAAGATAAAAAATTTCTGCAACATAGCCCTAAAATATAAAAAAGTTTCTGCTTCAACATCATTTTCTTCTCAGTCCTGTCCTCAGAAACTCCAATGGATGCATCTCCTCCTTCACTTGAATTCCTTGATGCGCCATCTGAATCCACGGTCACTTGCTGCCAAAGCAGAGTGAAGGGGACGAATGGGATGAAATAAGGTGAGGGAATCACATTACGTGATTCACCCAACCTTACCATCCATGTTACATGATTTACTCAACCTCGGAAGTTTTTTGACCAATAAGACAGAGACCTTTAAGTCTAGGTATAGGAAGAAATAAAAAAATCTCAAATATGATAGAGCCATATTGTGAAGGAATAGAAAACGCACAAAATATAGAGGAAAAGAAGAGGGGGTGTAATACAGACTGATACAGAAGAATGGTTCTTTATATAGAGAAGAGAGACTAGCTGATTTTCTTGAAAACTGATCTATAAACTTAATGCTCATTAAGAGGATTAAGTTACAATGTGGATGGGTAAGTAGCACAGTAGTCATGGGTAAGTAGCACAGTAGTCAAAGAAATGGATGTTTTTGCAGATACACTTTTAACGTCAGTTGTCTTCAACAACTGACGTTAAAAGTATTTATAAATAAAAAATATTTATTTTTCACGTCAGTTGTTTAATACAACTGACGTTAAATAAATGACCTTTAACGTCAGTTGTTACAAACAACTGACGTAAAATGTTGTTTTATTTTTGGGTTTTGATTATAATGTTTACACCCGCGCGCCTTCTTCACTTCGCTCTGTACGTCTCTGTTCTTCTCTTTTCATCACGCTCACTCTCACTCTCAACTCTCACTCTCACTCTCACTCTGCCCTAATCGCGAGCTCATCTTCACCCCAACCACTGCGAGGGCTTCTTCGCCACCATCGTGAGGTACACTCTTAACCCTAACTATGTCTTTCCCGCTCATTCTTTGCAATAACTTGACATCTATCTTTCCCCTTCCCGCGCACTAAATCTCCTTGTCCCTCTGCTCTCAGTAACCACATCGAACGTTGGCCACCACGCGAGCACCTATTTCTGGTGAGTCTTTAGGGCACATTTTTTTGATTTTTGGTTTTGAGTGTATATTGAAACTAGTCTTTGTAGTTGAAACTTGAAATTGTGAGTTTGAGTTGTTTGGAATGTCTCTATTTCTGGTTGTGGGTTTTGTGTTTTCTCTTGTTTTTCTTCTGCTATCATGACCTATTTCAAAATGGGAAGAAATTTAGAGTTGCTTGTAGCATGTGACATCAACAATATATTGCTCGTTGGAATTCTGTTTTGTTAATTTATCTTCATATGCTTATTTCTTTTGTCTTAAGAAACCTGAAAATGGTGTAAATTTGAAATAATTTTTAAACGCCCTGGATATATGTTTTGTATATCTACATAACCTATCTAGTTATGGATCGTAGTTGGATGGTTTGTAAGCGCACTAGTGCTGTGTATTTGAAGGGGGTGGGAGAATTTATAGAATTTGCTCAAAGGAATGTTCCTAATAGTAATGGAATGTTCTGTTGTCCTTGTGTCAAGTGTTTGAATACGAGTAAATGTACGGTGAAGGATATACGTACTCATTTGATTTGTGAAGGGATTTGCTTGAGTTATACAAGATGGATATGGCATGGTGATGTGTTGTTGAGTAGTACGGCAAGTGTCTCCCAAAGTGAGGACGTTGACGTAGATATGGAGGATGATCGAGTAGAGGACATGATCTGTGATATTGGACAAGAATCTTTTCATCGAGCTCATGTGTATGATAGGTTGTGCGGTGATGCGGATAAGCCTTTATATCCAGGGTGTACTACTCATACACGGTTGTCGGCGGTGCTAAAATTGGTTTGTGTGAAGGCGAGAAATGGTTGGATAGATAAAAGCTTCACGGAATTGCAAGAAGTGTTGAAAGACTTGCTTCCGGAGGACAACACATTGCCTGACCGTAACTATGAGTCCAAGAAGGTATTGTGTCCGATGGGTATGGAGTATAAGAAGATACACGCATGCCCCAATGATTGCATATTGTACACCGGTGTTCATGAAGACAATCACGATTGCCCCAAATGTGGGTTATCACGATACAAAGTGAAGGGTGGTGATGATGATGATGTGAGAAAAAAGGGTCCTCCTGCGAAGGTGTTGTGGTATCTTCCAATAATTCCAAGGTTCAAGCGATTGTTTGCCAATGCGAAGATGCGAAGAATCTTAGATGGCATAATGATGAGAGGAAACGTGATGGAAAGGTTCGTCATCCTGCTGATTCTATGCAATGGAAGAATATTGATACTATGTTTCCAGATTTCGCCGATGAGCCAAGAAACCTAAGGCTTGGACTTGATACGGATGGAATGAATCCTTATGGTAACATGAGTAGTATTCATAGTTCATGGCCTGTTCTATTGATAATTTACAACCTGCCCTCTTGGTTGTGCATGAAGCGCAAATACATGATGTTGTATATGATGATTTCGGGCCCAAAGCAACCGGGAAATGACTTAGATGTTTATCTAAGTCCCTTGATTGAAGACTTGAAAATGCTGTGGGTGGAAGGTGTTGATGTAGTTGATGGGTATTCTCATGAGACTTTCAAGCTTTGTGCCATGTTATTTTATACCATCAACGACTTTCCAGCATACGGTAACTTGTCCGGGTATAGTGTCAAGGGGCATAAAGCATGCCCTATATGTGAAGAAGGCACATGCTACACTTAGTTGCATTATGGAAAGAAGACGGTTTACCTTGGGCATCGGAGATTTATTAGACTTGATCACCCATATCGTAAGATGAAAAAAGCTTTTAATGGATGCCAAGAGACATAAGAAGCTCCAGCGGCCTTAATTGGAGAGCAGGTTTATCAGAGGGTAAAGGGCATCGATGCTATATTCGGCAAGTCCAAAAAGGAAGGTAAAGCTGCTGAGAAAAACATATGGAAGAAGAGGTCGATATTCTTTGATCTTCCATACTGGCGCAAGCTTGATGTCAAACACTGCATTGATGTGATGCATATGGAGAAAAATGTGTGTGATAGTGTGATCGGGATGCTTCTCAACATTCAGGGCAAGACAAAGGATGGTGTCAATGATCGTCTCGACCTCGTTGCTATGGGTATACGAGAGCAGTTAGCTCCAGTTGTTGAGGGTGGTAAGCGGACTTATTTGCCGCCAGCATGTCATACTTTGTCAAAAAAAAAGAGACAAAGTTTCTGCGGGTGTCTTCAGGGCATCAAAGTTCCACATGGTTACTCTTCAAATATGAGGAGGCTTGTCTCTAGTGATCTTAAATTGGTTGGCTTAAAGTCTCATGATTGTCACATCTTGATGCAACAACTTCTGCCCGTTGCTATTCGTGGTATTGCTCCAAAAAATGTGAGACATGCCATTACTCCGTTGTGCTCATTCTTCAATTCTATATGTAGCAAAGTCGTTGACCCCCGTATGTTGGATGACTTGGAAGTTGAGGCTGCTACAATCTTGTGCCAATTGGAGATGTATTTTCCTCCTTCCTTTTTCGACATAATGGTTCACTTAATTGTTCATTTGGTGAGGGAGATTAGATTATGTGGGCCGGTTTTTCTGAGATGGATGTACCCGGTTGAGCTCTACATGAAGATCTTGAAAGGGTACGTGAAGAATCCACATCGTCCGGAAGCATCTATTGTTCAAAGGTATGTTGCAGAAGAAGCTATTGAGTTTTGTTCGGACTACCTTCATAACACGGATCCTATAGGGGTTCCTAAGCCTCGGCATGATGAGATCAGATGTCAAGGTAAGGGTACACATGGCTTAAGAATTAATAGCAAGGGTCGGGACGAAGTGCTTCAAGCACATTTGTATGTATTGAACAACATCGATTGTGTTCAGCCTTTCTTATTTGAACATAAAAGAAAAGTCAATCAAGAAAACCCTTGAATGAGCGAAAGGTGGTTGTTGAACTAGCATAAAAAGACTTTCTTACCATGGTTCAAGGAAGAAATGCTTAAGGATGGTAGTACTGCTTCTGATGACGTAAGATGGCTAGCACGTAGGCCTAGCTTCAACGTCATATGTTGGAGCAGATACGACATAAATAACTTTTCCTTTTATACAAAGGCACAAGATAACAAGAGTACCATGCAAAATAGTGGGGTTATGATCGTGGCCGAAGCAATGCACTTCTCTAGTGCAAAGGACACAAAACCCGTTAAAGCACCGACACCTTACTTTGGATATATTGAAGATATCTGGGTGCTCGATTACACTAAGCTTACGGTGCCGGTTTTTAAATGTAAGTGGGTTGATAGTAACGGTGGTGTACAAACCGACGAATTGGGGTTAACATTGGTAGACCTCAACAAGTTAGGTCATATAAATGAGCCTTTCATAATGGCTTCCCAAGCAAAACAAGTGTTCTACATCACTGATCCTTCTAACAAAAGGTTGTCCGTGGTTCTCCAAGGAAAAAGCATGTATAATGGTAGTGATGAAAATCAAGATTCAAATCTTGATATTCCTGAGACTCCTTCTTTTTCAACAAACATGCCTACTATAATCGAGGAGACACAGGTGGACGAGGTACATGCCACTCGTGATGATCATCACGAAGGGATATTGATATAGGTAGTTTAAACTTAGTATACATTTATTTTTATTTATACTTCTGTATTTATTTTGAGTTATAACCTATGTTAATAAATATATATTGTTTCTGAACAGGCATACATATGGATCAGTCGGATAGCCCATATGCACGGGAGGACACTGTGGGGCCTACGCAAGACCCGATCACGCCTACGCCTGATTCTAGTGTAAGTTTACATGTTATATACTATATTCAGTCCTTCTTTTTAATGTAAGTTATTATAATGTTACAACCCTCTATTTTATCTTTTTTTTTGTCCATACAGACATCACAGGCTCATAGGAAACGGGGTAGACACCCTCTATTTTATCATTATTTAGATGAATAGTTTTTTTGTTAGACTTTAGAAACTAATTAATAACATGTATATATATATCCTTAGAGGGTAGTTTTGTTTTAGACATTAGAGACTAAAATTTATATATATATATATATATATATATATATATATATATATATATATATATATATATACTTGTAGATAGTTATGTTTTTCCTATACATGGGTTTTGGTTTTAAGTCCCCCATTGTTCCTTTATATATTTCTTTTCTGTTTGTTAATATTGAAATTTAAGGGTAGTGTTAGCAATTCTGTAATGTGTGTGATATTCTGTGTTACTGGGATATTTACTGAATGCAGGGATAGCTGAGGGGAGTGATATTTTAAAATTGAATTAAAAAAAAAAAATTAACGTCAGTTGTATCAAACAACTGACGTTAATAGCATTTTATAAAATATACAGTACACTATTAACGTCAGTTGAAATAAACAACTGACATTAAAATTAAAACCTTTAACGTCAGTTCTTTAACACAACTGACGTTAGTTTTAACAAAATTAACGTCAGTTATGTTAAAGAACTGACGTTAATAGTTTATTTTTAACGTCAGTTGTTTAAACAACTGACGTTAAAAATAAACTATTAACGTTAGCTGTATTTACGTTAGACAATGTTCTGATGTATAAAATCAATTTTAACTGACGTAAAAAGCACTTATTACACTAGTGAACACTCTTCAAGGATGCCCACACATTTTTTGAGAAGTGTGATCGTTGCCAAAGGGTTGGAAACAAGCCCTACTTGTCTAAATAAGTGTCCATGTTCTAGAAAGAGATTCTAGATAATTCTACTCTAGAAATATCTCATTTATTGAATAGGCTAGATTAATCTATTCTAGAAGAATCTCCTCTAGTGAAAATTCTAGAGTTTAGTAGTAGCTTGATATTTGTGAAGAAATCTCTAGAGAGTCGTTGATAGCCATTAGATTAAAAGTGTGTTGGCATAATCTTAGTCATCGGTTAAGGAGGTGCCACTAGTATAAATAGGGGGTCATAGTCTTGAGTTTCTATCAAACCAAAGTAAAGAGTGAGCAATAATACAAGTGTCTCTTCTTCCAAAATCATCTAGTTCTCTCATTTTCAAGTACCCAACTCTAAAATTTATATTCCAACAAATTGGCATCAGAGCTAGGAATCTTTTAGTGAGATGGCAAGCGGTGGTATGGCTCCCTTCCAAGTCCCATTGCTCAACAAGAGCAACTACGACAATTGGAGCATCAAGATGGAGGCTCTCCTTGGATCACAAGATGTGTGGGAGATTGTAGAAAAAGGTTACAAGGTGCCAGAAAATTAGGCTAGTCTATCTCAAGTTCAAAAGGATAGCTTGAGGGATTCTAGAAAGAGAGACAAGAAAGCTCTCTATCTAATTTATCAAGGGTTAGATGATGATGCTTTTGAGAAGATTTCAAGAGCAAAGACTACAAAGGAAGCATGGGAGAAGCTTCAAGTCTCTTACAAGGGAGCGGATCCAGTCAAGAAGGTACGTCTTCAAACATTAAGAGCCGAGTTCGAAACCTTACATATGAAAGAAGGTGAGATCATCTCTGACTACTTTTCTAGAGTCTTAATGGTTACCAATCAACTAAAGAGAAATGGTGAGAAGCTAGACGATGTAAAAATTATGGAGAAGATTCTTCGATCCTTAGATCCAAAATTTGAACATATTGTCGCCATTATCGAGGAAACAAAAGATTTAGAAACTATGACTATTGAGCAACTTTTGGGTTCCTTACATGCTTATGAAGAAAAGAAAAAGAAGAAGGAAGGAACCGTGGAGCAACTTTTCAAGATGAAAGTTGATTCGACTAAAAAAGATAACAATAGAATCCATCACGGACGAGGTCGTGGTCGAGGACGAGGTCGAGGATTTGGACATTGAAATGGACGTGGACTAGGTTGGAGTTTCAATTATGGCAACAATAATTTTCAAAGAGGGGGAAGTTCATCAAGAGGTGGTGGAAGAGGCAACTCAAGAGTGAGGTATGACAAGGCATCTGTGAAATGTTATAATTGTCAAAAGTTTGGTTATTATGCCTCTGAATGTAGAGCTCCTAGTAATTATAAAGTTGAAGAGAAGGGCAACTACGTTGAAGAAAGTAGTGAAGAAAATGCCACCATGTTGCTGGCCTATAAGGACAATGAAGAGGTGAAGACAATAGGTGGTACCTAGATACTGGTGCAAGCAATCATATGTGCGGGAAAAGAAGTATGTTCGTGGACCTCGATGAATCAGTAAGTGGCAACGTGTCTTTTTGTAATACCCAAAAATTTTAATAATTTAAATTAATTAAAGGCTTTAATTGATAATTTTTCTAGTAGTTTAAAATTTTTCTTTGTATAGCGGTTACACTTTTTTAAAAAAAATTATAAATATGTTCGTAATTAATTTATGATGCCATGAATGAAAGAGTTTTGGGACAATATTTAACAATTAAATTAAATGATGGTTTTAAGGCATAACATGATAGTGCATATTTGACTTGCTCTTAGTAATTAGATTAATTAAATTAATATGATTAATGATTTAATGGGTTTATTGGACTTTTACCAACTCTAGGGCCCAATTTTATGTTAAAAAGAGAGTGTCATCCCTTCCTCCATCTTTCTTCAATCTTTTTTTAAAAATATTAGAGTGTTAGAGAGCTTAGAGAGAGGAAGAGAGAAGAGAAGAGAGAGAGAGTTAGAAGAGAGAAATGAAAAGAGGAAGCTTTGGAGATTTGAAGGCTTAACTCATTTTATTCATGAAGAGAAAGTTGTACAGCATCTCTCAAGCTTTCCAAGAATCCCCATCTTGCATCATCTTCTTCCTCCTTAGATTGTCACCATTCTTTTTGGTAAAAGATTCAAGGTGAGGGAGTTAGATGTTTTCATGAATTTCTCTTGTTCAATCTTGTTTAATCTTTGTAGTTAATGATTATGTTCATGAAATTGAAAGAGGAATAAATATTTTGACAGAGTGGTAGAACCCTAGAAATTGGGGGTGAGGAAACTCCATTGTTGGTGCTTAAGATTTGATATTTTCTTATGATGTCTCGTTTTTGCTATGAAATTCTGTCATACATGCAATAAAAAATTTGTAGCTAGAGTTGTAGATATCCAATTGAGGTGAAATTGGTCTTATTTGAAAGCTAACACACAGAGGAACATAGTGTATAAATTTCATGAATTCTGGAAACCTTACGTGTTCTTAGTGAATTTTTTAAAACATGGTTACTGCTGTCCCGTGTGCACCCTGACAGACTGTATTCAGAAAATCATATCTTTATTTATAAAACTCGGATTGAGATGAAACTTGTTGCCTTTGAAAGCTTAAATATAGTGGTATAGTGTGGTAAAATTTAGTGATTTAAGGATACCTTAGTAAGTCCCAGTTTAATTTTTAAAATAGAGTATTGTATGTTTTGGATATTCTCAAACATGTTTTACTTCAAAATTTATATCTGGAGTTGTAAACCTCTTTTATAAGTGAAACTAGTGTCATTTGAAAGTAGACATATAAGTCTTGTTGTAGTTAAAATTTCTGAATTTATTGACTTCTATAGTATTCCCAATTTTCGTTTGAAGTTGGTCAAGGTGCTGGAAACAATATCATTAGTCATGTATTGGTGAATTTATGACTATGCTAGGATGTGTGCTTAGTGTTGTTGCCTTTCAAATACAACTTCCCTCTATACTTGAATATTTTAGTAAATGTTCTTATACAATGGATTTTTTTTATTTACATTGTGATTATATATTATATTGGATTATGTTAGTGTACATCTTGAAAAGTATCGATAGAGTGATGATAGTATGTGAATGCCATGATTGTGTTGTTGCTACCTATGGTTGTGATTGAATATTGAAATGGTACTTGGTAGAATGAATTGAAATGACATTGATATGAATCTTTGGGTAGGCGAACCGGGGAGCGGGAGGCTCCTGTATATAAATATCACCGTCGGGGACGATGGGACCCCGTTAGATACCCCGGGCGTTGAGGAGGGATGTTGATGTTAGCCGGAGGGTGCGGTATCTCTGGGGTATGAAATTAAAACCTTCGGGGTGGGTGACCTTGAGAGAACAACCCCAAGTCGACCCAAAGATTCGATTTTTTTTTATATGTATCCGCTTATAAGCGAGACATGAGTTTGAGAATTGAATTAAGTGCAAGTCATTCCACAAGTACTATACAATTGGGCAAGAAGCCCGCATCTGATATGATGTGTATCGATGTTGCGATATTTGACTTGACATGGGTTTTGTGTTGACATAAGCAAATGCTTTTATGTTTGAGTACTATGATTTTATTTTATCTTGCATGTCTGCTTGTATTTGGGGAAGTTCCCTCACTGAGTCAATGGACTCACCCCACGTTTAATATTTATGTTGCAGGAATCCTCAAAGCCGCCTAAGCCTTGAATGCCATGTGGAAATATATTTTTTATGGGTCGCACGCATAGTTTAAGTTGTATCTAGTTAGCACAGGACTTTATAATTTATCTTTAAAAATTTTTTTTGTTATTCTGAAGTATTATATTCATTATGTGGTAAGTAATGAATGTAATCATTTTCTTTGGATGAAATGGATTTTTGTATGCTTTTGAGCCTGCGAAGGGGAAAGAGAGACTTTCCTTTTCATCCGGTCATGGCTACAAAATTTGGGTCATGACAAAGTTGGTATCAGAGCTTAGGTTACAAAGTCCTGAAAAAGGATAATTAGGCGTTGATAACATTTGTGATGAGATCTCGAACCCGGGTGAGGTCGAGACTATAATTTGTTGACTCCACATGGCAACAAGGTGGTGATATGAGATAACATATCTAAGTATATGTATAATGATTTTAACTTTTAAATCCATTTGGTTCTCCGATTAGGCAAGTGTTCAATACATAAATAAGAATTTATGTTTATTATAATTAAACCATGAAATCGGGTGGTGATATAAGTAGTTTACTTAGTTTAAGAGCTTAAATTAAAAGTTATTAAATTCTAACAACAATTAATGCTTGACTACATGTATGCTATGGTTGTAATTGTGTTCAAATGAGTATGTAACCAATGACTTATGTTCGAAAAGTATGAAGTAATTTTGGCATGTAGTATTGTTATAAATAGGGGGTTATAACATGATTTTAGTTGCAATCTATGAAGTAAGCTAAGACTAGTATGAGCTTATTAAAATGATAAATTTATGAGACTTTAGTGAATTTCTAGAAAGAAGTTGTTATGCTTGGTATTGATTTATGCATGTTAGGGAATATGCTATGAAGAATAAGTATTGAAAGTTTGTGTGGTGGGCTTGATTTTATGATTCTTGATAGTAAATGGACAAATACTTTCATGTATATTTATGTTTAAAATATAAATCATGAACAATTGTGAAAGCATATGATATGAACATGATGTGGATGTCATGTATGATGTTTGGTATATAAAGAAAGTTTGTGACATTTGTTGAAAATGGTTATAGTGGGTATAAATTTTCTTAGTATTATCATGAAATGATATAATGTTTAGAAATCAATTATGTGTAGGTTTATTAAATCATGCTTAATTTATGGTTACTTCGAAGATATGAGCTTGTATAGTAAACTACTTTATGTATCCATGATATATTATTGTATATATGTGCTTAATGAACAATCTAAGTATATGTTATAATTGTTTTGAAACAATTATTGGTATGTGTCCTTGGAATTCGAGGACAAATTCCCTTTAAGGGGGTAAAATGTAATACCCAGAAATTTTAATAATTTAAATTATTTAAAGGCTTTAATTGATAATTTTTATAGTAGTGTAAAAAATTTCTTTTTACAGTGGTTATAGTTTTTTTTAAAAAAATTATAAATATGTTCGTAATTAATTTATGATGCCATGAATGAAAGAGTTTTGGGACAATATTTAAGAATTAAATTAAATGAGGGTTTTAAGGCATAGCATGATAGTGCATATTTGACTTGCTCTTAGTAATTAGATTAATTAAATTAAAATGATTAATGATTTAATGGGTTTATTGGGTTTTTACCAACTCTAGGGCCCAATTTTATGTTTAAAAAGAGTGTCATCCCTTCCTCCAACATTCTTCAATCTTTTTTTAAAAATCCTACAAAGTGTTAGAGAGCTTAGAGAGAGGAAGATAGAAGAGAAAGAGTTATAGAAGAGAGAAATGAAAAGATGAAGCTTTGGAGATTTGAAGGCTCAACTCATTTTGTTCATGAAAAGAAAGTTGTAGAGGATCTCTCAAGCTTTCCAAGATTCCCCATCTTGCATCACCTTCTTCCTCCTTTGATTGTCACCATTCTTTTTGGTAAAAGCTTCAAGGTGAGGGAGTTAGATGTTTTCATGAATTTCTCTTGTTCAATCTTGTTTAATCTTTGTAGTTAATGATTATGTTCATGAAATTGAAAGGGGAATAAAGATTTTGACTGTGTGGTAGAACCCTAGAAATTGGGGGTGAGGAAACTCTATTGTTGGTGCTTAAGATTTGATATTTTCTTATGATGTCTCGTTTTTGCTCTGAAATTCTGACATACATGCAATAAAAAATATTTAAAAAGAGTTGTGGATATCCAATTGAGGTGAAGTTGGTCTTATTTGAAAGCTAACAAACTACATAGTGTATAAATTTTGTGAATTTTGGAAACTTGATGTGTTCTTAGTGAATTTTTGAAAACATGGCTACTGCTGTCCCGTATGCACCCTGACAGCCTGTATTCAGAAAATCATATCTTTATTTATAAAACTCGGATTGAGATGAAACTTGTTAAGTTTGAAAACTTAAATATAGTGGTATAATGTGGTCAAATTTCACGATTTAAGGATACCTGAGGAAGTCCCAGTTTAATTCTAAAAAGTGTACTGTATGTTTTGGATATACTCAAACATATTTTACTTCAAAATTTATATTTGGAGTTGTAAACTTCCTTTATTAGTGAAACTAGTGTTATTTGAAAGTAGACATATAATTCTTGTTTTAGTTAAAATTTCTAAATTTATTGACTTCTACAGTATTCCCAATTTTCGTTTGAAGTTGGTCAAGGTTCTGGAAATAATATCATTAGTCATTTATTGGTGAATCTATGACTATGCTAGGATGTGTGCTTAGTGTTGTGTGGATATATGCCTTGACAGGTGTTTTGGTTTTGATGATGAGCAAAATGGGAATTTCAAGTCCAAGGACCAACACGCAAAATCGAAAGCGGAAAGGATCAAATTGCAAAAAGCGTGGAAAGGACCGAACAAACAAATAAGGGGGTTAAAAAGGGAAATTTTATTTTACTGTATTGTTTTTTTAGATAAAGTGTAAATGGGTGTGTGTCTCTCAAAGGTAAATAAATCACACACACAAAAAAAAAAAATATGTTTTGAAAAAGGCCTTCGAAATTAATTTTACCACATCTTTTTAAGACCTTAAAAGACTTTCAAAGATTTTGAAAAACCATTTTACTCGAAGGATAATTAATTATTGTAATCGATTATGCAGCTCCTAAATGTGCTTAAATGAGTTTCCAAAATAACAGAGCTGTCAGGTTTTTGAAATTCAAAATTCAAACAGGGATAATCGATTAGGGTAATCGATTATTCAGCTCTTAAGTATGCTTAATTGAGTCTTTAAATGATAGAGTTGTTTCCTATTGATAGTTCAAAATTTAAACTGTCATAATCGAATATGGTAATCGATTATATATTTTTTCAACATGTTTTAAACTCAGTTTTTAAATGGCTTAAATGTGCTTTAATGGAGATTTGATTTCATCTTAGCCGTTGAGTTTAAAATTTGAACTATAATCGATTATGGTATTGCAACAATCGATTATTACTTTTCTGATCAAAAGTCAGAGGCTTCATAATCGATTAGGTTAATCGATTATGCTTAGTTGATTCAGTTTGGGCTTTTTTACCGAAACTATGTAGTCGTTTATTGTAATCGATAATGTCCCGAATGTTTCTTCATGCGCCTTTTGACTTTGGTTAAAATAATCGATTATGCTTTTCTAATAATCGATTGTGGCTCGAGAAAAATGAGTTTTCAAGAGTTTTGACCTAAGCTTCAAAGAGATATATATTGGTCTAAACACACAAACACAACACCTGAACAAAATTTCTGATCATTTTCTCTAAGCCTTCTATACTCTTGAACATAACTCTATATCACTCTCATACTCTTACACTTGCATATCTATAACTTGACCATATTATCTTGAGAGTTCTACACACCATATAGGCGTTGTTATCTTTTTGCTTCAATTTGTTGATCAGCACTATTAAGAGTGCATACTATTGGTGAGAGTCGGATTGACTCAAACCTCTTTTGGTTACCATTCTTGCAAGAGAGGGTATATCTCTTGTAAGGGATTAGTGGGTGTGATTCCACTGTAAAGGTTCTAGCTGCGCCTTTTTAAAAGCTAGGGATTTGAAACTGTCACTGGGGGATTGTATGTCTCTGGTCTATGAGGGGTTCTCGTTATTGTAAAGGTTCTAGCTACTCTTGTTTAAAGGCTAGGGATTGAGTGAAAGCCCTTGGTGGTATTGCCTTGGGGACTGGACGTAGGCTACGTGGGTAGTCTGTGGCCGAATCAGGATATATCGCTGTATTCATCTTCGTATCCCTCTTCTCTTTACATTTCCTCTATTTTAACTATCGCATTTTAATTTCAAACGTTTTACTTTTATAAAGCGTCTTAATTTGAAACAAATGATTTATCCGCTGCAAATTCCGTTTAAATTTTAAAAGGGTTTTTGATTCATCGAAAAAGTTTTCATTTTATCTAAAACCCAATTCACCCCCCCCCCGGGTATGGTTGCCACGGCCAACAAGTGGTATCAGAGATTCAGCTCTGGTTATTAGCTTAACAGCTTAGAGTTAAGATCCTTTTGGCAACCGTTCAAAAAATTGTTTTCCAAAATCTATGGTTTTGAAATTGACAAACCACCATTTTTTGATGGTGAGAATTATATTTATTGGAAAACAAGAATTGAAATTTTTATGCAGTCAATTGATGTTGATTTATGGGATACACTACAAAAAAACAACTGTTTAGCGACCGTAATATTCGGTCGCTAAACATTGTAAATCGGTCGCTATTTAATTTAGCGACCGAATTAGCGACCGATTAATGGTGGTGGCTGAATACCTGGTCGCTAAGGTTTTAGTGACCGAAATATTATTTCGGTCGCTAAATGGCCACCGAATATACGGTCACTAAATAATAATAAACGGTCGCTATTCGGTTGGTCGCATTTTTTGGGTAACCATTTCTAGTGACCGATAATCGGTTGCTAGTTTGGTCGCTAATTTTGGATACTGTTAACCTATATTAGCGACG
Organism: Sophora flavescens; assembly: GCA_030762895.1. Classification (NCBI taxonomy): domain Eukaryota; kingdom Viridiplantae; phylum Streptophyta; class Magnoliopsida; order Fabales; family Fabaceae; genus Sophora; species Sophora flavescens. The sequence continues at coordinate 86,356,549 of CM061067.1, read as the reverse complement.
GATTTTCGGTCGCTATATCACATCTGTAAATGTTAAATAAAGTTTAGCGACCGAATTATTGGTTTCTAATTCGGTCGCTAAACTGGTTATTATTAAAAAAAATTATTTTAATTTTTAAAATAATTTTTTTTTTCTGATTTTCTTTAAACGTTAGCAAAATTACTAATAAAACACACCAAATTACTTATGAAATATACAATTATAAGAAATAATAAATATATATAAAAAGAATAATCCAAAATGTCGTACAAGAATCGTTTAAAGTCAAAAATATGGAAAAAAAATCAGTCATGATGAGGGGGAGATGGAGGAATCCAATCATCCTCAGCGTCCGTACCACCGACGTCTGCTAGCTGATCATCCTCTGGAGTAGCAGCATCAGTCGCTGGCGTTGGAACTGGAGGAGCGGCAGCAGGCGGCACAACCGTCAGAGCATCATCCTGAGCAACTGGAATCTGGATCCTCATCTGCTCCAACACCAGCAGCAGTGTCTGGACCTTCTCGATGCTCGCCGATATCAGCTGCTGGTGTGCCTGAGTCAACTGTGCAATCTGGTTCATCATCTGTTGCTCTCTCTCGCTCTTCTCCCGAAGCTCCGCGTTCAGCTGCGTGATGGTGTCCTGCATTTGGTGGAACTGCTCCTGAGGGACGGTATCGGCGTAGGAAGGAGCAGGCGTGCCGGATGATGAAGCGATAAAATCACCTCCCAGGTGTCCGAGGCCATACACGTGCCCCTTCTTGTTACTGCCCCCGACGACCTCCAAATAAATGGAATTATCGTCGACGGAGACAGGAGAGCAGGGCCCATCACCAGTCAAAGCCTCATCTTGTGACTGTGAGGCACATGATAAGGCATCGTCCTTCTTCTCGTTGAAGCCCACCTACAAAGTATAGTTGAAGAGATTTAGTTAAAATTATATCCAATATTAACAAATCATTTATAATAAATTACAAGTAAACACTAAATTAATTTTTTGCTTACAGCATAGTTACGGGCCTTGTCGTTGACCCATGTCCCCGACTTCAACTTCTTCATCCTCTCCACCAACTCCATAGCAGTGGGGGCCCGCTGTTTCTGTGCTTTCTGCACAGAAAAATATAATCTTAAATTCATAAGAATAATTAAAAATGAAAACTAATTAATTAAATAGTATATTAAGTCAAAAGTTTAATGTATTACTAGCTCGTCGTAGTGGGCAGCGGCTGACTTAGACCCACCAGTCCAAGCACATGCGCCACCATCAGAAGCTCGATTAAGCCGAGCTGTGGCCTGGATCTCCTGGAACTTCTCAGTAGCCCAGTACTGGTCCAGCTGCCTCCTGATCTCAGGATCCATCCACTTCCCCTTATTCTGACCCTTCCTCAGCTTGTTCATCAGATTCTTCATGACTAGTAAGCCTTTATGCTCAAATATGTCCCTGACGAGCGCCTCTAAAGCTAAGTCCCACCTATACTCTTTCTGCAACTTACAGTTGTTAGGAAATTCGTGTGTACATATATATAATGTAAATTTAATTTAAATAACTTAATAAATTGTTACCTTAAACTCAAGAAACAACTGATCCCTATGGCCCCCTGGGATGGCCTTCCATGTAGGCCATGGACCATCAAACTTGCGTCGCAGGATCTTCGATATCGAATCAGAAGGGCCCTTCGCGGGCAGAAAGCTGCAGCAAAATTAGAGCATTAATAAATGTTGTACATAAATTTAAAAAACAAGTAAATAGAAATTAACGATACTTTATATATATTAAAAAATTAAATTAGCATACTCGTTATCCCACCTGGGGATAAGAAGAATCCTCCTGTCGGATGGACCACGACTCTCCTGTCTCGATGATGATGATGGTCCTGTCGTCATAGGTGTCGATGATGAGGGTACAGCCTGTGTCCCGACCACATGAGGCTGGGTAGGGGGTGCAACTCCATCACCCTGAAGTGTCCCATCCACAGAGGTGCTGGTCGGGTGGTCTCGATCTGAAGGCTGTGGGTCGGCCGGCGAAGAGACTCTCGCAGCACGACCTCCACGACGACCCCTACCTCTAGAGGAATCTGTCATCTGTGAAAAAAAATGAAAATATGATTACACAACAGTGTAAATAATACAAAAATAAATTACCTAAGTAGAATGACATTTACACAGTGAATTATGACATAAATAAATTACCTAAGTAGAATCTCAGTCACTAAATTCACCCACACTCTCATCAGTATCACTTGATCGGAATGTACCTTCGCTAGATGCGTCCAACTCGGATTGATCCATTAACTCTCTTTCAACTTCTTTCCCATTTCCGGAAATGTCCGCCAGAGAATTAACAATAATGTCCGGCGTAATTTGCAACGGTACGTGGGGTCTTGAAAACTCATCATCTTGGTACGGAGCATCTTTTTCAGGCTGGTTGATTACATTATCAGTAATTATACTGCGAGCCTTTATCTTAATAACACCCAACCAGCCATGATGTCCTTCGGGATATGGCGAGTAATAAACCTGCTCTGCCTGTTGTGAAAAAATGAATGGGTCGTACGCCTTATTATTCCTTCGAGACAGCCTAACTTGAACAATACCATAATTTTTATCTATTTTTGTCCCTACGTCAAGAGTAGGATCAAACCAATCACACTTGAAGATAACTAACTTCATCACGGGGAAACTGGTATAATCGAGTTCAAGGATGTCAGTTTGAACCCCATAGAAATCATCCTCTACATTGCCATCAGTGGCTCGCACACAAACACCATAGTTACACGTCTGCATTCCTTCATTCCATGTTTTTGTGTTAAATTTATATCCATTTACAAAATAAGTATTCCATGATGTAACCCATCTGTTAGGCCCCCATGCCAAATTTGTCAACAATGGATTTTGAACATTGTTTTCTGGATCTAGTACCTAAAAAATCAAATATTATATTATTCTTATACATGCTATATATTTAAGGAGATAACATGTATTTCAACAAATGAAGATGCTTAACCTACATATTTACTGAACCACGTAGCAAAGTGAGAAGTAATTTCTCGATCAACCTGATCGTTTGAAATGTCAGGTTGGAGATCCCTTAGAAAATTGTCGTACATCCTACATATGGGAGATTAACAGTAGGACGATTAATAATCATAAATGTCAATTGAACTTATAAAAGACATTGTAGAAACTTACTCTAAATATGGCGCGACCTCTTCACAATTTTGAAGGATATACAGATGAGCAGCATTAATGTCACGCTGCTCCAAGAAATATCCTTTTGATTTGCCACTAAATCTGCCCGGATAGTTGAATATTGATATAGGAGGACTAGTTGAACTTCCTTCGCCCGAATCAATGTTTCTAGGCATCCTTGTCTTTCTCGTGTTAACTTCGTCCGGATAGAAATAAGAGGCAAAAGTGGAAGTCTCCTCTACTAAGTATGCTTCACAAATGGAACCCTCCACTCGTTCCTTGTTGTTGACTTTGTGTTTAAGGGAGTGCAGGAACCTATTACAGAGGGATACATACAAATGATTACTAGTTTTAGGGAAAGCTAAACTACGCTCTCGTGTTCGTGAATTTCATATGTATTAAGTAAAATAGTTGATGTTGTTTACCTCTCAAATGGATACATCCAGCGGTATTGGACTGGGCCACCAACTCTTGCTTCGTAAGGTAGATGAACTGGCAGGTGTTCCATGGAATCAAAGAAACTCAGCGGGAAGATTTGCTCCAGCTTACATAACAAAACGGGTATATTGACTTCCATATCCTTTAATTGATTCACATTTAGTGTTGTCGATGTAAGCTCCCTGAAAAAGTGGCTAAGCTCAACAAGTGGGTTCCAAATTTGCTTCGGTAATGTGTCGAACACAATTGGAAGCAACCGTTGCATGAACACGTGGCAATCATGACTCTTCATTCCATGTAACTTTGCTTCCTTAATGTCAACACATCTACCCATATTGGAAGCATACCCATCTGGTAACTTTAGTTCTTTAACCCACTTACAGACGGTCACTTCCTGTGCTTTGCTTAGTGTATAACTTGCCTTCAGTTTGATAAGTCTGCCACGACCACCGTCCTACAACTCAAGCTCCTTCCGATTACAAATGTCAGCCAGATCCAATCGGGCTTTATTTGTATCCTTTGTCCTCCCCTTGATGTCCATCACAGTGTCAAACACATTCAAAAACGCATTCCTCTCAGTATGCATGACATCAATGTTGTGACGGAGTAACTACGTCTTCCAATACGGCAACCTCCAAAATATACTTTGTTTTGTCCAATTATGGTTAACGCCATAATCAGGAATATGTTCTCCTTGGGTTTCATGGACGAGCGGTAAGTACTGTACTCTGCGCCATACATTAGGACCAGTCAAACGTGGTGGAGGCGGTGTTGTCTCCGCACAATGCTTCTTGAATGCATTCTTGTTCCGCCTATAAGGATGATCTTCTGGAAGGAATTGACGATGAAAATCAAAATATGAGATCTTTCAACTGTTTTTAAGCATGAATGCCTTCGATAGTTCCATACATATTGGGCATCCAAGCTTCCCCGCGGTCATCCAACCTGACATCATCCCATAAGCAGGAAAGTCGTTGATCGTCCACATTAAAGCTGCTTTCATGATGAAATTCTGCCTCAAAGATACGTCATATGTCAACACACCATCATTCCACAGCATTGTCAACTCATCTATCAGAGGCTGCAAGTACACATCAATCTTACCTTTTGGATTAGACGGACCCGGAATTATGACTGTTAGGAACATAAACTCCCGCTTCATGCACATCCCTGGGGGAAGATTGTACGGAGTCAGGATAATCGGCCAACAAGAGTATGTTTTTCCATATTTCCCAAAAGGATTAAATCCATCAGTAGATAACCCCAATCGGACATTGCGAGGGTCCTGCGAAAATGCCATATGAACCCTATCAAAATGCTTCCAAGCTTCTCCATCAGATGGATGACACAAGACATCTTGCTCCCTCTCATGCTCACTATGCCACCTCATGTGAGCTGCAGTGGCCATCAAAGAGTACAATCTTGTAAGTCTTGGCACGACCGGAAAGTACCACATCTTTTTTAGCGACCTCTTCTTCTCAATGCCCATCCTAGTGGTTGTCTTATACCGATCCGCACCACAAAATCGACAACATGTTATGCTTTCCGTTGAATCATCCTTATAGTACATCATACATCCATTCGGGCAACAATCAATTTTCAAACACCCCAGACCCAAATTTTCCACAGACTTCTTAGCATGATAAAAACTAGTAGGCATCCGATTGTCTTCTGGCAACGCCTTGGACACTGACCTGGTGAGGCGATTAAAACAGCCTTCTTCCATATTGTAGTCAGATTTGATACTCAACTATTCCATGCACATCGACAACTCCGTGTACTCCCGACATCCTTCCCACAATGGAGATCGTACAGCACTCAGCATAGCATAGAATCTTTGAGCTTCGGGATTCGGATTCTCCTCTATGTATTGGGAACCCATTCCACCATCTTCTCCCCCATATTCTTCTAGTACAACACCAACCGATGGTCCAGCATGATCCATTATCATCTGCTCGTATGGATTCAGTTCTTCCCTCCGGTCACCACTTCCATAGTACGAACCTTCAACCACAATCGGGTTTAAGTCGGCAACGTCTCACCATGGTTACTCCACCAATAGTAATCAGGCACGAAGCCCTTCTCATAAAGATCGGCTACAACTCCATCCACGCTTTTGAAAGATTGACACTTGCATCTTTTGCAAGGACACCTCAATTGATCACCGCCCAGTCGTATAAATCTCTCCTGGCTAACAACAAACTCTATAAACTCACCCACCCCAACTCTATACTCTTCCCTAAGACGTTTATTCCGATCCAACCTACGATACATCCATTTCCGATTCTCCAGAATATCCATTGCTGGCAATTAAATAGCCTGACCAATCCTACAATAACACTTATATATTACGGTGCATTCCAATAACTCCATCAATCTCGTTCTTATGACAAGGTATGAACCTATCCCATTCGAGAAGAAACCTTTGCCACACTCGGATACTAATAGTTATTCCCATATTCAAATACCTCATACTTGACAAAATTTCGGCAGCATTTCCCATCGGTCTCCAAGTTACACGACTCGAGCACGGTGAGATTCACCGCGATCAAGTATGCACCAGGAGAACAAAAGGAAATGCATCAGACCGAGATTTCAACAAGTATATAAGGCATTTGAACATTGAAATGACTATTGTACGAGTGTGAAAAAGGTTTTTTCCCAACCTGTCCCACTTGGACAATTCAAGATTCAATACAATGAGCATGCATACCTTGATAAGTTACGCATGCTCATTAATATTGAATCTCAAATAGGAAACTAAGGCTTTCGTAAATTAATTATTAACTCTAACAGAAAATAAAACCATTAACCTATAAATATTGCAACATTGCTGAGCTTATATAAATTGCAGCGTAAATCAATACAAACTTAGATTAAATATTGTAGCAAACATCCTATTGAGCTCCGCTCTCCACTAACAAGTAGCAGTTAATTGTCAAACACATGCATAATTTCTAAATTATCAGCACACAACTAGCATCCAGCCTTTCGGACAGGATCACATCCTATTGAGCTCCGCTCTCCACTAACAAACAACACATATTGACAAACACATGCATAAACATTAAATTATCAGCATACAATCAGACAAGATCACATCCTGTTGAGCTCCGCTCTCCACTAACAAACAACACATATTGACAAACACATGCATAAACATTAAATTATCAGCATACAATCAGACAAGATCACATCCTATTGAGCTCAGCTCTCCACTACCAAACAACACGATAATTCACATAATACATTACACTGAGTGTTCAGAGAACTTACCTGAGAGAGAAAACACAACCGAGTAAGGATAAGGGGAGGAGCAGAAGCCAACAAAGAGTAGAAGAATATGACAACAAGGACCTATCGTGCATAAATGAAATTAGTCATTTCAAATCAAATAACTATTCTATATTTTTCAGAAGAAGAGGAAACAAAGGGAGAAAAGTACTAAGGAACCTTTTCTCTCCCAAAACCTAACTCTTGGAAGATGAGGTAAGGGTTTAAATCTTAAATTACAAATTCCATTTGTTTGTGGTTTGTCATATTTGCATGTCTGAGAACTCAAAACAAAATTCACAAAGAGCAGAATTTTTGGTGTATGCTAAATCACTGTGCATTTGGTGTATGCTAAATTTTGATATTGTGTAAATTGTATAAATTTTGAGGATTTGTTTGCTAAATTGTGTAAATTTGGATCTTATTTTTATGCTTTCTTAAGCCTCTAACTGATGAAGAGAATAGAGCTCCCAGAAAGACATCAACTTGCTTCCATTTGTTTTTTGATGTTCCTTCTTCATGCTACTTTGGTTTGGCTGGTATGTTCTGTTGTGGGATTTTGATGATGGCATTATTAGTACAGCTGATTTTTAGATGACCAAATGAGTGGTAGATTGTGAAAGTGGCTTCTCCTACATCGGACACATTGCAAAGTTAATTTGTTCCTGATTGAACAAAGGTACTCTAATTTAAAGCAATAAGAAATACAATGCTCAAACATGTAGCCCAAATTTAGAAGGACAAAAAGTTAATTAACAAAAAAATATTAGTGTACATACATATACAAAAACATAATGCTTTAGGCATTAGTAATAGTTTAATCTTGCATGCCATGAGTAATTGCATACATGGAATGCAGGTTGTAAATTATTTTGCAAAAAGTTAAGTGCCAAAATATAGTATAAATGGTTCATTTTTTTACTTGGCTGTTAGTGTTTCCAAAATTCTAAAATCTACACTACAACTTAATCTCAGAGATATGTACACCTCAAGAGTATAACCATATAATTTATCAGAAAGTATAACCATGAATTGGAAAAAAAAATCACAGTAATATAACCAATTAAGTATCAAGACAGGTGAGTGCAGTGGAAGGTAACAAAGCGTGGGGAGGACATATCAAGAGGCTTATTTTAGGATAGTTCAGATTCTTTACTAAGGTGCTTTTGTGATGTGAAAATTCACAGAGATGAACCCTCATAAAATTTTTGGACCCTGTTAGACATACCACCAGAGCAGAATTTTTGGACACACTCACAAAGCAACCAAAACAGTAATCATCATTGTTGCAAAAAGAATTTTATAGACTGTGAAATAACAATAAAATGGAGAATGAAGGGCGAAGGGGGATACATAGAAGGAAGGAGGGGATACCTTTGCAGTAGTCCTTGCGGTTGTCCCTGTGGTGGACGGAGCTCTACGGTGGTGGCACTGTTTCTGCGGAGGGAAAGACCAAAGATGAGAGGGAGGAAAAGGAAGAGATGAGAGGTAAGAAGACTTACGGTGGTGGCCGTACTGGTGCGGTGGTGGCCAGAGGGATGCGGTTGTGGAGACGGACAGGTTAGACGACGGACTGGCGCGGTGGTGGAGGTAGGGAGCAGAGCTGATAGAGGAAAAATGAAGAAATGAGGAAGAAGGAGGTTTTGTCGAATTTAGGGATTTCAGTTTTAGCGGCCGAATTAATTCGGTCGCTAATTCGGTCTCTAATATGGTTAGTTTGGAATTTGAATTTATAATTCTAGCGACCGATTTAAATTTCGGTCGCTAACACGTGCTATTTTATATTTTTACGTGTCGTTTAGCGACCGAAATAATATCGTCGCAAATATAAATAAAGTTTGAAATATGAATTCATAAATTTAGTGACGGATTTTTAAATCGGTCGCTGATATAAATAAAGTTTGATCGTTACATTTAAATCGGTCGCTATTTCGGTCGCTAAAAAATCATAAATTTCTGACTTTTACTTTCCTTTATTTAGCAACCGACATAGCGACCGATATCTCTACTACGCTCTATTTCGGTCGCTATTTCGGTCGCAGAATCAACTTTAACCAGTGTTTCATGTAGATCCTACAATCGGTCGCTATTTCGGTCACAAATAGCAACCACAAAATTCGATCACTATTTTTGGTCGCTATATAACCTTTTTTTGTAGTGATATTGGAGTCCATGGATTCATTCTCAAACCCAAACAACATCAGACTGAATTTGATAAAAACTGTTTTTGTTTGAATCTCAAAGCTATGAAAATTCTTTGGAACTGTTTGTGCAATGATGCTTATGGGAGAATTAAGGATTGTGGTTGTGCCAAGGATATTTTAAATGTACTTGACTATAATTATCTTGTCACTAATAATTTTGAGATTGAAAGCAATTACAGGAAAGGGCAAATTTCAATGAAGGAAAGACATCCTCAAGAACATGCCAAAAAAAGGAAGGACCATGAAAGCAAAAAGATTTTGGCCAAGAAAAATGAAAATATTATGAAAGCAACTCAAAGGAATTTGGAGGTAAATGATTCTGAGCTCAAATTATCAAATGATGAAAATTCAAATAATTTGTATGATGAAATTATGAGTTTGGAAAATAAGAACATGAATTGTTTGAAAAGCATTTCATCTATTGAAAATGATTTGGAAAATATGAAAAATGAATATGCTTTTCATTATGAAGAAAATATTTTGAAATTTGAATCTTCATCATGCTATGAAAATTGCATAATTATTAATAATCAAGTTGAGGACATGTTTCAAGAAATTGCTAAGACAAAGAGTTTCACACATGTACAACCTCCACATGAAAAAGAAGAAATTCATACCAACTATGATTTGTCAACTGTTAAACATGACATGCATCAAGGTCATAATCATTCTATAGTTGAGTATGAAAATTGCTATATGAAAAATAAAAATAATGTGACATGTAATTATTGTGGAAAGTTAGGACATATTTCTCATATGTGTAATTATAGGAAAAATCATTTTATGAGAAATAAATTTGTCTGGGTGCCTAAAGGTGCAAATTGCTTGTCCACTAACCCAAAATGACCCAATATGAAATGGGTACCAAAAAGTTTCTCGAGTACTTTTAATGTGCAGGAAAAAACCATATTCGAGAAACAAACTATCTTGGAAAAGGAGGAGACATCAAGAACAATGCTTCACAAATCCGAAAATCAAATTGCTACTAAAAGAAGCAAAGTTCTCTTGATGAACAACTCAGAGAACACCAATATAGACGATGTTAAAGCAAGATTCAAAGTCCAACAAATGTGGGTAAGGAAGGATAGTCTTGTGAATTTACACAAGGAGGTAACCCTATTCTCTACTTCCAATACATGCTCAAATGTTAGATTTGTTAAAAGGAAGTATGTTGATAAACATGTTCATATGAAATCCATCAAACTCCATCAAAATGATATATAAATTGTGTACTAAATGGCATGCATGTGCTTATATGATGTTCTATTATTTTGTGAAGCATGTTATGATTAAGTTGAGTAAAATACAAATATCTAGGAAAGCTACGAAAAATTCAAAGGAAATTATAAGGCTTCTTAAAGAAACAAGAAAACTTCCTTGCTAAGGAAAATTGTAAAATTGAACTGGATAATCAATTATGGTTCCACTGGAAAAATAGGGAAGATAGACAAAAGCATATTAATCGATTATCATAACCGATTATGCTACGAAAATATGGACTTTTTGAAAATATTTTTAAAATAAAATCATAATTAATTTTATTTTTTTTATATACACAAAGTTATTTTGAAAATTTATTAATTTTTTTTTCTTCAATTTTTTTAAAAAAAATCTGTTTTATAAATTAGTGGTTTAATTCATGATCACATTTTATTGGCAAATTAACTTCTTGTCATGAATTAACAACCATATATTTTCAAATTTAAAATCATTAAGATTTTGATAATATATCTTTGATATTCATTGGTTGAAAAATTTATTGAGGATCAATGTTTTGAAATTTAATTGATCAATAAATTATTATATCACTTTAATATCTATAAAGTCAAAATCCAAAGCTGAAAGGATCAAATTACAAAAAGTGTGGAAAGGACCACCACGCAAAATCCAAAGCTAAGAGGATCAAAATGCAAAAAGCGTGGAAAGGACCAACAAACAAATACAGGGGTTAAAAATGGAAATTTTTTTTTTACTGTATTGTTTGTTTTAGATAAAGTGTAAAGGGGTGTGTGTCTCTCAAAGGTAAAATAAATCACACACACAAAAAAAAAATATTTGTTTTGAAAAAGGCCTTCGAAATTAATTTTACCACATCTTTTCAAAACCTTAAAAGACTTTCAAAGATTTTCAAAAACCATATTACTCGAAGGATAATCAATTATGGTAATCGATTATGTAGCTCCTAAATATGCTTAAATGAGTTTCCAAAATAACATAGCTGTCAGGTTTTTGAAATTCAAAATTCGAACAGGGATAATCGATTAGGGTAATCGATTATTCAGCTCTTAATTCTGCTTAATTGAGTCTTTAAATGATAGAGCTGTTGCCTGTTGAAAGTTCAAAATTTAAACTGTCATAATCGAATATGGTAATCGATTATATATTTTTTCAACACGTTTTAAACTCAATTTTTAAATGGCTTAAATGTGCTTTAATGGAGATTTGATTTCGTCTTAGCCGTTGAGTTTAAAATTTGAAATATAATCGATTATGGTATTGTAAAAATCGATTATTACTTTTCTGATCAAAAGTCAGAGGCTTCATAATCGATTAGGTTAATCAATTATGCTTAGTTAATTCAGTCTGAGCTTTTTTACCGAAACTATGTAATCGATTATTGTTATCGATTATGTCCCGGTTGTTTCTTCATGCGCCTTTTGACTTTGGTTAAAATAATCGATTATGCTTTTCTAATAATCGATTATGGCTCGAGAAAAATGAGTTTTCAAGAGTTTTGACCTAAACTTTAAAGAGATATATATTGGTCTAAACACAAATATAACACCTGAACGAAATTTCTGATCATTTTCTCTAAGCCTTCTATACTCTTGAACATAACTCTATATCACTCTCATACTCTTACACTTGCATATCTATCACTTGACCATATTATCTTGAGAGTTCTACACACCATATTGGTGTTGTTATCTTTGTGCTTCAATTTGTTTATCAGCACTATTAAGAGTGCATACTATTGGTGAGAGTCGGATTGACTCAAACCTTTTTTGGTTACCATTCTTTCAAGAGATGGTATATCTCTTGTAAGGGATTGGTGGGTGTGATTCCACTGTAAAGGTTCTAGCTGCGCCTGTTTAAAAGCTAGGGATTTGAGACTCTGTCACTGGGGGATTGTATGTCTCTGGTCTGTGAGGAGTTCTCGTTATTGTAAAGGTTCTAGCTGCTCCTATTTAAAAGCTAGGGATTGAGTGAAAGCCCTTGGTGGTATTGCCTTGGGGACTGGACGTAGGCCACGTGGGTAGTCTGTAGCTGAACCAGGATATATCGTTGTGTTCATCTTCTTATCCCTCTTCTCTTTACATTTCCGCTATTTTAACTATCGCATTTTAATTTCAAACGTTTTACTTTTATAAAGCGCCTTAATTTGAAACGAACGATTTATCCGCTGCAAATTTAGTTTAAATTTTAAAAGGGTTTTTTGATTCATCGAAAAAAAATTCATTTTTATCTAAAACACAATTCACCCCCCTCTTGGGTATGGTTGCCACGACCAACATGTTGTTGCCTTTCAAATACAACTTCCCTCTATGCTTGAATATTTTAGTAAATGTTCTTATACAATGGATTTTTTTTATTTGCATTGTAAATATATATTATATTGGATTATGTTAGTGTACATCTTGAAAAGTATCAATAGAGTGATGATAGTATGTGAATGCAATGATTGTGTTGTTGCTGCCTATGGTTGTGATTGAATATTGAAAGGGTACTTGGTGAAATGAATTGAAATGACATTGATATGAATCTTTGGGTAGGCGAACCGGGGAGCGGGAGGCTCCGGTATATAAATATCACTGTCGGGGACGAGGGGACCCCATTAGATACCCCGGGCATTGAGTAGGGATGTTGATGTTAGCCGGAGGGTGCGGTATCTCCAAGGTATGAAATTAAAACCGTCGAGGTGGGGGACCTTGAGAGAACAACTCCAAGTGGACCCAAAGATTTGATTTTTTTTTATATGTATCCGCTTATGAGTCAGACATGAGTTTCAAAATTGAATTAAGTGCAAGTCATCCCACAAGTACTATACAATTGGGCAAGAAGCCCACATGTGATATGATGTGTATCGATGTTGCGATATTTGACTTGACACGGGTTTAGTGTTGACATGAGTAAATGCTTTCATGTTTGAATACTATGATTTTATTTTATCTTGCATGTCGGCTTGTGTTTGGGGAAGTTCCCTCTCTGAGTCAATGGACTCACACCCCACATTTAATATTTATGTTGCAGGAATCCTCAAAGCCGCCAAAGCCTTTAATGCCATGTAGAAATATATATTTTATGGGTCGCACCCATAGTTTAAGTTGTATATAGTTAGCACAGGATTTTATAATTTATGTTTACTTTTTTTTATTATTCTGAAGTATTATATTCATTATGTGGTATGTAATGAATCTAATCATTTTCTTTGGATGAAACAGATTTTTGTATGCTTTTGAGGTTGCGAAGGGGAAAGAGAGACTTTCCTTTTCGGCTGGTCATGGCTACAAAATTTGGGTCATGACTCTTTTGGAGATGAGTCCAAGATAGCTGTGAAAGGCAAAGGTAACATTCTAATCCAACTAAAGAATGGAAGCCATCAATTTATTTCCAATGTTTATTATATTCCAAATATGAAGAGAAATATCTTGAGCCTTGGGCAACTTCTCGAGAAAGGTTATGACTTTCGCTTAAAAGACAATAACCTTTCCATAAGAGACAATGTGAATAACTTAATTGTTAAGGTGCCAATGTCAATAAATAGAATGTTCGTGCTCAACATTCAACATGATGTTGCCAAGTGTCTCAATGCATGCTATAAAGATGCATCTTGGATTTGGCATCTTCGGTTCAGACATCTCAACTTTGGAGGACTAGAGTTACTTTCCCATAATGAAATGGTGAGAGGACTACCTCAAATTAATCACCCAAATCAAGAATGCAAAGGGTGTATACTTGGGAAGCAATTCAAGAAAAGCTTTCCAAAGGAGTCTAACTCAATATCTAAAAAGCTATTGGAACTGATACATTCGGATGTGTGTGGTCCAATCAAGCCAAGCTCCCTTGGTAAGAGTAACTACTTTCTGCTCTTCATTGATGTTTTTTCAAGAAAAACATGGGTATATTTCTTGAAGCAAAAATCAGAGGTCTTTGGAGTATTCAAGAAATTTAAGGTTGCTGTGGAGAAAGAAAGTGGTCTAGAGATCAAAGCCATGAGATCTGATCGAGGAGGAGAACTCACCTCAAAAGAATTTTAAGAGTTTTGTGAAACCAATGGATTACGCCGACCATTGACGATTCAAATACCCCCCCAGCGGAATGGAGTGGCGGAAAGGAAGAATAGAACAATCCTTGGCATGGCAAGGAGAATTCTAAAAAGCAAGAGGTTGCCAAAGGAGTTTTGGGCGGAAGCAATTGCATGTGCAGTTTACTTATCCAACCGATCTCCAACAAGAAGTGTCTAGGGAAAAACACCACAAGAGGCATGGAGCGGAAAGAAGCCTGCCATTTCCCATCTAAGAAGCATATCTCATGTTCATATACCTGACTAGAAAAGAAGCAAGTTGGATGACAAAAGTGAGAAGTTCATTTTCATTGGTTACGATGCCAACTCCAGAGGGAACAAGCTATACAATCCAAACAACAGGAAGACAATCATCAATAGAGATGTCATATTTGATGAAGAAGGAGAATGGGATTAGGGACCACATGATGAAAACTACAATTTCTTTCCAAATTTTGAAGAAGATACTGTGGATCTACCAAGGATGGAGCAAGTAAGGGAGGAGGCTACTACCCCACCAAGTTCGCCAGCTGTGAGTACTCGATAGGAATCATCGTTGTCGTCACCAATTGGAAGCTCAAGTGAAAGAGTGCCACGCTTCAGGAGTTTACAAGAACTCTATGAGGTAACCGAGAATCGAGACAATCTTACTCTCTTTTGCCTCTTTGCTGATTGTGTGCATATTAACTTCCAAGAAGCTGTGGGAAGAAAGAATTGGAAAAATGCAATGGATGAAGAAATAAAAGCGATTGAGAAGAACGACGGATGAGAGTTATCGTCACTTCCAAAAGGACATAAAGTAATCGGCGTAAAATGGTTATACAAAGCAAAGATAAAAGCGAAAGGAGAAGTTGAAAGATACAAGGCAAGATTGGTGGCAAAGGGCTATAGTCAAAGAGCTGGCATTGACTATGATTAGTTATTTGCCCCCGTCGCTCGACTAGAAACTATTAGACTAATCATTTCTATGGCATCTCAAAATAAATGGAAAATACACCAAAATGATGTAAAATCCGCCTTCTTGAATGGAGTCCTTGAAGAAGAAGTCTATATTCAACAACCACAAAGCTACCAAGTTAAAGGACAAGAAGACAAGGTTTTGAGATTAAAAAAAGGTTCTCTAAGGATTGAAGCAAGCACCAAGAGCGTGGAATAGCCGAATTGACAAGTATTTCCAAGAAAACAGATTCACCAAGTGTCCACATGAGCATGCTCTTTACGTCAAAATCAAAGAAGGAGACATTTTAATAGTGTGCTTATATATGGATGATTTGATCTTCACAGGTAACAACCCAAGACTATTCGAAGAGTTCAAGAAGATGATGGCCAATGAGTTTGAGATGACGAATATCGGACTAATGGCATACTACCTTGGCATCAAAGTAAAGCAAAAGGATGATGGAATCTTCATCTCACAAGAATCATATGCAAAAGATATTCTCAAGAAGTTCAACATGGACAACTGCAAGCCAATAATTACACCATTGGATTGTAGAGTCAAGTTGTCAAAGCACGAAGATGGAGAAAAAGTAGATCCAACATTTTTCAAGAGCTTGGTTGGAAGTTGTAAACACCTAATTTTGTCCGGGTATTTTCTCTTTTAATTATTTTTTTAAAAAAAACAAAAAAAATATAAAACTGCAAAAAACATAAAAAAAAATTATTATTTGTGTTATTGCCCCAATTTGTTTTTGTTACAAGATTGTTTTGAGTCCAAGCCCAAGTTTAAAAAAAAAACATTTTTTTGAAAGTTAAAGGTTCTGCCAAAGTGCCCATTTTGTTTACACCACCGTAGCTATTCTCAGCACAAGAATCAAGCAAATAGGCTCCCATTTTTGGGTAGTTTTCAGAACATGGGGAAGAGCATTTTTCCTAGATCAAGAGGAGTGGAACACTAAAAATGGAAATGGAGAGATGAGTGGAGCATGGTTCAATCTCTGCAACACCCCACAACACCCCATCAATAGTCCCTTTCATCCCCAGCTGGACTGAAACATTTTGTCATTTTTATTCACTGGTTTTTGCTATAAGTTTGACATAACACATTAGAATGAGGGGGGATCCGAAAATCAGGAAAAAAAAATCAAAATCCTAACTCTCTCCATTTCTTCACTTTCAATCTCTACCATTCTTCATCACATTTGATCCACTCTCTTCTGCAACAATTCCATTTCCATCTTCCATCTTCCATCTTCTTCTTCATAACAAAAAATAAATAGCACTCAAGTTCCCCTCCATTCACACCATAGTCATCAACCCACTATTTATTTCATCACCATTTCTCTCTACACCAAACAGCTAAACTCATAAGCCAGAGCCATTTTCCACCAAATCCCCCAACCATCTTCATCTTCTCCCCCATTTCACCCCAAATCAAAATTAACAAAAATCCAAACTCATAAAAACAGAAAAAGAGACATAACAGATCACAGAACAGCACCACCTAACCAGAACCGGCGAGCTCCTCCTCTCCGCTGTCGTCACAGAGCTGCCGCCACCGTCGTCCTTCCCTTTGTCACGTAGCTCCGCCATGAACCACCACCATTCCAACTC
Organism: Sophora flavescens; assembly: GCA_030762895.1. Lineage (NCBI taxonomy): Eukaryota > Viridiplantae > Streptophyta > Magnoliopsida > Fabales > Fabaceae > Sophora > Sophora flavescens. The sequence continues at coordinate 86,339,631 of CM061067.1, read as the reverse complement.
GCCCAACAGCCGCCGTCGTTCGCTCTCTTTTGTTTCGCCGCCGTCACGGAGCTCCTCCATCTCACCAGACACGTCCCTGCACAGCTGCTGCCTACGCCACGGGAGTCCCTGCGTCATCCCAGATCTGCTCCGTACGAGCCGTCGTTGCCTCCATTCACGTCTACTTCCTCTCCACCATCCGCCGCACTGCCCATCTCTGTACCGAGTCGTCCTCCCTTTCACGTTCAGCCGCCTCCTTCTTTGACCCTTGGTAACATTGCAGAAGGTTCTGGGAAGACCCTTTCATTTTTTGCTTTTATTTTACTGTTATGTTATTAAGTGATTTGTTTCTGATATGGGCTGGGTTCTATTCAGTTTTGGGCCTTAAGTGTGAAGCATAATCTCACTTTGTTTCAAACAAAAAAAATTAAAAAATATAAAATCTTTTTAAAAGTATATTTTCAATCCTTGTGTTAAATAAAAATCATGTTAAAAATATTTTGAAATAACAATTATTTTTTTGAGTTCACGCAACAATCTACGATGTTGATGTATGATTTTTCATCCTCAAGTGTCGTATGATTTGTAAGGTTGCATCGTATAGCTTTGCTATCTTTAACCTTGTGCAAGAGTGAATTCCCTTCTGTAAAAAAAAATGTTTTCAATTTACACTTTTCACCAAATTTTATTCGATTTCATAAAATAAAGTAAAAAACATTGCTTTGAATTCATGCAACAATCTACGACGTTGATGTATGAATTTTCATCCTCAATTGGCGTATGCATTGTGAGGGTTTATCGTATAGCACTGCTATCTTGGACCCTGTGCATGAGTGAATTAGTTGTAAAATAAAATCCCTTTTCAAAATTATTTTTCTAAAAAAAAATAAATCAAATCTTTACCAAAATTAAAATAAACCAACAAATCAAACATTTTCTAAAAGAACTACGTGGCTTTGAGTTTCCCATCGCACCGGGGAATACGTAGGAGCAAGATAAATCATCTTGTCAAGCCAAAACTAAATTTTCCTTTTTTTTGTGTCTCTTTTTATGTTAAAATAATTAATCAAAATATTTAAACTTTACTATTTTTAGGGATGCTCTATGGACACAGTGTCATGTTCAGTCCCTTAGATTTGAGGTTACCCCGTGGACTCATGTGTCATGTTCAACCTCATTTAGTTTTTATAAACAATAAATTTAAAAATATAAAAATTAATAAAAATTTAAAATATTAAAAGTTAAAAATAATTCTTTCTTGTAAATAATTTTTGGGGTAAAATAAATATTTAAAAGGCCATTAAAATGTTTTTGCACAATTAACTTGAGGTACTGTTTTTAAACGGGCGATGTGGGGTGCTAACACCTTCCCTACTCGTAACCGGCTCCCGGACTCATCTCTCTCTTTTTTTAGACCATTTTTCCTTAAAATAAATGGTTTTTCCAATGTTTTTCCCAAATAAAAATATTGGTGGCGACTCCTCTGTTTTTACCCTCTCTTCGCGGCACCCGGACGGGACGGTCGCGACAGCTGGCGACTCCACTGGGGACTTTTGAGAGGCCTATCATAGTTGGTTGTGCATTTTTTTTAATACCTTAGAAAATATTTGTTTTACCCCTATTTGTTTATTTTTTTTTAAATAGTTTTATATGCTCTTATAAATGCCTTTGTACATCCTTGCAACCCTAGGGTAGAGAACTTTTGTGTTGTTGGCTATTCTCTTTGCAAGTATGGTGTAGTTTGTGTTTTAATTGATTTTGTACAATTTTGTATACTCTTAGCACACACATCACTATCACCTATTTCACACACTTTTGGGATCTATACCCGAGTCTTAGAATGCCATAGGATTAGAAGGGGCTTCAGTGGTGTTATTGTGATGCTTTTGCATCCCTGACAGTTGTTGATTCTCCCGCTCGGATTGTTACCGGTGCCGTGGACCGCCATATTGTGACTCATTTGTCTCTGTGGTAAAGTTCATGGATTCGAGTCCTTATCTTTTAGCTAAGGGCAATCTGTGTACCATAAATTTTAGGAGTTTAGACCAATCCCAAATTTCACTTTTAAATCAAACTTAGTGGCCAAACTGTTTAGAGACATAACTTTAAGTATGCCCAACAATAAGTCTTACAATTCTAAGACACAGAGGGAGAAAATTTCTTCTTTAAATAAAAAAAAATCATTTTCATATCTTGTAATTCATGCAATTCTGTAAATAAATAAAAAGGACTCATGCATACATTCATATTTTTTAGAAGACTAAAAATTTCATTCATCTTTTTGCATGCATCTCATGCATTATTCTGGGTCAAAAATTGTTTTCATGTATCTCGTGCATTAATTACTTTTTATGTAAATATTATAAAAAAAATTAAAATAAAAATCATTCATTTCATGCATTCATAAAAAAAATTCATTCACATCGAGAATTCATAAAAAGAAAAGAAAAAGGAAAAATAAGAAGCCATGCATCTCCTTCATTTCATGCATGCATCAGTAAAAAAAATTTTGGACCCAAAAAAAATTCATGCATTTCATGCATCAATACCTCTTTGGGTCAAAATATAAAAATCATTTATCTCATGCATTCATTACTAAAAACCATTCATCTCAAGCATTCATTCGTAAAAAAAATGATTCATCTCAAAAATAAGAAGCTCATCTCATGCACTGCCATTTTTGGGAAGGAAAAGTGCCTTCATACATCACATGCATTAAAAATTTTGAGCCAATATAAATAATTCTTTTTCAAACATCTCATGCATTTTTGGGTAAAAAAAAACATTTTTTCATGCATCTCATATATATTCATTTCTTTTTAAGTTGAAAGTTTATTAAAAAAAATTAAAATACAAATAAAAAATTCATTCAATGCATTGTGCTCCTTGGAGAAAATGGAACCACCGCGCTTTCAAAGAATGCCAATTAAACCATGGATCATGAGGTAAAACTGGAAATAAGACTTGCTCAAGCTGGTCTGAAATCACAACCTTGTACCTGATCATGCAGGTTTGGATGCCAATGAAGTTGAGGGGCACGCTTTCAGAGTCATTTCTCATAAGTCAAGAAGGGCATGTCAATTTGGGGACCTCCCTGAAAAAGTTATTTTCTGGTGGACTACTGAGACTTCAAGAAGAAAGCTACAATGACATCACCGGAGATTCGCACTCTAGTAGTTGCAAGAAATGCCAACACTTTGCTATCCCCGTCTTGGGAATTTCTAAGCATCCAGGCTAGATTGGTTCATTAGTGGTTTACCATGAAATGGTGGTTACATTGTATTTTATCATGTAATACTTGAACCATGTTCACTTTCTTGAAGCATTAATGTAATGGATTTGCATCCATACCTTGTCTCATCCATTCTTTACATCTTCTTCCACATCATAATATCTCTCTCGCCATTCTCATATCTCAACTTCTTTTTTTATTCCCCAAGTATCATACTTGGATTTGTTCATTAAGCTCATGTTATTAGATGTTCTTTGTGGGGCATTGATCGGCCCACCTGAGGCCACTCCTTTTCAAAAAATTAATAAAAAAATGAGAAAAGAAAAATAAAATAAAAGAGGAGCAAATAAATAAAAACTTGGTCAGTACCACCTTTGTCTCTAAAATAAAGTTTTAAAAGATAAGCAATTGTGATTTGAAATGAAGATTGGCCATCTTTCTCTATCCTTAACAAAATATCATCATTACCTTTAGTTACCCCTTTTGAGCTATAAACTTTTCTTCAAAGAACCTTGGACAAGGATCACCCCTAAACAAGGGGTAAGTATGAAAGAAATGATGATTATGAAGCATAAAGTGAGAAAGTGAAAAAAAAATAGAAAAGAAAAAGAAGAAGAAGAAAAATAAAGATGGAGAAAGAAAGAGGATGAAAAACCTCATGCAAAACAGAAAAAAAAAAGGGGAAAGTTAGAAGAAAGTAAATATTCTCAAAAATCCGAAAAAGAACATGGATCCTTGAACCTATTCAACCTTAAAACATTTGTTTGAGCCTTATATCCTTTTTTCATCACCCCCAACCATTAGCCACGTTACAAACCTCAAAAAGTCCACTCTAATCAATGAATGATTTCTACTTTTTCATCAACTTCATTTTTGAGACAAAAAGTTTGTGCTCTTGTTTTTTTTTTTTAATCGATTGCTCCTCTTAAAAAAAATCCAAAAAAGAGAATGAAAAAAAAGAAAGAAAAAGGAAGGCCGTTAGGCTAAAAACCCTTATGGGCAGTCTAAGAAAAAGTTAGGGTAAGATCTACGTGGGACAAAACTTTGCTTTCAAGGGCCTTATTCTAGAGCATTTCTATTGTTGGATGCCCTACACTGGGGCAGCTCCATTGTTAGGTTTTCCTGTCAAGTCCCCTACGCTGGGGCGGTTTCATTCTTGGGACCCAACACTGGGGCAGCATCATTATCAAGTTTTCCTTATCAAGTGTCCTACATTGGGACAATTTCATTCTGAGAACCCTACACTGGGGCACTCCATCCTCAAGGAAATTACTCTGGGGCAATTTTGTTCTTAAGCGGCATCCAGTAAGCCCATTTCATTTTCACATGCCTGAGACTGTAGCAAAATTCTTTTAAGCGGAATCCCTTGTATCCAAAATAAAATCAATCCAAACTGAGGCAATACTCTCTTGAACTCCATATCACTTCTCGCGTGTCTTGCTATGAATACGATTTGAGTTGTCAAACTTCCAACACCGAGCGAGAAGTTGTTCAGGCCATATTGTTTTTCCTGTCATACTTTTGAATCCATGCATGTTTGTTACATGATGCTTCAGGTAAGGTAAACATGAGTTCAATGATACAATTTAACCGTCTAATGGTAAATCTTTGAGAACAACTCTGGTCAGAAGAATTCTGAATACGAGGAAGAAAGTGGCATCCTCAATTGGCAATTCAAGCAAGAGCTTTGATCTTCACAAATAAGGGTACAAAACTGTCCACGTCAAAAAAAAATCAAAATCAAAATCAAAAAAGAAAAATATAATAAAAAGTAAACAAAAAAGGCTCGCTAGACTGAAAACCTGAAAAGGCAGTCTGGGCAAAAGTTAGAGCGACCCGGTAGGTTGAAAACTCGCAAAGAGCGACCTACGCAAAAATTAGGGTCAAATACAAACAAAGTACAAGAAGTCTCCTCAAACTGATAAACCGGGGCAGTTTAAGAGGACAAGCCATGAAAAGCTCCCAATACATGAAGGCTGGGGCAAGTCACATCCTTGAAAGATTGATCAGGTAATCTCATCCAATTGGGATAATCATCACAAAGAAGCATATCTCAGGCAAGAAGTAAAACATCAGTTCAACAAATAAGTGATGATCGAAATCAAGGAGTCTCACTCCAGTACATCCTCAATCTCGGCTGCAATAAAAAATCTAAGGAGTCAAGGATCAAAGAGGTGATTGCAAAAAAGAAAAATAAAAAAAATTAGAGTTTTTTCATCATTGCTAAAAAGCATATCATGCATCATACATTAAAAAAATATTATAATCAAGGTCTGCATCACTCATCAAAAGCATCTCATGCATCAAACACAAAAAAAAAAATAGGATTTTCACCAACCAAATAAAAAAAGTCATCTCATATCATGCATTGTCTCATCATTTCATGCATCAACAAAGTCAACATCACTTCTTGCATTTGTTCGACTTTCGCGGGCACAGGGCCCCAAAAGTCATGTTATTGTTAGCTTTAGCAGGCATAGGGCCTCATAAGCTTCGTTTTGTTTGGCTTTAGCGGGCAGAGGACCCCAAAAGTCATGTCTTTTTTAGCTTTAGCAGGCATATGGCCTCATAAGCTTTGTTTTGTTCGGCTTTAGCGGGCACAGGGCCCCAAAAGTTATGTCTTGGTTAGCTTTAGCAGGCATAGGATGCATGAGCTTTGTGTTGTTTCTGTTCAGCTTCAGCGGATAACCGGCTCCGCAAGCTTTCCGTTTATCTTTTCAGGCTTCAGCGGAAACTCGGCTCCGCAAGCTTTTTGTCTTTTGTTGTTAGTTTCGGTGGGTACCCTACCTCCGTAAGCTCTTTTATCTTCTGTTCGAGCTTCTGACGGGTAATCCACCCCGTAAGCTCTCTTATCTTTCTGTTCGGGCTTCTGACGGGCAATCCACCCCGTAAGCTCTCTTATCTTTCTGTTCGAGCTTCTGACGGGCAATCCACCCCGTAAGCTCTTTTATATTCAGTTCGAGCTTCTGACGGGCAATCCACCCCGTAAGCTCTTTTATATTCAGTTCGAGCTTCTGACGGGCAATCCACCCCGTAAGCTCTTTTATCTTCTGTTCGAGCTTCTGACGGGTAATCCACCCCGTAAGCTCTTTTACCTTGCTATTCGGGCTTCTGACGGGCAATCCACCCCGTAAGCTCTCTTATCTCTCTATTTGAGCTTCTGACGGGTAATCCACCCCGTAAGCTCTTTTATCTTCAGTTCGAGCTTCTGACGGGCAATCCACCCCATAAGCTCTTTTATCTTTTGTTCGAGCTTCTGACGGGTAATCCACCCCGTAAACTCTTTTACCTTGCTATTCGGGCTTCTGACGGGCAATCCATTCCATAAGCTCTCTTATCTTTCTGTTCGAGCTTCTGACGGGTAATCCACCCCGTAAGCTCTTTTATCTTTTGTTCGAGCTTCTGACGGGCAATCCACCCCGTAAACTCTCTTATCTTTCAGTTCGAGCTTCTGACAAGCAATCCACCCCATAAGCTCTCTTATCTTTCAGTTCGAGCTTCTGATGGGCAATCCACCTCGTAAGCTCTTTATCTTCAGTTCGAGCTTCTGACGGGCAATCCACCCCGTAAGCTCTGTTATCTTCCATTTCGAACTTCTGACGGGAAATCAACCCCGTAAGCTATTTATCTTTGGTTTTTTTAAGCTCAGCAGGCAATCCACCCTGTAAGCTCTTTTTACCTTTCTGTTCGAGCTTCCGACGTGTACTCTACCCATAAGCTCTTTATCTTTCTGTTCGAGCTTCTGACGGGTAATCCACCCCTTAAGCTCATTTATCTTTCAGTTCGAGCTTCAGACGGACAATCCACCCCTAGGCTCCTTTACCTTCTTGTTCAAGCTTTTAACGGGCAATCCACCTCGCAAGCTCTTTTATCTTTTTGTTCGAGATTCTAACGGGCGGTCACCCCGTAAGCTCTCTTTTATCTTTCTGTTCGAGTTTCTGACAGGCAATCCACCCTGTAAGCTCATTTTATCTTTCTGTTCGAGCTTCTAACTAGCAATCCACCCCTTAAGCTCATTTATCTTTCAGTTCGAGCTTCAGACGGGCAATCCACCCTGTAAGCTCTTTTTATCTTTCTGTTCAAGCTTCTAACGGGCAATCCACCCCGTAAGCTCATTTATCTTTCTGTTCGAGCTTCTAACTGGCAATCCACCCCTTAAGCTCATTTATCTTTCAGTTCGAGCTTCAGACGGGCAATCCACCCTATAAGCTCTTTTTATCCTTCTGTTCGAGCTACTAACTGGCAATCCACCCCGTAAGCTCTCATTTATCTCTCTGTTCGAGCTTCTGAAGGGCAATCCACCCCATAAGTTCTTTATCTTTTGTTCGAGCTTATGACGGGAAATCCACCCCGTAAGCTTTTTATGTGTAAACCCAATGGGCAATCCAATCCACTGGTCCTTTATAGGAAATCATTTTGTAGTCACAGGTCTTTTTTGTTTGTCAGTGTACCCCGAACAAAATTGGAGTTCATGTCTTTACTCGTTTCTTATAGCGATAATATATTAACTAAGGTTACACAATTTATCTAATAAAAAAAAGTAAAGACGGGCAGTTGTGAACACCTAATTTTGTCCGGGTATTTTCTCTTTTAATTAATTTAAAAAAAAAACAAAAAAAATATAAAACTGCAAAAAACTTAAACAAAAATTATTATTTGTGTTATTGCCCCAATTTGTTTTTGTTACAAGATTGTTTTGAGTCTAAGCCCAAGTTTAAATAAAAATAAATAAATAAAAATATTTTTTTGAAAGTTAAAGGTTCTGCCAAAGTGCCCATTTTGTTTACACCACCGTAGCTCTTCTCAGCACAAGGCTTAAGCAAATAGGCTCCCATTTTTGGGTAGTTTTCAGAACCTAGGGAAGAGCATTTTGCCTAGATCAAGAGGAGTGGAACACTAAAAATGGAAATGGAGAGATGACTGGAGCATGGTTCAATCTCTGCAACACTCCACAACACCCCATCAATAGTCCCTTTCATCCCCAGATGGCCTGAAACATTTTGTCATTTTTATTCACTGGTTTTTGCTATAAGTTTGACAGAACACATTAGAATGACGGGGGGGGGGGAGGGGGGATCCAAAAATCAGAAAAAGAAAATCAAAATCCTAACTCTCTCCATTTCTTCACTTTCAATCTCTACCACTCTTCATCACACTTGATCCACTCTCATCTGCAACAGTTCCAATTCTATCTTCCATCTTCCATCTTCCATCTTCTTGTTCATTACAAAAAATAAATAGCACTCAAGTTCCCCTACATTCACACCATAGTCATCAACCCACTATTTATTTCATCACCATTTCTCTCTACACCAAATAGCTAAACTCATAAGCCAGAGCCATTTTCCACCAAATCCCCCAACCATCTTCGTCTTCTCCCCCATTTCACCCCAAATCAAAATCAACAAAAATCGAAACTCATAAAAACAGAAAAAGAGACAAAACAGATCACAGAACAGCACCACCTAACCAGAACCGGTGTGCTCCTCCTCTCCGCTGTCATCACAGAGCCGCCGCCACCGTCGTCCTTCCCTTTGTCACATAGCTCCGCCACGAACCACCACCATTCCAACTCGCCCAACAACCGCCGTCGTTCGCTCTCTTTTGTTTCGCCGCCGTCACGGAGCTCCTCTATCTCACCAGACGCGTCCCTACACAGCCGCTGCCTCCGCCACGGGAGTCCCTGCGTCGTCCCAGATCTGCTCCGTACGAGCCGTCGTTGCCGCCATTCACGTCTTCTTCCTCGCCACCATCCGCCGCACTGCCCATCTCTCCACCGAGTCGTCCTCCCTTTCACATTCAGCCGCCTCCTTCTTTGACCCTTGGTAACGTTGCAGAAGGTTCTGGGAAGACCCTTTCATTTTTTGCTTTTATTTTAATGTTATGTTATTAAGTGATTTGTTTCTGATATGGGCTGGGTTCTATTCAGTTTTGGGCCTTAAGTGTGAAGCATAATCTCACTTTGTTTCAAACAAAAAAAATTAAAAAATATAAAATCTTTTTAAAAGTATATTTTCAATCCTTGTGTTAAATAAAAATCCTGTTAAAAATATTTTGAAATAACAATTATTTTTTTGAGTTCACGCAACAATCTACGATGTTGATGTATGATTTTTCATCCTCAAGTGTCATATGATTTGTAAGGTTGCATCGTATAGCTTCGCTATCTTTAACCTTGTGCAAGAGTGAATTCCCTTCTATAAAAAAAAAAATGTTTTCAATTTACACTTTTAACTAAATTTTGTCCGATTTCATAAAATAAAGTAAAAAACATTGCTTTGAATTCACGCAACAATCTACGACGTTGATGTATGAATTTTCATCCTCAAGTGGCGTATGCATTGTAAGTGTTTATCGTATAGCACTGCTATCTTGGACCCTGTGCATGAGTGAATTAGTTGTAAAATAAAATCCCTTTTCAAAATTATTTTCTAAAAAAAATAAATCAAATCTTTACCAAAATTAAAATAAACCGACAAATCAAACATTTTCTAAAAGAACTACGTGGCTTTGAGTTTCTCATCGCACCCGGGAATACGTAGGAGCAAGATAAATCATCTTGTCAAGCCAAAACTAATTTTTCCTTTTTTTTTGTGTCTCTTTTTATGTTAAAATAATTAATCAAAATATTGAAAATTTTCTATTTTTAGGGATGCTCTATGGACACGGTGTCATGTTCAGTCCCTTAGATTTGAGGTTACCCTGTGCACTCATGTGTCATGTTCAACCTCATTTAGTTTTTATAAACAATAAATTTAAAAATATAAAAATTAATAAAAATTTAAAATATTAAAAGTTAAAAATAATTCTTTCTTGTAAATAATTTTTGTGGTAAAATAAATATTTAAAAGGCCATTAAAATGTTTTTGCACAATTAACTTGAGGTACCGTTTTTTAAACGAGCGATGTGGGTGCTAACACCTTCCCTACTCGTAACCGGCTCCCGGACTCATTTCTCTCTTTTTTTAGACCAGTTTTCCTTAAAATAAATGGTTTTTCCAATGTTTTTCCCAAATAAAAATATTGGTGGCGACTCCTCTGTTTTTACCCTCTCTTCGCGGCACCCGGACGGGACGGTCGCGACTGAAGTTTATGGTACTTGACATGCACAAGGCTCTACATTCTCTATGCGGTTGGAGTCGTGAGTCCATACATGGAGAGTCCAACAACCTCTCTGAGACACCTCGTTGTTCCCCGTTGTGTTATTAGATTAAAACCTCATTCTTTAATTACTTTATCACGCGCTTAACGTGAAAATACGTAAAAATTAAAACTTAAGTTAATAACCATATAACTTTGGATAATTAAAAACAACACACCATATTTATAATGCGACTACACACATATGTTTTTACATTTAATACAAAACACTGTTGAAGGTATCCTCTCAGTAGGATCCCTCACAGGTATATACTTAAATACAAGTCATACTTAGCGGAAACATATAAAAATACTTCTTAGACACACTGGCCATACTATCTATACTCTAATCACCATGGGTCACAGCTCGACCTCCCGCCTCTGGTTCGTAAGGAGTTCCATCCAAACTCCTCAACAACCTCCATTTCATATAAAGTTCTGTCCAGCTCCTCAGCAACATATTCCTACATCGGGTCTTCTAACGTAAATAAAGTAGACACACAAAAATACAGAAATATAGGGGATAAGAAGAAATTCTATCATCAAAAAGCGGAACAAAGTCATAGTATATAATATAACAAAAGTCACAGACAAACATTAATTTAAATCAACCATAATCCATAATTCAATATATATCATCCTCTACCCTCAACTCATGCAATCTAACACTTTATGCTGACATGGCCACTACCAATTCCTTCACACATTCCTCTGCCGGAATGTCAGTCAGTTGTTCAAGCGACAGGTTCCAAATTCCCGGTGCACATTCTCATCCATGGTGAGAATGCTCACGCAAAGCAATGACACTATAGCTACACGATTATCCCGGTGCACACCCTGTCCACTCCCGAGGGTGCTCATGAAATTCAATGACACTATAGTTGCACAACCTATATCTAAGGTGGAACGTTCTAGCGAGAACTCCTGACCTCGTGTATTCCAAATATACGGTTGTGACCAATTATCCCCCAAACCGTATATATCTTTGCTTAAAATCCATTAAACACAATATTAAATAAAAAAAAGCAGATCATGCATAACACAAAATCAAGAATATTCAAACACCACAAATAATACGTCACATGCAATGGAATACCTCAACCAGCGTATCACAAGAATTTCAATAACATAAAGTCAGACATCATCAAATACTTAAAATCAACCATTGGTTTTGTCGATTACTCAACTACTAGTAGGGTTTAGGTCACCCTACACAATTATTATAGAATATACTACATATCGATTCCGATGGTAGAATGATTCTTTCCCCCACCTGAGTTATCACCAGAATCCCGAATCTGACGTTCCTCGTTATCAAACCACAGCTTAATAGTTTCACCTTAAACCAAACAACATAATCAACAAATTACTCAACAAAACCAGCTATGCCCACTTTATGCTAGGTTTGGTCATTCAATTCCAATTAGGGCTAGGATCATTTTCTCATTCTAATATTTTGGATACTAACTACTTAGGTCTTAGATAGTCAGGATAAAATGCTATAAATTGAAAACATGAACTAAAAAATTATCCAACCTCTTAGGGTAAGTTTCGGCCAACATAGAAAAAATAGGTTGGAAATTTCCTTTTGATTCAAGCTCTTGGATTTAGATAATATACATACTAGAGAGCTTAAATCAAGCATTATATTTCAAAAATGAAACAAAAACACTAAACCCCTTTTCTAACACAGTTTCGTCCCACTCAAGCAATTAGGGAAGGAAAATGTTTTTGATTACATTCTCTTGGATAATTAAAGTAAAGATCATAACTAGATCATAGAAATTGGTGTGGCTCATAGTAGATGAATGGTGTGACTCATAGTAAATGAATGGTGTGGCTGCTCCTTGTCCACACAAACTAACCTTGGTTCCTTAGCCATGGTTAAAATTTAACTCGATGTCGGTTAGGTTAAGCTTAGGGGTATTTTAGTCATTTCACTTGAAAATTCACGATTACTAAAATTTAATGTCGGTCCCCTTGTCCCTCTGCTACATTAATCTCTCATAATACCTCAGCTCAATAATCGACTCCTTCGTTTACCCGACCTATCCCCTGACTTAGGTTTTACGCATTTTCTTAAAGATTACGCTCGAATAAAATAATATTAATTTCATCTCCCAACGAATTTTTTTGAAAGTTGGAAAATTGTCCGGGACAAAATATAAAACATAATGGTTTCGTTCACGAGTCGAAATCAAGGTTTCTGCTCAGTAAAATCTTATTGTCAGTGAAAATGCAGACCGGGCTCCGTCTGAATTTTCAACCCAAAATTTCACCGTAACCCTCTACCATAAGATAGACTGTGAATATGATTTTATTTTATTTAAAATCATTTTATTTCTCTCATTAAAATATAAATAATTATATTTTAATCGGTTAAACAGTGTAATTAAAATCAGGCTGTTACATTACTACCCCTCTAAAAAAAAATCCGTCCTCGGAATTTACATACCTTATAAAAGATGTGAATATTATTGTTGCACATCCACCTCGTGTTCCCAAGTAGCATCTCCAGTAGTTTCATCCCATATGACCTTAACCAAAGGAATTTGCCTATCGTGAAGCTCCTTAATCTCTCTATCTGCTATCCTTACAGGTAAAGCCTCATACTCTAGATTCTATCGTAGTTGTTTAGACTCAGATTCAATAACATGAGAAGGATCGGGATAGTACTTTCTCAACTGAGACATGTGAAAGACGTCATGAAGATTAGCGAGGTTAGGTGGTAAAGCAATATGATAAGCTACTGGACCAATCCTTCGAAGAATCTGGTAAGGTCCGACGAATCTAGGAGTAAGTTTTCTAGATTTGATAGCTTTGCCAATTTCAGTTTTTGGAGTAACTCTCAAGAACACGTGATCACCCTCCTGGAATTCTAATGGTCTCCTCCTCTTGTTACTGTAGATCCTTTGCCTATCCTGTGCTTCCTTCATCTTTTCCCTTATCTTCCTGACTTGTTCTGTAGTTTGTTACACCACATCTGGACCCAAAACTTGGCTTTCACCAGTCTCATACCAACATAACGGGGTTCTACACTTCCTGCCATACAGAGTTCCGTATGGTGTCATTCCAATACTACTTTGGAAACTATTGTTATAAGTAAATTCAATCAATGGCAAAAACTCATCCTAACTGCCAGTGTGCTCCAACACACAAGCTCTCAATAGATCTTCCAATGACTAAATTGTCCTCTCTGACTGTCCATCAGTCTAGGGATGATAAGCAAAACTCATTCTCAATTTTTTCCCCAAAGCATTTTGCAATTGTCTCTAAAATCTTGATGTGAGTCTAGGATCTCGGTCTAAGACAATGCTCGATGGCACACCATGTAACCTAACAACTTCTTTGATGTAAATCTGGGTCAACTTCTCCAAACTATGACTTTCACCAATAGGTAAGAAGTGAGCACACTTCGTCAACCTATCAATGATAACCCAAATCGCATCGTGCTTCTTAGGAGTTCATGGTAATCCGACCACAAAATCCATAGCTATGTTGTCCCATTTCCACTCTAGGATATCTAAAGATTGTAATAAGCCCGTCGGCTTTTGATGTTCAATTAATCTTAGCCTTCTGACACACCAGGCAAGATAGAACATACTCCGCTACTTCTTTCTTCATCCTCGCCCACCAAAACATTTTCTTTAAATCCTGATACATCTTAGTGGATCCAGGATGAAAACTCAACTTACTCTTATGTGCTTCCTCCAAAATCATCTTCCGAAGTTCTGCATCCTCTGGTACACATATTCTATCTCTAAACCTTAACACACCATCTGTTCCTCTACTAAACTCAAAAACTTTGCCCTTATCTATACCTTTACTTATCTCCTGAAGATATAGATCCTGAACTTGTTTATCCTTAAGTTCCTTCATAAAATCACTACTAATAGTGATTATACTTACACAAATTTTATCCTCAAACAATTACATTCCTAAGTTCAAATCCCTGAACTGTTCAAGCAACTCTAACTCCATAACCATCATTGCAGATACATGCAAAGATTTTCTACTTAAAGCATCAGCTACAACATTCGCCTTTCTAGGATGGTACAGTAAATCAAAATCATAGTCTTTGATAAATTCCATCCATCTCCGCTGTCTCATATTCAATTATTTTTTATCGAACAGGTACTTTAGACTCTTATGGTCACTAAAAACATTGAACTTTGCTCCATACAAAAAGTGTCGCCATATCTTCAATACGAACACTATTGCTGCTAATTCCAAATCATGAGTCGGATAATTCCTCTCATGAATTCTTAACTGTCGGGAAGCATACGCCACAACTCTTCCCTCTTGCATCAATACACATCCCAAACCTTGGTATGGCGCATCACAGTATACGTCGAATTGTCCTAAAAGATCGGGTAAAGTCAACACAGGTGATGTAGTCAACCTATCTCTCAACTAGTTCTGAGAAACTTAGAATGTCGAGAGACACTACAACCCTCTGCAGCTCCTTTGAGTCCTTCCTCAAATCTCCTACATTGCCAATCCTCATCTGGGAATCTCTGAAAAAATTCTGAGTACTTAATCAGAGCCTCAAAACGTGATGCATAATCACCTACAGACATGTTGCCTTGTTTGAGGTTTGTGAATTCCTTTTCCTTCTAGCGTCGAACAAGACGCGGAAAATACTTTTCAAAGAAGCAGTCGGTAAATAACTGCCAGGTAATCATTCTGTCCTTGGCTTCCAATAATCTTTTCTTTCCTCTCCACCAAAACTCAGCTCCTTCAGTTAACATGAAGGCAGCATATGTCACCTTCCTATCCTCCCTGCAGCGAACGGTATCAAATTTTTTTTTCTATTTCTTGTACCCACCATTCAGCCTTCTCCAGGTCATACTCTCCTCAGAATTGAGGTGGCTTCCCTTTCATGAATGCAGCCATTTCGGCATCTTCAACTGCTGTAGCTCTTCTCTGATTCTTTATTTTCAGCTGCTCTTTGTTCATCTGCAGCATTTCAACATTCTGCTGTGTTTGTAATAACATAACAGCAGCTACATTTTCCATAGCATTGGGAGTCGCAGATGACTCTCCTCCATCTTCAGTATGGTTATCGTTTCTGTTGACGGCTCCAATGATTCTTTCCGGAGTTCGGTCACCACTGCTGGTTGGACGTCCTCTTCCGCGAGCCATGATTCTCTAAAGGAAATCATCCGCTCTCACCAGTATGACATATAATATCACATAATCAAGTATATAAATACTATATGACATACCACCAAATGAGAAACCTTCCTGTAAAATTAAGTTGAAGTTCTAAGAATTACTTGGAGGTTTAGTATTGATTAGAGATGGTTAAAACAACTAAAAGTTGAATTTTGAAGTAATATAATCGATTATTTCAAGGTCATAATCGATTATTGGGTTTATGTAACAACAAAATGAAAATCAGATAGCAAATAATCGATTATTTCATCAGGATAATCGATTATCGATCTAATATAATCGATTATTAGGCTTCCGAAACAACAAACTGAGGAAATAGAAAGTAGATAATCGATTATGTTGTTCCTATAATCGATTATCACTGCTCATTTTCTATAAATCCCCTGTTTTCAACCAAAAGACAAGAAAGAATGGTTCTAAGGTCCAGAATTTTCGTTTATACCATACTAATATTAGTTATCGCACCAAGTTTGAACACACTTCCCAACTTCTAGGTATAGTCAAAATCCAATATGGATTCAACTAGACACGGCCAGTAACAACAACCTAGACCTCACAGTCCGATTAAAATCGAACTGCTCTGATACCAAAATGAGACACCCCGTTGTGCCTCGTTGTGTTATTATATTAAAACCTCATTCTTTAATTACTTAATCGTGCGCTTAACGTGAAAATACGTAAAAATTAAAACTTAAGTTAATAAGCATATAACTTTAGATAATTAAAAACAATACACCATATTTATAATGCGACTACACACATATGTTTTTACACTTAATACAAAACACTGTTGAGGGTATCCTCTCAGTAGGATCCTTCACAGGCATATACTTAAATAAAAGTCATACTTAGAGGAAACATATAAAAATACTTCTTAGACACACTGGCCATACTATCTATACTCTAATCACCATGGGTCACAGCTCGACCTCCCGCCTCTGGTTCGTAAGGAGTTCCACCCAAACTCCTTAACAACCTCCATTTCATAGAGTTCCGTCCAGCTCCTCAGCAACATATTCCTACATCCGGTCTTCTAACATAAATAAAGTAGACACACAAAAATACAGAAATATACGGGATAAGAAGCAATTCTATCATCAAAACGCGAAACAGGCTCATAGTATATAATATAACAAAAGTCACAAACAAATATTACTCTAAATCAACCATCATCCATAATTCAATAAGTATCATCCTTTACCCTCAACTCATGCAATCTAACACTTTATGCTCACATGGCCACTACCAATTCCTTCACACATTCCTCATTGGGAATGTCAGTCAGTTGTTCAAGCGACATGTTCCAAATTCCCGGTGCACATTCTCTTCCATGGTGAGAATGCTCACGCAAAGCAATGACACTATAGCTGCACGATTATCCCGGTGCACACCCTGTCCACTCCCGAGGGTGCTCATGAAATTCAATGACATTATAGCTGCACAACCTATATCTAAGGTGGAACGTTCTAGCGAGAACTCCTGACCTCGTGTATTCCAAATACACGGTTGTGAACAACAATACAAAACATATGAATCTCACCAACCCACATTAATAACAACCTAGTGCCTTAACTTTCCATCAAAGCCTCAACACATATTCTATGTCACACCTCCACTTTGAAATAAATAATTTAGGTTAGGCACCTATAAATCACCATTATCCTCTCACCCAAACAATTATCTCCCAAACTGCATATATCTTTGTTTAAAATCCACTAAGCACAATATTAAATAAAAAAAGACAGGCAGATCATGCATAACACAAAATCAAGAATATTCAAACACCACAAATAATATGTCACATGTATGGAATACCTCAACCAACGTATCACGATAATTTCAATAAGATAAAGTCAGACATCATCAAATACTTAAAATCAACCTAATGTCGATAAACCTACAATCCACGAATCACCATTGGTCTTACAGAAAAGGTTTCCAATGTGATTTTAGTCTTGTAGATTAATCGACTACTAGTAGGGTTTAGGTCGCCCTACACAATTATTATAGAATATACTACTTATCGATTCCGATAGTAGAATGATTCTTTCCCCCACCTAAGTTATCACCGGAATCCCGAATCCGACGTTCCTCGTTATCACACCACAGCTTAACAGTTTCACCTTAAACCAAACAACATAATCAACAAATTACTCAACAAAACCAACTATGCCCACTTTATGCTAGGTTCGGCCATTCAATTCCAATTAGGGCTAGGATCATTTTCTCATTCTAATATTTTGGATACTAACTACTTAGGTCTTAGACAGTCAGGATAAAATGCTATAAATTGAAAATATGAACTAAAAAATTATCCAACCTCTTAGGGTAAGTTTCAGCCAACATAGAGAAAATAGGTTGGAAATTTCCTTTTGATTCAAGCTCTTGGATTTAGATAATATATATACTAGAGAGCTTAAATCAAGCATTAGATTTCAAAAATCAAACAAAAACACTAAACCCCTTTTCTAAGACAGTTTCAGCCCACTCAAGCAATTCGGTAAGGAAAATGTTTTTGATTACATTCTCTTGAATAACGAAATTAAAGATCATAACTAGATCATAGAAATTGGTTTCACATTTTTATGATTTTTCGACAATTTTCTAGAATTATTCAAAGTTCTAGATCTAAGAATATCAAATCATGAAATAGGAAGATTAATAATCTTGAGATGAGATGAGATGATCATATTACCTTAAGAGTGTGAAGAATATGAAGAAAAAATGATGATCTTGGCAACTTCGTCAATGGAGCTCTTAGATCAATAATGGAGTTTTAGGGTGTTTTTGAAGAAAAATGAAGAAGATGAATAGATGAGAGGGGGGGCTATGGTTTGGGGGTATTTATGGGGTAGTTCTTAGGCCTTGTTTGGTTCTTAGCTTTTGAATTAATGGGTTTTGTGATTATTTAATTAGTATATGATTAATTGTGGTTAATAATTAACTTAACTAGGGTTATGTTGCTAACCATGATTAAAATCATATGGCTCGTATTAAATGAATGGTGTGGATGCTCCTTGTCCATACAAACTAACCTTGGTTCCTTAACCATGGTTAAAATTTAACTCGACGTCGGTTAGGTTAAGCTTAGGGGTATTTTGGTCATTTCACTTGAAAATTCACGATTGCTAAAATTTAATGTCAGACTCCTTTTCCTCTCTGCTACATTAATCTCTCATAACACCTCAGCTCAATAATCGACTCCTTCGTTTACCCGACCTATCCTCCCGACTAAGGTTTTATGCATTTTCTTAAAGATTACGCCCGAATAAAATAATATTAATTTCATCTCCTAACGAATTTTTTCTAAAGTTGGAAAATTGTCCAGGACAAAATATAAAACCTAATGGTCTCATTCACGAGTCGAAATTAGGGTTTCTGCTTAGTAAAATCTTACTGTCAGTGAAAACGCAGACCAGGCTTCGTCTGAATTTTCAATCCAAAATTTCACCATAACCCTCTACCATAAGATAGATTATGAATATGATTTTATTGTATTTAAAATCATTTTATTGCTCTCATTTTAAAATATAAATAATTATATTTTAATCAGTTAAACAACGTAATTAAAATCAGGCTATTATACTCTCACTTGATGGTTGCAAAGAGGATCCTACGCTACCTTAAAGGTATGATAAACGTTGGCTTATGCTACTCTACTTCTAATGATTACAAGCTCGTCGGATATAGTGACAGCGATTGGGGTGGAGATACGGACGATCGAAAGAGTACAACTGGTTTTGTGTTCTACCTAGGAGACACTGCTTTCACTTGGATGTCAAAGAAGCAACCAATTGTCACTCTTTCTACATGTGATGCTGAGTATGTAGCTGCTACTTCGTGTGTTTGTCATCCAATCTAGCTTCAAACTTTGTTAAAGGAGTTGGGTTTCCCACAAGAGGAGCCAAAACCAAGATAGGTGTGGATAACAAGTCAGCAATAGCTTTGGCCAAGAATCCGGTCTACCATGACCGAAGCAAACATATTGACACATGCTATCACTACAGTAGAGAATGCATCATGAGAAATGGTGTGCAAGTGGAGTACATAAGAACTCAGGATCAAGTAGCTGATATCTTCACCAAGCCACTAAAGCAAGAAGACTTTACTAAGTTGAGAAACTTGACTGGGATGGCAAAATCAAGTTTAAGGGGGGCTGTTGAAAGGTAAACTTGATTTTGGCTCATTTAGTATTTGGGCCTTATTTGTCTAAATAAGAGTCCATATTCTAGAAAGAGGTTCTAGATAATTCTACTGTAGAAATATCTCATTTATTGAATAGTCTAGATTAATCTATTCTAGATGAATCTCCTCTAGTGAAAATTCTAGAGTTTAGTAGTAGCTTGATATTTGTGAAAAAAATCTCTAGAGTCATTTATAGCCATTAGATTAAAAGTGCGTTGGCATAATCTTAGTCATTGGTTGAGGAGGTGCCACTAGTATATATAGGGTGGTCATAGTCTTGAGTTTGTATCAAGCCAAAATAAAGAGTGAGCAATAATACAAGTGCCTCTTCTTCCAAAATCATCTAGTTCTCTCATTTTCAAGTATTCTCCCAACTCTAAAATTTATATTCCAACAGGGGCTTAGGGATGAAAAATGTTGAGGTCCTTAATGCATCCCTAATTGGGAAATGGAGATGGAGAATTAATTATTAATAAGACGGATGTTGTGTGGTGTGAGGTGTTCCGGTCTAGATATGGGAAGAGTATTTGAAGTAGAATGGCTAGTGGAAGGATGATGTATTTAAGAGAGGGTCGTCTTAGTGGAGAGACTTAGGAAGCAAAATTAGTATGGTTGAAGGTAGGATTTTTTCGGGTTGGTGTTAGGAGTGACTTTTTAAATTTGAGCTTTAGTTAGACAGACAGAAAGAGGCTACATAAAAATTGAGAAAGAAGTCCCAAAATTGATATATACAGTTTTGGTTAAAAGAAAGTTGACAAGTGCTAAGTCGACAGACGGAAAGTTGATAGAAAAAATTGACATAAAGAAGAACGTCAAATTTAGAAGATTATAGAAGTAAAACTTGGGGGGCATCTGTTAGGGGTGAAATTTTTTATTATTGACGGATGCATTTCGACAGGCTGACGAAGGAATCAGAGTAATGACTAATATTTTCTAAGTATTGAAAATATTTAGTTGACAAGAAAATACTGATCGACAGAAAGGATAAATTGACAACCAAGCTTGTTGACAAAGTATTGAGAAGAGTTGTCAAATGTACAGAGAAGTGTGAAAATGGCTAAGTCCTCAAGACTGATAAGGCATTAGCAAGATAAGCTATCAAGCAACAAGACCGTCGAAGACAATCAAGTTGACACGGAGCGGTTCAAGAAATTGAGCAGTTATCAGAGTTGTTTGACAAGCAGTTTAAACTTGAAATTTAGAGAACTGCCAAGATACGTGGTAGTCATTTAGATAGGAAGTTACTACTAGGTAGTTATTTATTTGCCTATAAATATTAGTTATTACAATGTAATAAGGGTTGGAACTTGAAACATCCTACACGTCTCGATCACACAGCAGACTGACGGATTAACTCAAGTACTCCTTCCACCCTGTTATCATAAATACAATGTTCAATTTCAATACAATATTGGTTCATTTCCTTCAAGTTCTTCATATACTTTCCAGTTTATTCATCATGTTCTTCATAATGTTCTTACACTTCTTTATTTTACTGCCATCAATATTGTGATGGCGGATTCATCTTATTTCTTTGTTAATTTTTATTAACTTTTAATATTTCTTCAATAGTTCTTCATGCATTTTCCAGTTTATTTTAATCATCTTCAAGTTATTTCTTTAAACTTCATTATTTTTCTACAAATTAATACTTATTTAATCCAGTTTTCCTTTACTATAATGATTACTATTATGCATTTAGTATTTGTTTAATCAAGTTTCCCTTTACTTTAGCATTTTTAAGTAGTTTCTTGTTTAGTATCTTTTCATCCAAACCAACATTTTTCACTCGTTCTTTAGTTAATTTTCCAGAAAGTATTTCTTTAATAAATAACCACTTTTTACGTTGTTCTTACATTTTTAGTCTAAATTCTACTTCTTGTCAAGTATTTCATAGTCAATTATTTCAATTCCAAAAACTGTTTTTATCATCTTCATTGAATAACTATACTTTCTACATATAATCACATGTTTTTTTATTATTTTAAAGTTAGATAGCATTATCTGTCTAATATTCGTATCCAATTAATTACCTGTCAATGTGCATTGTCAATTTTCTCACTTGTCAAATCCAGACTATTAGTCTTTGTCAGTATATTACCAAATTTGACTAAGTTGTCAAACGTGTACTTGGCAGACAATCATCAAATAGTATATTTCTGACGAGATTACTGTATAACTCGTAGGTCCCACACTCGTTTGATCTCTAATTATTTGTCACGAAGGAATTTTGGTCAAGAACCAAAAACCAACGTCACAGTTGGTTGGATGTTGCATGTAGAAGAGCCATAGGTAATGGGAGGAATGTGTCTTTTTTGCATGATATTTGGATAGTAGAAGGAAAATTATGTGATTCCTTTAATGGATTATTTGCATTATCAGAAAACAAAAAGTCTTAGGCTATGTTTGTGAGTTTTGAAGGGGATGGAGTGAAGTGGTTTAATTTGTAATGGAGTGGAGTGGAGAGGTAGAAGTATACCACTCCATTATTTGAAAGTTTAAGGAGGAAATCTCAAACCCCCAATTTGGATGGTATAAAATTTGGGGGTTTGGATGGGATGAAGTGGTTTGGGTTATCATCCCAAACCATCACACTCCATTAATGAATGAAATCACAAACAATAGATTAATGTTCTTTAACCACTTCACTCCATTACTAACCATGCACCACACTCCATCTTCCCAAACGCACCCATAGGTGAATGAGTTGGGAATGAAGGGATGGTGTTTAGCAGTGGAGGCTGAGATGGAGCAGATTTTTTTTTTTTTTGTGGGAATCCCTACTTTTTCATGAATTTATGGACTTGCTCGGGTTGGTGACTCTTAAGCAGGATCATGGTGACTGGTGGTGTTGGACGCATGAGTGTTCTGGAATATACAGTCAAATCAACTTACTTTCCTGTAGAAAAGATTAGTAGACCAGTTGATGGTGATTTTTCCAAGTCTTTTTAAGCTACGATTGTTCATTAAAGGTGACAACTTTCGCACGGAGAATCATATTAGATGGAGTTCCAACAAGGACCAATTAATCTTAGGAGAATAGGAATACTTGATGCGAAATTTGACTTAAAGTGTGTGTTATTGTAAAATTATGGAGGAGTCTTCGGGACATTTGTTCTTCTCTTGTAGGTTCTCTTATGAAGTATGGATGTGATGTTACGTTTGGCTTGGATTCGAAGTTGTGGTACCTGAAGATAGCAAAGCAAACTTTATGCAACATTCTGGATATCTTTTGCAAAAAAAGTTCTAATTAGGAGGTATGGTATGGTTCACAATTATTTGGTCTGTATGATTACATAGGAATGAAATTATGTTTAGGGAAAAAGCTATGAAAATTCATCTGTTAGTGGAATTGATTAAATTGAGATCTCTGTCTTGATTTATAGCAAAGGTTGATGATGTTTATTGTTCTTTTAATGTTTTTTATGAAATGGTTGGAGTATCTTTCTACTCATTTTGTTAAAATCAATTTTTGGTTGATAAAAGAAATAAAAAGTAATCCCCACACCAAAGTGATATATGATGAACACTTGGATCAAAAGTACAAAGCATGTGATTTATAAGGTACATAAAGATACGTCATTAAGGAGTTTCATTAACTAAAAGTCCTCTCGATTGCTATCCGACCTTCATTTTAAAGACAGGTGGCAGAGAGAGTAGTTTCTACATATATAAATATAAATACATATAATTATTTATATATCAAATCTATTACTAAAGTATATATTTAGAAATTAGGAAGGTGGGCGCTGCCGACAGAGACAGAGCTTGAAGCGGTGGCGCTGTTCCTCTCGGAGTGACAAAGCTGACGGAGCTTTGTTGGGACATACCATATGGAAAGACGAGGATGAGCATTGAATATGGCATCAATGTCCCAACCTTGTCGTGCTGCGATGGCCACAAGTGGCTTGTAACATGCTTGTCTCCACGCACCAACGTTCTCCCCTCTCTCCTTGAAAGCTCTCCTCAGCTCATTCGACACTTCCTCGTCAAGACAGTGCAACGCGTAGCAGTGCACGTAGTGTCGCATTTTGGGCTTGTTGATGTAGCTTGCTCCTGCTTTCTTGGCGTACCTAAACACTTGGTTTGTCACCTGCACTTGTTCGTATTGGTACCAATAATGCACACATATATAATAAGAATAACCGTACCACACACCACCCACATCAAATTAATTAGAGATACACATAATAACATATATAATATAATGAGAATATAAGAATAAGATACCACGCACATCAAATTAAATTAAAGATATACGAATAGTAACATATATATTAACTTATTAAGACTAAGACTAAGACTAAGAATAAGAATAAGAATAATAAACCGTACCACCATACACCACACACATCAAATTAAATTAAAGAGAAATGCTGCTTGCGTATGTTCATGTTCATCTGTTTAGTGTGAGAATCCACATACAATTGTATAAAAAATCTTGTTATTAATAAGATTCCTGCCAATCAATAAAAAATATTTTTTATTAAAAAAACAATGTACGTACCACTTTTCAAACATTTTTTAATAAAAGCTTTAAATTTTTTAATATGATGTATATATATAATAATTATTAATATATATAATATATAATATAATACAAGTACAATTGATTCATGGATACGTGTTGATTGGGATAATAGCAAGTACACTGTACATTATGATTCTTATGAGGGCATGCAAGGATCCAGCGGGTGTAAGGAGGAATGGGAACATGCCTGATTTTGACTTGGGGGTTTGGACTCGGGTGATCAAAAGACAAAAACGAAAACCCATCTAGTTAAGCCTTGTAACTGGATAATTCACATCACTGTACGGACACAAAATTCCAATTTAAAGGGATCCTCCTGGGCACTACACGAGACACCCTGTCCCGTCACGTGTTCCGTGGAAGTGGAACATCTAACGATATATCCACGACAACTCGTTAATATTGTTCAAAGTTTCAAACGACGTTTCATGAAGGAACCGTACAATACAACTCGGTGACAGGCTCAGACTCTGAAACAAACATAGGGTGTGGCGGAGGGATGAGGATTTGCGGGGTGCGTATAATATTTTGGTGTAATATATTAAAATGAGAGACCAAATCTTCACCACTACCAGGTTGATAAAAAAAAAAAAACGAAATGGGGGTTGAATTGAAGATTAGGGCATGTATACCTTAGTTGGGCATTTTTCACCTCTGTCCTTGGCAATGGCCTGAACCTGAATCAAAAACTCACGGCATTGCTCGTAAAGATGAAAGAGATAATCAAGGCCATTCTTCTTGCCACGTGCAACTTCACCAGGTTCAGTTACTATGAACGGGTGTTCTCTTTGCCTTTCACATCCTTCACCTCCACCGTTGTTGTTTCCTTCAGCGTTTTCTTCTTCATCTTCTTCTCCTTTCCCATTCTCGTGATAATGATGATGAAGATTAATCGTCTTTGCCTTCGTCTTCCTTCGCCTTTGCTGCTTCTTCCTCTCCTCTAAAGCAACCACCTCCCACGTGCTCCCTCCGCCGCTTCCCACCGCCTCCTTCTCTTGTTGCACCACCGGCTCCTCCGATAAACCTATACAAATGTTCATACACAAGCCCTCTTTATCGTCAAATATTATATAATATATAATATATATTATTATCCCAACCAAGTCCATGTTATGCATCTAATCTAATAGAATAATAACATACTTTTGATTATTAAAAAAAAAACATATACTTTATGTAAGTAACAGTAGTTCAATATAACAGTAGTATAAATTATATATTAGTCACATTTTTTAGATTTTGAGTGTAATTTTCCTTCGTGTAAACCAATGATGATTATTGTAAACACAAACAAAAAATAACACTTCTCTAAACAATTATTTTGGAGAAGTGAGATGAATTTTCTCCCAATGTGATTTGCTATATGATTTAGTCATTTTACAAAATATAAACAAAGAGGTTCTTAAGATTCAGTCAGAACCATGTTATCAATTTAAAGTACATTCATCATATCCCAAATTAATTATAAATCTAAATAGGTTATATCATCATATAGTATACATTATATAGTATCAACAAATAACAACTTAAAGTACTTTCATCATATCCAAAATTAATTATAAATCTAAATAGGTTATCTTATCAAATTTTATATAGTATATAATATATAGTATGTAGTATAAACTACAAATAAATGACACAGTTACACCAAAGAAAAATGCATAGCTATAAATATAAACATGTTAGATGGCATGTGTAAGTTGAATTTATATGAGTACCTTCTTGAGATAGAGCATCAATAGCGTTGGTGGTGGTGTCGGCGGAGAGCATAATGTTACGCCGCTTCATGTCATCGTCGTTGATGCGTCTACGCTCAGCCCTAACGGCGGCTTTGATGCCGTAACGCTCTCCGACGAGGAGATCCCAGCGAAAAATCTGAGAGAGACTGTTCATCATGTCGTCAAGCTCATCATCCTTCATGTCCACCAGCGTGCTCACCGTGAACCCAAGCTCCGCTATCTTCGCCGCCGTGTAGTACCGTATGCCATAAGCTTGGAACAGCTCCTCCAGCCCTCCCAGCTCCTTTGGCGGCGGCGCGACCGGCGGAGCCACCGTGTAGTCAAGAACCGGAGGACGGGTGGTGGGGGGTGCTATAGATGGAAGCACGGTTCGTGGGTCCCACTTGAATAGGCTTGTTGTGAATGCATCAGGATCCATGGTTTTGATGCAAACTAGTGATCTTCTAGCTAGGTTTGGGAAGTGAGAAGTGCAAGGTGTGAGTACTGTTTAGGTGGAGATATAGATGAGAATGAGTATAAAGGTGGAAAGAGAGAGAGAGAGAGAGGTGCAGGTTAAGTTCCTGTGCAGGGTATGGTTTTCCGAAACTACCCTTTCTCATAATTTTGATTTGATTCCTGGTGAGTTGTTTTTAAATGAGACTAGTTAGTTTGTTTGGTTTGGTTTGGAATTTTGGAATTTGTTCATTGTGAGATCTTCCTTGAAACTTTTGAGGTTCTATTTGTTTTGTTTGAAATCCCAAAAGTAACATAACTAGCTAGCTGTTATTTGGTTACTAATATCTAACCAGATGTTGCCACCTCGGCATAAAGGAATTAAATTGGTCCATTCTCTGTCGTGTGAATGTGGTTTGACCTCTTATTTGACTGTTATTTTTTGTGTTTGTTTGCTCATGTATGTTATGTGCTCGTGCTTGTTCCATTTATATGTTCATAGCTAGGGTGGTCGTTACAGGCTTACAGTGTACTTAAACACCCAAAAAGAGAGGTCTTTGTGAGTTAGCTCGGTGATTATATATTTATTATATTTGATCTCCTGATTTGATTAAGCTTGATTTTGACTGTAGAGCATTGCCGTAAAGGCAAAGGTATGCATGAAAATTCGGACAACCTGGGATCCATATTGGATTCACCTCTTCGGTCTTCATGCGTGATAAACCGATAATTACATTGGTTAATTTTATATGGAGGGAGATCTTCTGTCACGTTCTTTTTTGATCAATAATAATTTATTATTTAATAAAATAAAATCATAACTCATTAATATTTATGTATATCTACAATCTTGGATTGATAGGAGACATTGAGACAAAAAAAAATGGGGACAATATGAGCTTGTTCATTTTATATTTATATATGTATGTGTGTGTTTTATTAAAATAAATTACTGAAAAACAACATAAATCCTCATAAAAAAGCATCGAATTTTGCTCTCATAACATAAAATTTCTGGGTAATTATGATGTGTGTTTATATTTTCAGAAATGATATATTATAATTTTTACGTTGCAAATTTATACATAAGTTTTGCCGCACGACATAAAATTCCTGGATCCGTTCATGAGGATAGTCAAGGATGGCTGTGGTCAGCGATAGTGGTCCGTGACCCTAAAAGAATTGGCTGAGGGTGAGGAAGAAATCCTGAGCAAGGAGACCACTATGTGTGCAAATACTAATAATGTGACCAATAAATAATTAGGCATTCCACATTGTTAAGATAAATAGTCTAGATTGATTAACTTTAAGGGCTCGTTTGGTGATCAGGATAAGAGAGACATGATAGGATAAGTTTATTATATCGCATGCGAAACTATTGTTTGGTGGAGGCGGGATAGGATAATCCAATCCTGTCACCTATCATATCTTGTCCATCTAGTTAAAATTCTATCCTGAGGGGAGAGCTGGGTTAGAACTCAACAGAATAGGATAATGTGATTTATAGTATAATAAAGTATAAAAATATTTTATATATAAAATAATTAAAGTATAATAATATATAATATGGTTACCCAAAAAGGTATAATAAAACATAAAATAATAAAAATATTAATAATTAATTTAAAAAATTATTTGTATTTTGTCATAAGGCTAATTTTGTTACTTCACATTATTTTAAAAAACTGAAAAAAAATAAAAAAAATATTCTAATAATTTAACTATATGTAAAGTAAAAACTAAAAATGAATATTTAAAATTATAACAAAATTAATTTAAGCTAAACAATATTTTAAAATTTTAAAATATTATATGTAATTTTATCACAAGGGCAATTTTGTCTTTTTATATAATCTTAAAAAATAAAAATTATAAAAAACTAAAATCTAATAAAATATGAAAACATTCAGAACAAAAACGAAAATTTTAAAATTCGTACTAAAATTACAATGCTATTCAGTTGGTTATCTGGTGGATACCAAACGTCGGATAGGATAACAGCTTATCCTGCCCATATCATATCCTACTCATATCCTGCTCTCTTATCCTATCCGCCCCTATCCTATCCTGACCACCAAACGAGCCCTAAGGTGCATGGAATGCGCCATTTTTTCAATTTTTTTGTAAGGTGCACAACACCATAGAAGCCATTGTTAAGTTTAAAATTTAGAGAAATTCTGAGCAGTTAGAGCACCATGTGTGCAAATCCTAATAATCAGACCGATAAATAATTAGTCGTTCCATGTTGGCAAGATAAATTTGTCTAAATTGATTTATTTTAAGGTGCAAGGATGCACCATTTTTTGTAAGGTGCACTATACAAGGAATTGTTTTTGAATAAGCCATTGTTAAAATTTTTTGCTGCATTCTTATATACGCATTAATTATATATGTTCATAAACATGTACTGATTTTCTCGATCAGATAGAGTTGGTAACTTTCAAGTATATATCTAATCTAATAGTATAAGTGGGAAGAAAATTAAACAGCAATGATAGAATTTGTGCTAGATTACCGAAAATTTGGTTGATGGATCAAGTGATTGACCAAGTAATCCACACATAGTCACATATTTACGAATGGCGTTCCTTAAAATTTTGTGCTAACTAATGCAAGAAAATGCTCTCAATTTGGGATATATATATATATCTCTCAATTTGGGATATATATATATATATATATATATATATATATATTACGAATGGCGTTCCTTAAAATTTTGTGCTAACTAATGCAAGAAAATGCTCTCAATTTAGGATATATATATATATATAGCTCTCAATTTGGGATATATATATATATATATATATATATATATATATATATATATATATATAGGTTGCAGAGTTGATGAATGATTCATTAGTGTTAAGGTGTTACAGAATCAGAGAAAATCTCACTGAGGTTTTTTAGCTTTTTACGAAGCAGGGAACTCATTAAGGAAAGAGACAACAAAGAACGTAAAAAAAAAGCAGTAAAATCATTAATTAATGGGAAAGAATTCAAGTAATAGTATTCCTTGGCAATGTGAAACAGTGATGCAGGTAAAGTACAGTACAGGAAGGGACAGGTTGTTCCAGTTGGCCTAAAGCACTGAAAAGTAAAAAGCCTGAAGAGTTATGTGTACTTGTGAAGACCAACACACCACTCCCCATTCCGACACACAGCTACCGTAGATACTGGAAGCAGAGGTCCTGATAGTGTGTCACTCATCTCGTCAGTCACCAGTTTCACAGTGTCTTTATTAGTGATTGAAGAGGCAAACGTTCACTGTATATCCCTTTTAAAGATGTGCACAAGTGAATAAAGTGATATTTATATTTGTACTTATAAGGTTTTTTGACATACTTATAAGTTATTTAATACTAATAGTAACAGTAATATCATCTAAAACTTGGTTAACAAATCCTGGTTAAAAACTTATTTTAAAATGGAGAGGAGTTGGATAAATATGTCCAAGTCAAATGTATTCTTACACTCTTTACCAAGCTTTTAACAAAATTATCTGATTGAGTGAAAGCTCCTATTATAATATATGATTTATTGGATTACATATTTAGTGATGTTTAAATTTTCAAATTTTGAGATAATCTATATAATACTTAATTATGATTCAATGAGTGGCGGATCTTTGGATTTTTTTTAAAAATAACATTGTTTTATTTTTTAAATACCAAAATACCATCCTTTCCAAATGATTGTAAGGTCTGTCCTAAGATACTCCAGGGGTTGACTCGGTTTGTTCCCGGGTTTGACTCTTGATAGCATTAAAATAATACTTTGCCGGTGGAAGCCACGCCCCGCAAATAGTGATTAGTCCTTCGTTGACAGCATTGAGATACACTGGGTTTAGACCAAAAAAAAAAATCCTTTCCAAATTAAATACCGAACTACCACCATTTTTAAAATACTCTTAGAAGTTGTTTTCCTAATACACGACTTCTCAACATTTTTTTTTAAATTTTAGGAGAGAAGTCGGCTCCCCCAAACCCAACTTCTCAATGTAGTTTTTTTTGTTTAATTTAAAATTATGTTTTTAAATAAGTAATTAAATAATTTATTAATTAAATTAATTAATAAAAAATGACTACTTATTTTCACTATTAATTTAAATAATTTTTATATTTAAATAAGTAATTATAAATTAAATAATTAACACCATAATAATAATTGATAATCCACTCATTAAAATTAATTTTCATTGATTAATAATACAAATGTGATACTCTTGCGCAGAAGACCTAGCACGGTTAGAACATTTATTTCTATTATGACCCTCCGTCCGACACAAACCACATCTCTTATGGCGACCGGTTTCCCTGATATCCATCTGTCGCGATAATGCGGGTAGGGCGTGGACGGCTCCGTGGATTTCTCTGCATGTTTGGATTGTGGAACACCTCAACTCCAGTGTATGGTAGCCAATATGCCTCGTTGGGCACCAAGCTAAACTCTTCCTGGTAAACTTTAAAGATAGTTCCCAATTTGTACATGGCAGGCACATACTCATTATAGTTGTGAATAACACTCGAACAAGCGGCGATGACACGTGAACATGGTCTTTGACAGGAGGTACCCAGTGCACCCGAAATTATGGATAAACTACATGAGGTAGACATGCGAGGCAACCATGGTGAAAAGTGGGCATAGAGGCATGACTACTAGTTACAGATCTAGAGGAATCGCCAAACAACGGTCCTTGTGGGGCATCTTATCCAGGGTTTTTCGCGCACACTAACGAGTACATGACATGGTTCAGGCGGAAGTCAAGACCTTACCTGTTAATTCCGCCACAATAGCAATACCAAGAGGATCTTGCTCAAGACCTTCCAGGTGTTGGAACCAGCCAACAAACCCAACAATGTGCACGACGTAGTACACATCGACAACCGAGCCCCCAAGTTGTCATGGAAGAGGAACACCTCGGACCACAAGGCCATAAATTTGACCCCGAACCGGTTCAACAGTCATTTTCATTCACCCCTGCTCAACAACAGGAATATCAGAACTCTTTTGCACCCAACGGAAAAGATTTTATGAGTGATTTATTTGACGCGGACTTTGGAACGCCAGAGTCTGCTCGGGTGTGCATGGAAGGTGTTGTGGCCAAAAACCAAATGGGGGTACTTGTGAAGACACTCTGATGCTTATGTTAGAAATGGTCTTGCAGATAGTATATAATGTTTATGTAATGAGAAATTGCATACCTTCTTCATTGGTGGAGGTTTACTTATATACTTGTACTTTGGGCTCATCCTGATGACTCCAAGCATGTTGTCCTATGCTTCATAACGTGCTTATCCTTCTAACTTAGTAGAATGGGATGTTCGTAATGATGGTTTTAGGTGAATAATCATGTGTGTCAGGAGGAAAAGGGCGGTTTACCTTTCCTTTCTGATGTGGATGGGGATTGACATGATTGGTTTCATTCTCGAGGTGGGAAAGTCCACTTCGTAAGAAAACAGGTGGGGATTGGCCGAGTAATTTGGGTCGGCGGGAGCAGTTTGCCCGGCGACGCTTTTGGGGCTGGTTTTCGTCGGGTCGAGCCCTTCTTGGGCCAAATGGGAGTAAGGCCTTAGGCCTTGTTATTTTTGGACCGGAATAGATGCCCTTTAGACGGCACAGGCTGGTTTCAGGCAGGGTCGTTCCATTAAAAGAAGGGAGAGACTAAAGTTGGCACAGGGAAACACAAGAAAGGGGGTTGAATTGTGTTTCTTAATATATTTTTCAAAATCCTTTTGAAAACTCTTTCGCAAGCAAGCTATGAAATAAACACACAATAAAAACCTATTTCAAAGAGTTAATAAACTTAAAATCAAATCCCAAAGTTGTAACACCCGGGTGCCGACGAGGGCGGGGAGTGGTCGCCGGTGCAAGAAGGCATGGACAAGGAGCGACTCCTGGTAGGCTTCTAGGCGGAGGGAGACATGAATGAATCGATTACACACCCGAATGAGAGGGGTCCTGAGACAGTGTAGGTATGGGACTACACAGTTGAGGAAGGCTTATATGAATTGATTGGTACTACTTTTACTAACAAGATGCATCTTCTTTTCGGAAGCTCGTCACTTAAGAACTCCACAGTTAAGCGTGCTTGACTTGGAGCAATTCTGGGATGGGTGACCTCCTGGGAAGTTTTCCCGGGAAGTGTATGAGTGAGGACAAAGCACGCTGCAAAGACCCGTGTTGGTTTGTGGGGTCAGTCATCAATCCATAGAGCAGTCAGGGATGTTACAAATGGTATCAGAGCGGTGTGATTCAGGGACGAACCAAAGAGGAAGATGGTGGGAATGGAGGGAGACATGAATGAACCGATTACACACCCGAATGAGAGGGATCCTGAGATTGTGTAGGTATGGGACTATACAGTTGAGGAAGGCTTATATGAATTGATTGGTACTACCTATACTAACAAGATGCATCTTCTTTTCGGAAGCTCGTCACTTAAGAACTCCACAATTAAGCATGCTTGACTTGGAGCAATTCTGGGATGGGTGACCTCCTGGTAAGTTTTCCCGGGAAGTGTCTGAGTGAGGACAAAGCACGCTGAAAAGACCCGTGTTGGTTTGTGGGGTCAGTCGTCAATCCATAGAGCAGCCAGGGATGTTACAAAAGTCAGTATAAACGAAATCTATAAAGAGATAGGGATAGAAGATTCACACAATTGATTTTATCCTGGTTCACTCTCTTCCAACTAAGAGCTACGTCCAATCCCTTCTACTTGAAGGTTTTCTCCACTATAATCCAATAGCTTACAAGTATTCTTTCACTTGCCTCTTCAGACTTACATTCTCACAAGTAGTCAACACCTCTCCAGACACTCAAGTATTCTTTTCCAATCAAGCGTCTTCAGGCTATCTCTAATTTAGAGATAAAAAGATTTGATCTAAGAACTCACTATGTGTGAGGGTATGAAAGTTTAAGATCAAAGATTACAAAGTAATCAAGAGAAGATTTAACAGAGTAGGCACTTTCAAATATCAGGGCTTGTAGTATTTTCGGTAACCTTCTTCATTGGGGTCGTCCAGTATTTATAGAAGGCATTCAGCTTGAGCTATTTCTTCTTCAATGATCTTTAAGAAATCTGTTTAGAGATAGCATTAAATGCTAGGATCCGTTGAGTCTGACAACTTGATATGTGATCTTCAGAAAAGCACTATTGGTTATCAGAAATGCTGAATGTGGTACTGTCACTTCTCTGTTGTACCCGAAAGTTATCTTTTGTCTTTCCTTATTTGTACCAAGTCAACTTTACAACAGCTTGTGTCAGAGTACAAAGTATTTGTGTAATCGATGGTACTATGTTTCCCTTACCAAGAAACATAGTGTAAACAATTGAAACAACATAGCAAAGACATGGAAACATTTGAATTTAAATACACAATCATTTGAAATATAAGTGCTGACTAGACGGGTTCATAACCAATACGTCTTTGGACGTGTATTTTTAACATTGAACTTAGAGCAACTAGGTAGTCTACTGATATCTCGTCTACTAGCTCTACCGGGTAGACTAGTATAACTTAACTTTGCTTTCACGGGGTAGTCTACATAACTTCTCGTCTAGCTTCTATCGGGTGGTCCAGTTATAAGATCGTTGATAACTCTTTGAAAGAAGAGTTATTTATTACCGTTTTACTCTCATCTGTTGCAATCTTTAAGTATAAGATTTTGTTTTTGCCAATAAAAATGCAAGTTTCTAAATTCTACGGTTGAAACAGATAGTTGTCAGTTTTTTGCTCTTTTAATGCTACATCATTGTCTCATATATTTGTGTGCTTACATAGAGAATTGCTGAAGCATGGATCAAGCATTGAGTAAGGAGTCCTTGACTGTTGCAGCAAAAGCGCTCTGCACAAGAGGACAAAGCTAATATGGACACCTTTTCTCTCTCCTCACAGACCCGCTTGTATCTCTGCATTGTGGAGCTCACGCACCTAGGGATCAGTGCTCCCACAAGTTTGGAAATGGACCAGGGTCTAATTTAATATTGTTTAATGCTGGCCCAAAAAGGGATGAAAGAGGGTAGAGGAATATAAGCATTGGTAACCCTAAAAGGACACAACTTTTATTACACATCCTTGTTGTCTGATGATGAGTGTGATTACACCTCATCTTTGTTTATCATTTTGCATGCATTTTCATGTAGTTTATGCATTTTTAATTTGATTTTTGGTTAGTTTTTACTTTGGAACGGGTAAGGCGGTTTTGTGGTGTTGTTTTGTAGGAATTAAGGATAAAATGCTCAGGATTGACCATGATGGAGCTTGGATGAAGATGGAGCTTTAAAAGTGAAGAAAATGAGCCAAACAGAGCCCATCACGGCCTAGCTGTGATGACCATCACGGCCATGATCGAGCAAAACTGAAAAGAAAGAAGACAAAAGTCAGAACTGGTCACGGCCTAGCCGTGATGGCCATCACGGCCGTGAGCTGTCTGCTGAGCCAGACCCCCACAAGTCAGAATCTGTCACGGCTGTGATAGACTAAAAATTGAAGAAGCGCCCAAGGCAGAATCCGTCACGGCCTGGCCGTGATGGCCATCACGGTCGTGACGCGTGTTACTTGGATTAGAAGCAACTGATTTGGATCTAATTTGAGTTAGATTGGGATTCAAACTTCCCAAACCTATAAATAAGGCATCTGATCAGAGGCAAAAGAGGACTTGGGCTGCTACTCTTAGGCATAGATTTAGGATCTCTCTTCTTCTTCCTCCTCTCTTTTCTGATTTTTACTTTCATGTTGTTGTTAACCAAGCTTGTCATCACCATGACAAGGCTTGAGTAGTAGTTTAATTTCTAGGGATTGGGGGTATACCCAAGGTTTGTTTAAGGCAGTGAATTGATGTTTTATCTTTGTTAATTGCGATTTTTCTTTAGATCTGATTTCTAGTATTTTAATTATTTGTAAATCTGGTGCGCGCTTATTTACGTGACGTAGACATTCTAAGGAGGAACCTAGCGGTGAACTTAGGTGTCAGATCTATAGAATCAGACTTAGGACTGAAATCACGAGAGTTAGAAGTCGTCCTTCGAGGACTAACGAATTGTCACGAAGCGTAAATGGTCCAATCTAAATTCTACTACCACGAGAGTAGGGGTTGGTTTAATTGGGCACAGTTTTTGTAACCCGAGAGGGAGCTTAAACTATTTGAGGATAAATTCGCCTTCAAGGTATTTTCGATAATTAACAAGGGTTAATCAATTTGGTAACATAAACGATCTTGTAGGTAATCCAAATCCCTAGGAATCCATTTAGATCCGAAAAACCATAAATTGTTTACTTTCTGTTCTATTGCATTTTATCTCTTATTTCAAAAATCCAAATCTTTTTATAAAGTCCAGTTTTATCATTTGATAATTAGTTGCGATTCGAGATCACGGTCTCTGTGGGATCGATATCTTTTTATTACTTGGTGACACTCCGGTACACTTGTTGGATCGCACGTGCACTCGCACGACATCAAGTTTTTGGCGCCGTTGCCGGGGACTGTGCTTCCTCGAATCTCAATTTAATTTTTAAATTGATTTTTCTGGACTTTTTCTTTTTTATTTAATTTGTATATATATATATATATATATATATATATATATATATATATATATATATATATATATATATTTCATCAATCTCTTTTTCCTTCCTTTGTATCTATCTCTGTGTTTGTTTCTCTTATATGCAAAGATCCCTGAGTCTTGGAGACCTTACTGAGGTTGACCCCGAAATCGAGAGGACCTTTCATAGGCGTAGAAGGCTACAAAGAGAGAGAGAAAGGTTGAGTCCCATTCCACTAATGGCGAATCAACCAGGATCTGAAACCTTTGAAGGACTACGCAGCCCCAAATGCTAGGAGTTTGCGAACTGGGATTGCTAGGCCAGAGATCGAGGCAGAGAATTACACTATACCGCCTATTCTCATTAACATGATTAGGCAGCATCAATTCGGAGGATTGCCCTCGGAGGACCCGACTGACCACATAGAGACATTCTTGGAGTTCACCGATGCAGTTAGAATTCATGATGCCCCGGTTGATGCTATTAGCGAGATTATTCCCTCATCTCATTTGGAAAAGCAAAAGCCTGGTTGAAACAAGTTCCCACTAATACCTTGTCGACTTGGGACCAACTAGAGCAAACGTTCTGGGAGAAATTCTTCCCTCCATCCAAGACGGCCTACATGCGAACTCAGATCACCGGATTCTTCCAAAAGGACGGAGAATGCTTGTCAGAAGCTTGGGATCGCTACAAGGGACTGCTGGAGTCTTGCCCACATGATGGACTCGAGAGGTGGTTATTAATGCACACCTTCTATGTAACACCCTGTTTTTTTTATTTTCAGATTTTTTTATTTTTATTTTTATTTTTTTTCAATAAAAATATTTTCGCTGTATTAACCGGTATAAATGTATTTATTTATATTTTTATCCGAGTTCATGGAGATTGATTTTTATGAAATAAAAATCATATTCATACTCTATCTTAGGGTAGAAGCTTACGATAAAAATTTGGGTTGAAAATTCAGACGGAACCCGGTCTGCGTTTTCACTGACAGTATAATTTTACTGAGCAGAAAACCCAATTTTGACTCGTGAACGAAATGGTTTATATTTAAATCATATTTCCAACGAGTTTGGTTAGTTTGAAAATTTTCAGTCCAAAACGAAATATTACGCTTTTTACGGGCGTAAAACCCTAATCGGGGAGCCAACAGAGTCGAAAACGGAACTGCAGAGACCCGTCAAGGGATAGGGACAGCGAGTCATACATGATGACTCATGGAGTATGAGTCACCAAGCATTTATGAGCATTAAATGCTAGTAATCATGACATTTAGGTAAAAAGACCAAAAATACCCCAAGCTTTGGCGGGTATTAACAAAGACGCATCTACGCACTCTTATCCACTCATTTTACGTGGTTGAAAACCTCCCACATCTCTCCAATTTCGTGCCTCCACCTCCAATAAATCTTACCTATTTCATTTTGCTTTCGTTTCATTATTTTCCTCTCAAAACCGAAATCGGGTAACGACTTGATTCGCCTACGAATTTCCGAGAACCGCTAATGGATAAGATCGATGACTCATTGGTGAGTCATTTTGTGTGGCCCAAAATCAGCCACACCTCCATCA
This sequence comes from Sophora flavescens, assembly GCA_030762895.1. Lineage (NCBI taxonomy): Eukaryota > Viridiplantae > Streptophyta > Magnoliopsida > Fabales > Fabaceae > Sophora > Sophora flavescens. Next base: position 86,302,086 of record CM061067.1, on the reverse strand, counting down.
AATGTGAGCCACATATTATTAACCATGGTTAGCCAAAATAACCTTAGTTAAGTTAATTATAACCTTAGTTAAGCTTATATTAATTTAATAATCACAAAACCCATTAAACCAATTCCTTTTAACCAAACAAGGCATAAGATTACTCCTATAAATACCCCAAAACCGTGGCCTCCCTCACCATTTCACTCATCTTCTTCATTCTCTTCATCTTCCCCACCAACTAAGTTACAAAACCCTAAGAACACCGAATTTCCACCAAACATATGACCCTCTTCTTTTATTAAACTCGGAAAACACTCAACACAAAAGTTGTTCCTCTTTCTCCCTTCTTTCCAACAAGCTAAAGATCATCAAAAACGGATAAGTGGATTGGGAGAAAGGCTCAAAATACAGAAACTGCCCAGAATTCCCAGCAACCCACGAAACATCATAAAGAATGCCCTTTTCACCCATGTTATGATCCGAATCAAATGAAACCTTAAACACCAAAGTTGTTCCTTGTCTTCTTATCTTTCTATCAAGCCAAAGTTCGTGATTTTTGGATGAGTATATTGTGAGATACACTCACAATACCATCACACCCTCAAGCTGTCCAGTTTTCAACATAGTGAAGGTTGATCATTTCTTCATTTCTTCAATCTTCAAGAGGTAAAAGCTCATCTCCTTGATCATATAAGCTTTCATATTCATGTATTTCTCATGTTTATGCCATGAATCATATTTTTCCATTCCTAGATCTAGAACTTCAAATAATTCTATAAAATTGTAGAAAAATCCTTTTAATGTGAAACCAATTTCTATGATCTTGTGATGTCTTCCACTTTCATTATCCAAGAGCATGTAATCAAAAACATTTTCCTTCCCTACTTTCTTTAAGTGGCCGAACCTAGCCCTAAAGTGTCATAGATGGTTGTTAGTTGATAAATTATAATTATGTTGTTTGGTTGAAGGTGGTTGTGTTAACTCGTGGCGGAATAACGAGGATCGTCGTGTACGTGTTTCGGTGCAAACTCAGGTGGGAGAAAGAACCATTCCATCGTCGGAACCGATAAGTAGCATATAATTTATAATAATGGTGTAGTAGGCGACCTAAACCCTACTAGAAGTCGAGTAATCGACAAGACCAAAATCACATTGGAAACCTTTTCCATAAAACCAATGGTGATTCAGGGATTGTAGGTTTATCGACATTAAGGTTGATTTTATGATGTTGAGGATGTTTGGCTTTATTTATTATTTGATCCGATTGTGATATCTTGGCTGTGATAATTTGTTTTAAGTGATATTTTATGGTATTTGATTATTTTATTGATATTATGTTGATATTTATTAACCGTTGATGGATTATTTGCTTTTATTATTTATATCGAATTGATACATTATGATATGGATGTTAATATGCTGTTTTGAGGTTGGAATGGTATATGTTTGGGTAATTTCGGCTAAGGAAAAACTTGGTATTTAAGCGTGTTTATCACCACCTCTTTTTCTGGGAAGTTATCCAGGTATACTATTACGTAGTTCTTAAATTTGGTGATTTTTATTCTGTTGAATGATATTTTATGATGATTAATATGTTTATGTGAGAATGTATTATAGCTTGATGATAATTGAATTGCTTGGTTCAACAATATTCGATATATGGTTAGAGATGATCATGTCTGGTTTGATAAATTGCTTAGTTGATTTTAAGGAAAGATATATATTGCTCGGAGGTATTTTGTTTGGGTGAGAGTTTTGAATATGAATTAGAAGTGCCTCACTATTATTTTATAGAAGTGATGTGATATAGAGTGTAAGTGGAGGTTATGAGGAAAAGCTTGAGGTACTAGGTTGTTATTGATAAAAGTCGGTGAGAATCATGTGTTGCATTGTTGTTCATAACCGTGTATTTGAGATACACGAGGTCCCAAGTTCTTGTAGACCGTTCCAAATTAGAATTTAAGTTGTGCAGCTATAGTGTCATTGCTTTGCATGAGCACCCTTGATAGAGTTGAGAGAGAGAACCGGGGGTGTGCAACCAGTCTTGTGCAGCTATAGTGTCATTGCTTTGCATGAGCATTCTCACCATGGATGTACACCATGGATGTGAATGTGCACTGGCGTGGGGAACGTGTCACTTGGGCGATCGACCTGGCATCCCTAACGAGGGATGTGTGACAGAGTAGTAGTGGCCACATCAGATAAAGGTCTAGTTGCATGAGTTGAAGGGTAGAGGATGATGTTATAAAGTATGGATGATTGTAAATTGTGAGTGATGCATGTCTGGATTGTTATTGTATTATATGCTATGAATCTTTTCCACTTATGATGATAGAACCGTTTCTCATCTCCCTATTTCTGTATTTTTGTGTATGTATACTTCGTTACGTTAGAAGACCAAATGGACGACTATGTTACTGAGGAGATGGATGGAACCCCATAGGAGACGGAGATTGTTGAAGAGTTGAACGACATTCCATACGAAGTTGACAATGAAGAACAACCTCACGATCCTAATAATGCGGCGTAGTAAGTTTAGGGCCAGTGAGTCACCTAAGATGTTTTGTTTTCCGTTAGTTATAAGCAAGTTATATAAATAAGTACCTGTGTGGGGTCCTACTGAGAGGATACCCTAAACAATGTTGTGTAAAATAAAGGATACTTATGTGTGTATTTATGAAATATAGTTTTGGTGTGTTTTGTATTTGTAGAAGTTATATGATTATTATTTAAGTTTTAATTTTTACGTATTTTCAACGATAAGCGCGATTAAGTAAATAAATAATTAAGGATTTAATGTAACAATACAATGGGGCACATCGGGGTGTCTCATTTGGTGGTATCGGAAGCGATTCGATTCTAATCGGTTTGTGAGGTCTAGGAAGTTATTCTTGGTCGTGTCTAGTTGAATCCACATCGGATTTCAACTATGCTTAGAAGATGGGTAGTGTGTCCGAATCCGACGCGATAAATAACATTAGTATGGCATATGGTATTTATATACTTGTCTATGTGGTATTATATGTCATCTTCGTTAAGAGCGAATGATTTGTTTCTGAGAATCATGGCTCGTGGAAGAGGACGTCCGATCGGATGATGAATGAGAACTCCTGAAAAGAATTGTTGGAGCTAACAATGTGGAAAATAATCATACAGGAAGTGGAGGAGAGTCATCCGAGACTCAAGATACCATGAAAGACATAGTTCTTGCTCTGCTATTACAAACACGCAGAATCTTTGAGATGCTCTGAGATGAACAAAGAATAGCAGGAACAACGAGAACCAAAGGAGAGGCCGCATTGAAGATGCCGGAATGGCTACTTTCCGAAAGGTAAGCCACCCCAATTTCGAGGAGATTATGATCCGAGAGAAGGCGGAATGGTGGATACAAGAGATCGAGAAGATATTCGATACCATGCGCTGCGAGAGAGGATAGGAAAGTGACGTATCTTTGCCTTCATGCTAAGCGAAGGAGCGCGAGTCTTGGTGGAGAGGCAAGCGAAGATTGCTGGATGCCGAAGGAAGAATTATCAACTGGCAGCTGTTTAGTGACTGCTTCTTTGAGAAGTATTTTCCGCGTCTAGTTCGACGCGAGAAAGAAAGGGAATTCATGAGTCTCAAACAAGGCAACATGATTGTTGGTGATTATGCATCACGATTCGAGGCTCTGATTAAATATTCCGAATTTTATCAGAGATTCCCAGATGAAGATTGGCAATGTAGAAGGTTTGAGGAAGGACTCCGACATGAACTCCAGAGGGCTATAGTATCTCTTGATATCCCGAGTTTTCGAGCTAGTGGAACGATGCGGTGCGATCGAAAGTCTAGATCGAGAGGATGGCTAATGAGCGAGAAACAATTAAGAAGTGGGGGTCCTACTCGGCCGGGTTTTCGAGGCGAGGAGGTAGTAACTCTCGGTGGAGACAGACCGTATGCCCAGGCCGGTGCGGAACACCAACACCAGCACCGAGTGGTTAGAGTTGGTCAACAACAACAAGGCTTATCTTGTTTCGAGATGTGGAGGACCGCATTATCTTAGAGACCGCATGGAGCAACCTAACTGTTTTCCCTTGTGGAAAAAAAAGGTCATATGGCCCGAGATTGCAGCAGCGAGCTGAAGGCAAACGCCCGATAGCTGAGTAGAGGAAATGGAGGCAATAGGAGTGGAGGCTGGAAGAGGAGTCACAACAGCGAGGACAAGGGAGCAAGACCTCGGAGCCCTTTGGAAGGGTGTTTACCGTGGGGGAGCTGAATCCTCTCAATCTGCTGATCTTATACAAGGTATGTGTTTGATAGCTAGTAGACTCTCGTATGTGTTATTTGACTCGGGCGCTACACATTCATTTATTTCGTATGAGTGCGTGGATCAATTAAAATTAACTGTTTCTCAATTACCTTATACCCTTACAATATCTACTCCAACTAGTAATCCTTTGACTACTATGTCTATTTGTTTTCTGAGTGTCCTATAGTGGTTGAGAATAGGACATTTATTGTAGACCTTGTCTGTTTGCCTATGCAACGAGATAGATGTTATTCTTGGCATGGATTGGCTTTTTCGGCTAACCATGTAATGCTAGACTGTTCTAGTAAGACCTTATCATTTCTTAAGTCTTCTAGTATAGTCTCCGCCAATGAAGGAGTATCCATGAGGAGTGGCGATTCTCGGCGATGCGTGATCTTTGTTCGCAGTGGAAACTCACGAGACTCCTAGTATAGATTCTATGCCTATCGTGAGAGAGTTTCTGAAGTTTTCCCTCCCGACGTTCCAGGTTTACCACCAGAACGAGAAGTGGAATTCACCCTAGATCTTGTACCAGGGACAGGACCTATATCTATGGCGCCTTATCGGATGTCACCTATAGAATTGGCGGAGTTGAAGAACCAGTTGGATGACATGTTGGGAAAAGAGTTCATAAGGCCGAGTGTTTCATCATGGGGAGCTCCGGTGTTGTTTGTTAAGAAGAAAGATGGAAGTTCTAGGTTGTGCACGGATTATAGACAGTTAAACAAGGTAACAATTAAGAATAAGTATCCGTTGCCTAGGATAGATGATCTGATGGATCAATTGAAAGGAGCAGGAGTATTTTCCAAGATTGATTTAAGATCTGGATACCATCAGATTAGAGTAAAGAAGGAAGATATACTAAAAACGGCTTTTAGGACAAGGTATGGACATTACGAGTATTTAGTTATGCCATTTGGTGTGACTAATGCGCCAGCAGTGTTCATGGATTATATGAACCGAATATTTAGACCGTTCCTTGATAAGTTTGTTGTTGTATTCATCGACGACATCCTTATCTATTCTCGTACATGGGAAGATCATGAGAAACATTTAAGAATAGTGCTGCAAGTTACGAAGGATAGGCGACTTTATGCTAAACTTTCCAAGTGTGAGTTTTGGATAGAAGAAGTCCAATTTCTTGGACATGTGATTAACAAGGAAGGTATAGCAAGAGATCCGGCCAAAGGTTGAGGCGGTTCTTAAATGGGAACGGCCTAAGTCGAGTGAGTGAAGTACGAAGTTTTCTAGGGTTAATGGATATTATCGGAGGTTTATAGAGGTTTCTCGAAGATTGCGTTGTCTATGACGCAGTTGACGAGGAAAAATACAGCTTTTGTATGGACAGATAAATGTGAGCAGAGTTTCCAAAAGTGAAGGAAAGGTTGACTACATCACCTGTGTTGACTTTACTAGGATCCATTAGGACAGTTTGACGTATATTGTGATGCGTCATACCAAGGTTTAGGTTGTGTTCTAATGCAAGATGGAAGAGTGGTGGCTTATGCTTCCCGACAATTGAGAATTCATGAGAGGAACTATCCGACTCATGATTTGGAATTAGCAGCCATAGTGTTCGCATTAAAAATATGGCGACACTTTCTATATGTAGCAAAATTTAATGTTTACAGTGACCATAAAAGTCTGAAGTATCTGTTCGACCAAAAGGAGTTGAATATGAGACAACGAAGATGGATGGAGTTTATCAAAGACTATGAGTTTGATTTACTATACCATCCTGGGAAGGCGAATGTAGTAGCGGATGCCTTGAGTAGGAAATCATTGCATGTGTCCGCAATGATGGTTAAAGAGTTGGAATTACTGGAACAGTTCAGAGATTTGAACTTAGGAATGGAGTTGGTTGAGGATAAAATTTGCTTAGGTATGATCACTATTAGTAGTGATTTTATGAGAGATCTTAAGGATAAACAGGCTCAGGATCCATATTTACAGGAGATAAGTAGAGGTATAGATGAAGGTAAAAATTCTGAGTTTAGTAGAGGAACAAATGGTGTACTTGAGGTTTAGGGATAGAATATGTGTGCCGAGGATTTAGAACTTAGGAAGTTGATATTAGAAGAAGCACATAAGAGTAAGTTGAGTATTCATCCTGGATCCACTAAAATGTATCAGGATCTAAAGAAATTGTTTTGGTGGACAAGGATGAAGAAAGAGGTAGCAGAGTATGTTTTATCTTGCCTGGTGTGTCAGAAGGCTAAGATAGAGCATCAAAAGCCAGCTGGTCTATTACAATCATTAGATATCCCAGAATGGAAATGGGATAGCATAGCTATGGATTTTGTGGTTGGACTACCACGAACTCCTAAGAGACATGATGCGATTTGGGTTATCATTGATAGGTTGACGAAGTGTGCTCACTTCTTACCTATGGGTGAAAGCTATAGTTTGGAGAAGTTGACCCAAATCTACATCAAAGAAGTTGTTAGGTTGCATGGTGTGCCATCGAGCATTGTCTCAGATCGAGATCCTAGATTTACATCTAGATTTTGGAAACAGTTGCACCATGCTTTAGGGACCAAGTTGAGGATGAGTTCTGCTTATCATCCCCAAACGGATGGACAGTCAGAAAGGACGATTCAATCATTGGAGGACCTTTTAAGAGCTTGTGTTTTGGAACACCATTGGAAGTTGGGATGAGTTCTTGCCATTAATTGAATTTACTTACAACAATAGTTTTCACAGTAGTATAGGGATGGCACCATATGAGGCTTTGTATGGTAGGAAGTGTAGGACACCGTTATGTTGGTATGAGATTGGTGAAAATCAAGTCTTGGATCCAGATGTGGTGCAACAGACTACGGAACAAGTTAGGAAGATAAGGGAAAAGATGAAGGAAGCACAGGATAGGCAAAGGAGCTACAGTAACAAGAGAAGGAGACCTTTAGAATTCCGGGAGGCGATCACATGTTTTTGAGAGTCACTCCGAAGACCGGAATTGGCGGGGCTATCAAAACTAGAAAACTTACTCCTCGATTCCTCGGACCTTTCAGATTCTTGAAGGATTGGTCCAAGTAGCTTATCATATTGCTTTACCACCTAACCTTGCTAACCTTCATGACGTCTTTCACGTTTCTCAGTTAAGAAAATATTATCCTGATCCTTCACATGTTATTGAGTCTGAGTCTATACAACTGCGAGAGAATCTAGAGTATGAGGCTCTACCTGTAAGGATAGCAGATAAAGAGATTAAGGAGCTTCGTGGTAGACAAATTCCTTTGGTTAATGTCATATGGGATGAAACTACTGGAGATGCTACTTGGGAACGTGAAGCAGATATGCAACAACGATATCCACATCTTTTCTGAAGTATGTAAATTCCGAGGACGGAATTTTTTTTCTAAGAGGGGTAGTAATGTAACACCCTGTTTTTTTTATTTTCCGATTTTTATTTTTATTTTTTTTCTCAATAAAAATATTTTCGCTGTATTAACCGGTATAAATGTATTTATTTATATTTTTATCCGAGTTCATGGAGTTTGATTTTTATGAAATAAAAATCATATTCATACTCTATCTTAGGGTAGAAGCTTACGATAAAAATTTGGGTTGAAAATTCAGACGGAACCCGGTCTGCGTTTTCACTGACAAGTATAATTTTCTTGACGAAAACCCAATTTTGACTCGTGAAGCGAAATGGTTTATATTTAAATCATATTTCCAACGAGTTTGGTTAGTTTGAAAATTTTCAGTCCAAAAGCGAAATATTACGCTTTTTACGGGCGTAAACCCCTGTCGGGGAGCCATGAGTCGAAACGGAACTTCAGAGACCCGTCAAGGGATAGGGACAGCGAGTCATACATGATGACTCATGGAGTATGAGTCACCAAGCATTTATGAGCATTAAATGCAAGTAATCATGACATTTAGGTAAAAAGACCAAAATACCCCCAAGCTTTGGCGGGTATTAACAAGACGCATCTACGCACTCTTATCCACTCATTTTACGTGGTTGAAAACCTCCCACATCTCTCCAATTTCGTGCCTCCACCTCCAATAAATCTTACCTATTTCATTTTGCTTTCGTTTCATTATTTTCCTCTCAAAAACCGAAATCGGGTAAACGACGGAGCTGCCTACGGAATTTCCGAGAACCGCTAATGGATAAGATCGATGACTCATTGGTGAGTCATTTTGTGTGGCCCAAAATCAGCCACACCTCCATCAAATGTGAGCCACATATTATTAACCATGGTTAGCCAAAATAACCTTAGTTAAGTTAATTATAACCTTAGTTAAGCTTATATTAATTTAATAATCACAAAACCCATTAAACCAATTCCTTTTAACCAAACAAGGCATAAGATTACTCCTATAAATACCCCAAAACCGTGGCCTCCCTCACCATTTCACTCATCTTCTTCATTCTCTTCATCTTCCCCACCAACTAAGTTACAAAACCCTAAGAACACCGAATTTCCACCAAACATATGACCCTCTTCTTTTATTAAACTCGGAAAACACTCAACACAAAAGTTGTTCCTCTTTCTCCCTTCTTTCCAACAAGCTAAAGATCATCAAAAACGGATAAGTGGATTGGGAGAAAGGCTCAAAATACAGAAACTGCCCAGAATTCCCAGCAACCCACGAAACATCATAAAGAATGCCCTTTTCACCCATGTTATGATCCGAATCAAATGAAACCTTAAACACCAAAGTTGTTCCTTGTCTTCTTATCTTTCTATCAAGCCAAAGTTCGTGATTTTTGGATGAGTATATTGTGAGATACACTCACAATACCATCACACCCTCAAGCTGTCCAGTTTTCAACATAGTGAAGGTTGATCATTTCTTCATTTCTTCAATCTTCAAGAGGTAAAAGCTCATCTCCTTGATCATATAAGCTTTCATATTCATGTATTTCTCATGTTTATGCCATGAATCATATTTTTCCATTCCTAGATCTAGAACTTCAAATAATTCTATAAAATTGTAGAAAAATCCTTTTAATGTGAAACCAATTTCTATGATCTTGTGATGTCTTCCACTTTCATTATCCAAGAGCATGTAATCAAAAACATTTTCCTTCCCTACTTTCTTTAAGTGGCCGAACCTAGCCCTAAAGTGTCATAGATGGTTGTTAGTTGATAAATTATAATTATGTTGTTTGGTTGAAGGTGGTTGTGTTAACTCGTGGCGGAATAACGAGGATCGTCGTGTACGTGTTTCGGTGCAAACTCAGGTGGGAGAAAGAACCATTCCATCGTCGGAACCGATAAGTAGCATATAATTTATAATAATGGTGTAGGGCGACCTAAACCCTACTAGAAGTCGAGTAATCGACAAGACCAAAATCACATTGGAAACCTTTTCCATAAAACCAATGGTGATTCAGGGATTGTAGGTTTATCGACATTAAGGTTGATTTTATGATGTTGAGGATGTTTGGCTTTATTTATTATTTGATCCGATTGTGATATGCTGGCTGTGATAATTTGTTTTAAGTGATATTTTATGGTATTTGATTATTTTATTGATATTATGTTGATATTTATTAACCGTTGATGGATTATTTGCTTTTATTATTTATATCGAATTGATACATTATGATATGGATGTTAATATGCTGTTTTGAGGTTGGAATGGTATATGTTTGGGTAATTTCGGCTAAGGAAAAACTTGGTATTTAAGCGTGTTTATCACCACCTCTTTTTCTCGGGAAGTTATCCCAAGTATACTATTCGTAGTTCTTAAATTTGGTGATTTTTATTCTGTTGAATGATATTTTATGATGATTAATATGTTTATGTGAGAATGTATTATAGCTTGATGATAATTGAATTGCTTGGTTCAACAATATTCGATATATGGTTAGAGATGATCTGTCTGCGGTTTGATAAATTGCTTAGTTGATTTTAAGGAAAGATATATATTGCTCGGAGGTATTTTGTTTGGGTGAGAGTTTTGAATATGAATTAGAAGTGCCTCACTATTATTTTATAGAAGTGATGTGATATAGAGTGTAAGTGGAGGTTATGAGGAAAAGCTTGAGGTACTAGGTTGTTATTGATAAAAGTCAGTGAGAATCATGTGTTGCATTGTTGTTCATAACCGTGTATTTGAGATACACGAGGTCCGAAGTTCTTGTAGACCGTTCCAAATTAGAATTTAAGTTGTGCAGCTATAGTGTCATTGCTTTGCATGAGCACCCTTGATAGAGTTGAGAGAGAGAACCAGGGTGTGCACCGTGAGTCTTTGTGCAGCTATAGTGTCATTGCTTTGCATGAGCATTCTCACCATGGATGTACACCATGGATGTGAATGTGCACCGGCGTGGGGAACGTGTCACTTGGACGATCGGGTGGCATCCCTAACGAGGGATGTGTGACAGAGTAGTAGTGGCCACGTCAAGATAAAGGTCTAGTTGCATGAGTTGAAGGGTAGAGGATGATGTTATAAAGTATGGATGATTGTAAATTGTGAGTGATGCATGTCATGTGATGTTATTGTATTATATGCTATGAATCTTTTCCACTTATGATGATAGAACCGTTTCTCATCTCCCTATTTCTGTATTTTTGTGTATGTATACTTCGTTACGTTAGAAGACCAAATGGACGACTATGTTACTGAGGAGATGGATGGAACCCCATAGGAGACGGAGATTGTTGAATAGTTGAACGACATTCCATACGAAGTTGACAATGAAGAACAACCTACTGATCCTAATAATGCAGCGTAGTAAGTTTAGGGCCAGTGAGTCACCTAAGATGTTTTGTTTTCCGTTAGTTATAAGCAAGTTGTATAAATAAGTACCTGTGTGGGGTCCTACTGAGAGGATACCCTAAACAATGTTGTGTAAAATAAAGGATACTTATGTGTGTATTTATGAAATATAGTTTTGGTGTGTTTTGTATTTGTAGAAGTTATATGATTATTATTTAAGTTTTAATTTTTACGTATTTTCAACGATAAGCGCGGGATTAAGTAAATAAATAATTAAGGATTTAATGTAACAATACAATGGGGCACATCGGGGTGTCTCATTCTACAACGGATTGGATTACTCTTCGAAGGTGTCACTTGATTCCGCAGCTGGTGGAGCCTTTATGAATAGGCCTCTGACTGAGGCATTAAACATCATTGAAAACGTGGTCACCAACTACCACCAATGGGGTTCAGAAAGAGGTAATAACCCGAACAAGATTTCGGGGGGTAAGTTTGAAATAAATAGCACTGATCTTATAATGTCAAAAATAGACTCACTGAATAAACGTTTTGATCAACTTGAGCGGGCTAATGTGAGTGCAATAGGTGCTACTAACATTGTTTGTGAGATTTGTGGAATGCAGGGACATGACATCATCTGACCTAGGGGAGGGAGTAGCAGCGAGCTCTTCAACTTCAACATTCTTGTTTTCTGCCATTTTCGTTTTCTTCCCCATTGTAATGAACTCTTTCTAATCTGTAGTTTTTGTTTTACTTAAGCTCAGCATGAGCTAATTTGATGTAGCTTTAGGTATGCTTCTGTAGTGAATGTTTAGCTGAATTTTATGCAATGCTATGTTTTGCATTTTCCTTTATCGTGCGTTGTTTGTTGTTTAGTTAAGACTGATCAACTTAATTAAATATTGAGCTTACTTGGTTTGGAAAAATTAAGTAATGTGGAAAGAGATAAAGGATAGGGATTAAGTCTTTAATTGGAAAATTACATGACGTTGAGTAGACTAGGAATAGTTACTTGAGTCCCTAAACTAACTAGAACATGCTCATTAAGAAGATTATTTAATTAATATGAATATAGGAATAAAAAGCATTTAATGAACCTGATCTTTAAGGGTAGGAAAACACATATTTACTTCCTGGAGTTAAATGCTGCAGCATATGCAGAGCATAATATAAGCTAAGCAGGATTTATGAAAGACCATACCTAGGGTTGTTTTCTCACATTTGACAACGCAACTCCTTTCAATATTATCTTCTGAAACATTAATTTTGACAAGTCTATTTTATGTTTGCTTTGCACACACCACAAATTTTTGTTACCCAATCTAACTTCAAGAGCATATAGTCTAAATTGGAATTTTGCTACAGCATAATAAACCTCGGGGGAACGATATCTGACTTACTTTCTATACTACTTGTTGTGATTTGTGTATACTTGCACAAGCTTAAAGACATCTGTTTTTAAGGCAACAAGTTTTTGGTTCCATTGCGGGGGATTAATAATGGTGTTAAAATTCTATTTTTAGATTATTAGTTATGCAGTTAGAATATCTAATATTTTGGGTGATTGGATATAGCATCAAGTACTGAAACTTCATGCACAAGTTCCTATCACCTAAATATAGATTTGATCCAGAGATTGAAAGGACATTCAGGAGGCTCAGAAGAGGTCAAACTACTCAGTCCATACCTGAGTCACCAGCTTCAACTAAAGCACAATCTTCTGCTAGTTCTGAAATGGCTAAAGAAGAGCAGCAAGACAGCATGGCTATGGCCAATTATAGGAACTGTACTATCCGAGGGTATATATTGTTTGATCCTGAAACAAAGAACACGGGGATCATGAGGACTCCAATTAATGCACCTCAATTTGAGTTCAAACCAGTAATGTTCCAGATGCTGCAAGCAATGGGACAATTCAATGGTGCTGCAACAGAAGACCCTCACCTGCATCTGAAACAATTCTTAAATGTAGCAAGTAACTTCAAGATCCCTGGTGTTACTGATGATGCCTTTAGACTGAGATTGTTCCCATTCTCTTTGGGAGGCAAAGCAAAGAATTGGTTGAACTCCTTGGAGCCAAATTCAATTGACACATGGAAAAAATTGACTGAGAAGTTCTTAATCAAATTCTTTCCACCAACAATGAATGCCAAGATGAAAATTGAAATCACTTCCTTCAAGCAGCAAGAAGATGAACCATTGTTTGAAGCTTAGGAAAGATTCAAACAACCGTTGAAAAAGTGCCTTCATCATGGTATCCCAATCTGTATCCAGATGAAGCACTTCTACAATGGTGTCTTGTCTGGTTCAAGGATGATTCTGGATGCCTTAGCTGGAGGTAGCCTGCTCACTAAATCTTACAATGAATCCCATGCTCTAATCGAGGGTATTGCTGTTAACAGTTATCAGTGGCCAACAACTAGACTTGCTCCTGGCAAGGTCAATGTTGTAGCAGGGGCATATGAAGTGAGTGAAGTATCTACACTTTCTGCACAGATGCTTTCCTTGATCAATTTGGTGAAGTGACTTACTATGGGAAACCAAGGCAACTATGTGGCTCCACCTATCAAGACTGAAGCAATGGTGTAAGAGCAGATTTTCAATGCAGATGTTGTTTCATGCGTGTATTGTGGAGGGGAACACCTTTTTGAAAATTGTTCTGCAAACCCTGCTTCAGTTAATTATGTGGGAAACAACAATAGGGGAAATGGTTCATTTGGTAACACCTACAATGCAGGGTGGAAGCAACATCCTAATTTTTCATATTCGAATTACAATAATATTCTGAATCCACCTTCTGGATTTCATCAACAATGGCAACCTCAGCAGCAACCACAAGTTCAACAGAAGGCTCCAGAACCATTTATAGAGGCTGTTCTGAAGGCATTTATGACAGAGACTAGACTAAAGCTGGAATGAGAAATCTGAAAACTCAAGTGGGACAGCTAGCTAATGCACTCAACTCAAGGCAAATTGGTACCTTACCTGCAACAACTGAAACCCCAAAACCTCCAAGTTCTGGAGGTAACGAGCAATGTAAGGTTACCCATTTGAGGAGTGGAAAAGATGTAGATGTTAATGAACCAAAGAAGAAACTAGAGGTGAAAAAGGCAGAACCTGAAAACATGGTGACAGAGGAAGATGTTGTAACAGAGAAACCTGCAGTTGCTGAGAAAATACCAAATGCTGCAGCATCGCGCACTGCTTCTAAGTTGATTCCAGAAAGAGCTCCCCCTCATTTTCCTCAAAGATTGAAGAATGTCCACCAAGAGAAACAGATTAACAAATTCCTAGATGTGCTGAAGCAACTTCACATAAACATTCATTTGGTAGAATCTTTGCAGCAAATGCCAAACTACACAAAATTCATGAAAGATGTGTTGACCAAGAAAAGAAGGCTATGAGAGTTTGAAATAGTGATCATGACCGAGGAATGTAGTATGATGTTGTATAACAAAGTACCACCCAAAATGAAGGATCCTTGAAGTTTCACCATACCTTGCTCCATTGGAGATACCTACCGTGGCAGACCTTTATGTGATTTAGGAGCGAGTATCAACCTTATGCCCATGTCAATCTTTAAAAAGCTGGGAATTCGTTAGGCTCATCCCATTTTCATTTACCCTTTAGTTGGCGAGATAGGTCCATTGCCTATCCAGAGGGAAAGATTGAATATGTTTTTATTAAAGTTGACAAATTCGTGTTTCCTTTGGATTTCATTATTTTGGATTTTGAGGCAGACAGGGAAGTCCTTATCATTCTTGGGAGACCATTTTTGGCAACTGGGAAAACTCTGGTTGATGTGCAGAAAGGAGAACTGACAATGAGGGTTAATGATCAGCAGGTCACATTCAATGTTTTCACTGCCCTCAAGTATCCAGATGAAGGGATGGAAGAATGCTCTTTCATACAGTATTTTGATGAGCTGGTGCAACAACGTTTCTGGACGAATCAGTCTGATTATGGCAATGCTGTAGCATCAGTGGAAACTGATAACTCATATGATGAGGAAGTGATGGAATTCTTGGACAGCAAGACAACTCAACATGTGTGGTCCAGAAAATATGAGTCACTGGAGGTAACTGATGGTACTTTTAAGGATAATGGTCCTTCTATTGTTAAACCTCCCTCCTTAGAATTGAAAAAATTGCCAAATCATTTGAAATATGAATATCATGGTGATAATGACACATTGCCTGTGATGATTTCTGCCTCACTAACCTATCCTCAAGAAGAACATTTGTTAGCAGCTTTAAAAAGACACAAAAAAAAGTAATAGGTTGGCAAATGGCAGACATTAAGGGAATCAATCCCTCTATTTGCATGCATTGGATCCTTTTGGAGGACAATTCAAAGAACAACATTGAGAGCCAAAGGAGACTGAATCCAATAATGAAGGAGGTAGTTAAGAAGGAGATCATTAAGTGACTGCTGACATCATCTACCCCATCTCAAATAGTGCGTGGGTGAGTCCCATCCAGTGTGTGCCTAAAAAAGGGGGGTGTGAATGCCATTACAAATGAAAAGGATGAAATCATTCCAACAAGGACTGCAACTGGTTGGAGAATTGGATTACATGAAGCTAACTAAAGCAACTAGAAAAGACCATTTCCCCTTGTCATTTATTGATCAAATGCTGGATAGATTGGTTGGAAAGGATTTCTAATGTTTTATGGATGGCTATTCTGGATACAATCAGATTGCTATAGCACCATAAGACCAGGAGAAAACAACTTTCACTTGTCCTTATGGCACCTTTGCTTTCATAAGGATGCCATTTGGCCTATGCAATGCTCCAGCAACCTTCTAGAGATGTATGATGGCAATTTTTTCTGACTTGATTGAGAAATCCATGGAAGTGTTCATGGATGATTTCTCTGTATTTGGAGAAACTTTTCAGAACTTTTTCGTGAATCTAGAGCAAATTCCAGATAGGTGTGAGGAGACTCATCTTGTGTCGAACTGGGAGAAGTGTCACATCATAGTGACAGAAGGAATTGTGCTTGGTCACAAGATTTCCAGAAATGGCAATGAAGTAGATAAGGCAAAGATTGAAGTTATTGAGAAAGTTGCCCCCCTGCATCAGTAAAAGGAATCATAAGCTTCCTGGGCCACAATGGTTTTTACAGAAGGTTTATTAAGGACTTCTCCAAGATCTTAAAGCCACTGTGCCAGTTGCTGGAGCATGATAGGACCTTTGAATTCACTGTTGAATGTTTGAAAGCATTTGAGCTTCGTAAAAATGCTCTGATCACTGCACCTATCATAGTTCCACCTGATTGGGAGAAACCTTTTGAGCTTATGTGTGATGCAAGCGACTTTGCAGTGGGAGCATTTTTAGGACAAAGGTATAACAAGGTTTTCATCCGGTTTACTATGCAAGTAAGTCCCTGATTGATGCTCAAATCAATTATACTACCACCGAAAAGGAGTTGCCAGCAGTAGTATTTGCCTTTGAGAAGTTTAGATCATATCTGTTTGGTACAAAAGTAGTGCTTTACACTGACCACTCAGCCATCAAATACCTTATTGATAAGAAGGATGCTAAACTCAGGCTTATAAGATGGATGCTGCTGCTACAGGAATTTGATTTGGAAATCAGAGATAAGAAAGGAGTGGAGAACTAGGTAGCAGATCATCTCTCAAGGTTGCCAGAGGATGTTGCAGCATCAAGGGGTATAGCCATTGATGAATCTTTCCTTGATGAACAAATGCTGGCAATGCAAGATGCTGTAGCACCCTGGTATGCTGATCTAGTGATCTTTCTAGCTAGTGGTGTGGTTCCCCCAGACATGAATGCACAGTAAAAGAGGAGATTCTTTCACCAAGCAAAAAATACCTCTGGGATGAACCATACCTCTACAAGGAGTGCCAAGACAATATGACCAAAAGATGTGCATCAGAAGAGGAATTCCAGGACATACTGACTCAGTGCCATGCTTCAGCATATGGAGGTCACTTTGGGGACATGAGAACTGCCAAAGTTCTCCAATCAGGTTTATTATGGCCCACTCTGAAAAGAACTGATATAAAAGACGAGAAAAAGGGGTTGAATTGTGTTTTACTTAACTTTTGGAAAGATCAAAACTTTAGATAAGGGACACAAAGATGTGTCTGATGAAATAGAAAACTTAACACTTTTCAACCCAGTTATTACAATTAATCCAAAGCAAACTGGTCAGATTTATATTGGTTCACCCCAAACCTTGGGCTACATCCAGTCCTTAGTTTTACCAAGTATTACACTATAACTGATAAGATTACAGAAGGTATTATTTGCACACCTAGCCTCCGCAGGCTCAAACAAGTATTGTTTTCACACCTAGCCTTTCTAGGCTCAAACAAGTATTCTTTCAGCAAGCCTCTTCAGGCTCTACAAATGGTAAGAGATTGATGAAGCAGCAACTTCATAGATTACAACTTTGTATATCTACCAAATAACACTTCGGTCAGTGAATAAGTATTTAAGGTAGGTAAGATCGCAATAGAGACTTCTCAATAAATACAAATGATTTGAGCAGAGAAGTATTCAATGAAGAACTTAAAGAGAGCTTTGAATGTGAAGAGAGTATTGAATGCTTGAGAGGATATGTTCAGGTGTGTGTCTTCAATAGCCTTTAAAGGCATCTATTTATACTCAAGAGAGATAAATCCGTTTAGGAGAGTTCTTCGCTAAGTAATATTTTGTTCTCCATTCATAAATGCCAAAGAGTCGTTCTGGTCTTGCATTTAATGTTTATGAACGTTGGTGATCTTCAAGACAAGTTAAACGTATAGGTTGGCATAGATTTATCAGAGTGCAGTTTGATTCAGAGCAGTGTTTGTTGCTTTTCAGGTTTGGGCAGTGTGACTTTCCTTATTTGTGCTAAGCGGGTCTGGACCAAGTAAAGTTCACTTTGCCTTTTGCAACAAAAAGAATCTTCAATCTCGGAATGGTGCATTGAGCTTTTTGATATCGAATTTCTTTATTTGAAATTATCAGGTAATATTCTTCGTATTTGAATATATAGTTGAAGCGAGGGACTTAAAGTCGATTTGCAGTCTCGGGCGTATTATCGGAATTAACAAATGTTG
Organism: Sophora flavescens; assembly: GCA_030762895.1. Taxonomy (NCBI): domain Eukaryota; kingdom Viridiplantae; phylum Streptophyta; class Magnoliopsida; order Fabales; family Fabaceae; genus Sophora; species Sophora flavescens. The sequence continues at coordinate 86,284,058 of CM061067.1, read as the reverse complement.
AGTCTTTGTTTAGACGCATCATAACACAGACGCATCATTAAGACTTTGTTTCTTTATTATTAAACTCTTGCTTTATGATATGCACACTTAATACACACATTAGAAGATTTCACATGGTTCACTTTAAATCATTATTTGTTTGGATTCATCAAAATTAGAGATGTCAAAAGATGTAGTCTTAATAATCTCCCCCTTTTTGATGATGATAAACATTATTTTATGATTTTAATGAACTTCAGATAAAGGCAGAATTAAACACAAAGTATTATATGAAGTTATTTAAGCTCATAAAGATATTCAAGCTCCCCCTGAACTAATACTAGCAAAATGTAAAATCAGACACATGGTTAAGGTTATACTTAAGATCGTAGTGTCTTATCATTAAAATATTCGAGATAAAAGATAAGAATATTATTGAAAAAAATCATAAGATTCATACTTCTCCCCCTTTGTCATCATCAAAAAGGGAAAACAACATATAAAAGATAAAAAAGAAGTTTATTGATTTATCCATCATTGACCAATACATTGCTGACAAAGGAAATAAAAACTAAAAGTTTTGTTTTTCAACAATTTTGGTTAGAATTGCCACAACAGTCTGCATCGTCTCACGAAGACTGCTGATTTCTGCACGAGCTACGGGATCCATTCCAATAATGGTGGATGCCATTTCAGCAGGGTCATCATGTGGAGATGAAGAGGAAGGGCCAGGATCAGAACGTTTGGCAGGCGTGGGTGATTCATAGGGACGAATTTCCAGACAGTGCCAGGGAAGTGAGTAACCAGAGGAGAAAATGAAAGTGAGATCAGAGAGAATGGGGAACAAAGAAAGATTTAAAGGAAAAACTGAGTGCAACAAACCAAAAGGTTGCAAATAGGGAATTCTAAAAGAATGGATTTCTAAATTGGATAAAGAAATGAAAATAGGGGAAAGATGATTGAAAAACCAAGTTATGTTTGCATCAGAAATTGGCAAATCAAAGGAGTAAACTGAAAAAGGATTTTCATAAAAAGATAAAGGTAAAATGAAAAGAAAAGGAGTAAAGATAAGAGTTGGATGAAAGGGTAGAGTTGCCTTGATTCTGCTCTATCTTCATCTGCATATCCGATCCAGGGAATCTGATAAGAACTGAGTCTGGCACTATTTGTAGGCATCTTAAGCTTGTCAAACAGAGATACGCCACAGTGATGAGCTGGGTCTTGAAGGACATGAGGCTCAGGGTGACTCGTGAATGAATTACACCATTTAAGGAACTTCGACTGTATTAGCCTTCATGCAAGCAGTAGGATTTGGTCTGTATCTCCAAGAGTCTTGATTTAACCTTAATGCTGCCTGCTCAGCAACAAGGTTGTTGATTGCCTTTAGATCATCTGAGCTAAGAAGGTCAGGGTTAATTTGATCTATAGGTAGTGTCTCAGAAGAAGTGGATAAGATAGAAGGATTGTTGGATATGCTTCTTTGTGGTATGGTATGCAGAGTGGGTGAAGGGTGAGAAAGATGTGAGATAATGGAATAAAAAATTCTTGAAACAAGAATAAGAATTTGATTTTATTGAGTTGGTGAGGGAGAGGGTAATGATGAATGATTGGCTATATGGTCTGGTGAGTAATGACCAATAGGTTGTGATGAGGGATTTTCTAGAGTGAGATTCAAGTTGAAATCTCAAACAAATAAAGCAAGCAAATTTTCAGCAATTGAAATTTGGTTGTGAAGAGGGGGGTCATGAGAGGAAGATGAGGATGAGTATGATGGTGAGGATAAAACAATAGGTGAATGGGGTGAGGGTTCAGATGACCTAACCGGTGAGGCAGCAGGTTGTAAAGTGACCTGCACAGGCTCAGCTACCTTCAGCCTTGTGAATCTTCTGACTAGTGTAGCTGCAACTGCAGCTTTCCTCTTGGGTTCCTTTCGAGGGGCATCAACAGGTTTTGAACCAATTCCTTCTTTAGAACCTTGGAGATTGGTTGATCATCATCATCATCAGATGCTTCTGAGATGACCAGCTTCCTTTTCACTTGAATCTTTGACCTGACCTTGGGGTCCAAAGGTACAGACACCTCTGTTACTTCTGAGTCATCAGGCTCATTAGTTTCCTCTTCAGATTCTTTTGAAGATCGTTTCTTCTTCTCATCTTCATCAGAGTTAGGAATTCTTCCTGGTTGTCTCAGCTTCATCTGAGAAAGGGTTCTTTCATCTATGGCGGTGGCCATATCAACCTTTCTAGTGAGGGGGGAATGCCCTTGATATTCAACAATTTAGTAATCAGTATCCCATAGGTGTAGGAGGTCCTAATTTGGGGCTTTACCATCATCAGCATGTATTTGAAAATCAAATCATTGATATCAATCTTCATCATGCTTAAGAGATGAAAGAGGGCAAACCTATCCATCTTGTTGACATTATCACGAGCGCTGGTTCTTAGCATTACACAATTAATCAGGAAGACATGCAAGAACATTCCTTTTGGAATCAGCTGAGAAGCAGCTTTATTCCTAGGGTTAGATACCCCGTACAAAACCTGATGTACAACTTCTTCTCCATATTGAGTTTCCTAGTCATCTGTTAAAGCAGCACCTTGCATAGGGCAACCAGTTGCTTTATGGATACTGTTGATAATGAACGAATAAGGTCTTCCAATACATTTGGTTCGAATGAAGATCTGGGTCTGAGACATCCTTTCTTCAGCATTTTCCCAGAATTCCGGAAGCAATAATGGGTACACTAATTCATTCAAATCAAAGAAGTTGACCCATTGATAAGCTTCTAGTTCCGGTATCACATTCATGCCTCTTTTTATGATTTTGTTCATCTTTACGAATCTCCCAGGTACAATCATGGAGATGTCTTCGATACTCATTCCCAATTGAGCAGCAGCATGAACGAGTTTCTGTGGGGGTCCTTTTGGTGCCATGGATTTGGGTCAGAGAGGAAGGAGATGAAGAGTTTCGAAAAGCATTTGTTCGCGCACGCGCGCACGCGCGCGCGCGCGAGAGAGAGAGAGAGAGAGAGATTTTTGAAACAGTAAAGTGTTTCTGAGAAAAGACTTTTGATTTTTAAGAGAGAGGTTTCAGAAAAAGCAGTTGAGAGTATTAAAGACAAAAACGTTTTGAATTCAAAAACATTTTAGATAACTGCAATGTAAAGTCTCAGTCATTAATCCACATCAGCAGATGCTTTTACTCAGATCAGACACATTCCATGAAACATTATTCGTTTATGAAATTCATGTTCAGATTATCTCTAATATATATAAACCTGTCTTCAGCTAAGGGTTTTGTTAATATGTCATCCCACTGATTTTCATTTTTAACAAACTTAATGTCAAAAATACCTTTTTGAATATAGTCTCTTATAAAGTGATGTTTAATTTCTTTGTGCTTAGACTTAGAATGTTGTATGGGATTCTATAAACAGATAGCACTAGAGTTTTCACACCAAACATAAATATTATGTTCAAAGATAGAATAATCTTCAAGTTTATGTTTTACCCATAAAAGCTGTGAATAACAGCTTGCAGCTGAAATATATTTTGCTTCTGTAGTAGATAGAGCAATTGTAGTTTGTCTTTTGTTTGTCCAAGAGATTAAGCTTGCTCCAATGAAATGGCATCCTCCACTTGTGCTTTTTCTTTCTACTGTATCTTCAGCATAATCAGCATCACATAATCCAACTACTCTGTATTCTTGTGTTCTTAAATACATCAAACCAAGATTTGTGGTTCCAAGTAAATGTCTAAATATTCTTTTAACCACCTTGAGATGTGATTCTCTTTGATCAGATTGGAATCTTGCACACATACAGACACTGAATTGAATATCAGGTATACTTGAGATTAAGTACAGAAGAGAACCAATCATACCTCTGTAGATTGTTTGATCTACGTTTTTACCTTCTCCATCCTTGTTCAATTTTAAATTTGCTTCCATAGGAGTTTTCATGGGTTTAGCTGTATCTAGTTTATACTTCTTTAAGACCTCATTGGTATATTTTTGTTGATGGATGTATATTCCATCATCTGTCTATTTGATTTGTAGACCAAGGGGACATTGTCCTCATCATCTTCTTCATTGTGAGACAGAACAATCTTCCTTGTTCATTTCTGTGTTGGGGTAGGTTGAAGTGCATCAACAGCTTGTCCTCTGATCACAATTCCAGTAGCAGTAGGCTTTTTGACAATAGGTTTCTTTGCTCTGGATGATTTCCTTCCTATAGTTTTTCTTTTCAGACCAAGAACTTCAGCATTATTGTTCTCAATTTGGTATTCTTTCATCTTCATCATTTCCTCTTCCTTAGCCATTTTAGCCTGAGCAACTGTGCTAAGCCTCATATTTGACAAATTCATCTTGCCAAAGACCACGGCAGAGATGCCCTTCTCAGTGAGAATTCTAGCTTGCTCTTCAGGGGACTTAGCAGCTAGAATATCATACACTTGTTGTGCCTTGAAAATCTTTGAAAGCAAATGGCAGAAGGGAATGGCACTAGCCTTCTCCCTGTTGATTATGTATTCTCTGAATCTTCCATATAAATACCTGGGAAAGTTAATCTTGGTCTCTGTGACAAGGTGACACAAACAAAACTTTGTGCAAAGCCGAAAGATTGTCTTTTGATCCCAATTTGTGAAGCACATCCTTGTTTAGAATTTGATGGAGGATTCTCACCTCGTCCTTCATCTCCACAGCCCTCCAAGAATGATTCCTAATAGTATCCAGCCTCATCAGAAAGGCAGCAACGACCTCAGAACCTCCTAGGTCATTTTCCCAACTTTCATGATGAAAACCCCTTCCTAGGCACAGTGAATAGCTTCAGAGATGGTTTTCTCAGACACCATCACTCTCTTACCAAGCACATTAGCATATACCTCAGTGTCTTTTACCTGAGGGTTTCTCCAGAAAGCCCTAATTAGGTCAGGGTAGACAGAAACCTTCTCCACAGAGAGTCATTCCCATCCAACAGCAGTGATGTTCTTGCTAACATCCACATTATAGTCCTTCAGAATCCCAAATTCAAAGTGGTACTCAACACCAATTATCAGCTTGTCAACATTGTAGGTTGATGCAGCATATGAGGAAGCCATTTTTGAAGTTTGAGATTTTAGGGTTTGGAAGCAAGGAAAACAGAGGGTCTTTTCGCAAGGAAGGATTTCAGAAGCAAAGGTTGTGAAAGGTTTTTCAGAGGGAAGAAGCTTACTTAAAAAGGTTTCAAATATTAAAGGTTTTTCTTTTCAAAATAATTCAAAAACAAAATAAAAGCAGATGTGTGAAGAGACATACCATAAATGCTAACACGACGCAATTTTTCGAAACTGTAAAAAGTTATTGATGGGGTTGATGGAAATAACTGACTCAGCAGAGAGAATATTAATTAAATATGTTTTTTGGACGAATTAAATGCAATAAATTAATTAACAAATGTATGGAAAAGTCTATTTAAAATGCAAACAAACATTGGACGTGGCATGTACTGGACGTGGCAAGCAAAATACACTAGATGCGCATAAACTAAGCATTGGACTCGATACACATTCATTACATAATGATTCTCATTTCTGGATGACTTCATCACTCCACACATATCGTGTTAAGATGCTTCCTAATAAAGATAAACCTGTCCTCAGTCAAGTTTAGTAAAGATATATGCCCATTGATGGTCAGTATCTACAAATTGATTATCAAAAACACCTTTTTGCACATAGTCTCTAATAAAATGATGTTTAATTTCTATATGCTTAGCTCTGGAATGCAAGATTGGATTCTTATATGGATTTATTGCAGCAATATTATCATGTATAAATGGAATACTACTTACAAACACATTGTAGTCCTCCTATTGGTGTTTGATCCATAGAAGTTGCAAGCAGCAGCTTGCAGCTGATATATACTAACCTTCAGCAGTTGATAAGGCAATGGTACTTTGTATTTTGCTTGACCATGAGACAAAGTTAGCTCCAATGAAGTGACATCCTCCACCGGTACTCTTTCTTTCAATTCTATCTCCAGCATAGTCAGCATCACAAAAACCAACTAATATGTAATCATCATTTTTCTTAAAGCACAAACTCATATTAGTATTACCTTTCAGATATCTAAATATTCTTTTAACTGCTGATAAATGAGATTCTTTTGGATCAGATTGAAATCGAGCACATAAGCATACACTAAACTTAATATCAGGTTTAGACGCAGTAAGATATAAAAGATATCCTATCATACCTCTATATACCTTTTGGTCTACCTTTTTCTCTTTATCATCTTTGTTCAGTATCGACGTGGGGTGCATGGGTGTATTCATTGGTTTGCAATCGTCCATTTTGAACTTCTTTAACAGTTCCTTTATATACTTAGTCTGATGGATGTACACCTCGTCCACAGTTTGTTTGACTTGAAGTCCAAGAAAGAACTTGAGTTCCCCCATCATGCTCATTTCAAACTCTTTTTGCATTAACTTAGAAAACTCTTTGCATAGAGATTCATTAGTAGCACCAAAGATTATGTCATCAACATATATTGGCACAATTATAAAATTGGATTTGTTGGATTTTCTAAACAAGGTTGTATCAACCTTTCCTCTAATAAACCCATTGTCCATTAGGAATGAACTTAGCCTTTCATATCAAGTTCTAGGGACTTGCTTTAGGTCGTATAAAGCTTTCTTTAGCTTATATACATGTTCAGGTTGGGTTTCACTCTCAAAACCTGGAGGTTGCATAACATATACTTCTTCATTTATAAAGCCATTTAGGAAAGCACTTTTTACATCCATTTGATAAAGCATAATATTATGATGTGCAGCAAAAGATAGTAAAATACGAATTGCTTCTAGTCTAGCAACAAGAACCAAAGTTTCAGTATGGTCTATACCTTCTTCCTGTGAATAACCTTGAGCAACTAGGCTAGCTTTATTTCTTACCACTTTACCATTTTCATCAAGCTTGTTTTTGTAGACCCATTTGGTTCCAATAACTAATTTGTTCTCTGGTAGGGGCACAAGAGTCCAGACTTTACTTCTTTCAAACTGATTTAGTTCCTCTTGCATAGCCAGAATCCAGCCCTCGTCTAATAAAGCCTCGTCTACCGTCTTAGGTTCCAACTCAGAGACTAAAGCAGAATCCTCTTACTCTCTGAAAGTTGATCTGGTTCTTAGCCTATCATTAGGATTCCCAATGATTTGATCTTGTGGATGATAATTCTTGAAGTACCAAGATCTCTGAAAATTTTCATGTTGAGAAGTTGAAGTTTCTTACTCATGTTGTTGAGGGTCGTCCACTTGATCATCGGGTTTGACATTTGCTGGATTTCTTGAGATATTAAGATCAAGACCTGCAAAAGCTTCATCAAGCTCTGATAATTTCTTATCAAGGTGCTTGCCATCAAACTTAACATGTATACATTATTCTACTACTAGAGTTCTAGAGTTGTATACTTTAAACCATTTGGACGACTCAGAATATCCTAATAGAATTCCATTATCTACTTTAGCATCAAACTTACCAAGTTGATCTTTAGTATTTAATATATAGCACTTACAACCAAAAGGGTGAAAATATGAAATGTTGGGTTTCCTTCCTTTCCACAATTCATAAAGAGTCTTATTCAAGATTGGTCTAATGTATATTATGTTCTGAATGTAGCAGGCAGTATTAACAGCTTCAGCCCAGAAGTGTCTAGGGACAGAGTTGTCATTGAGCATTATTCTTGCCATCTCTTGAAGAGATCTATTCTTTCTCTCTACCACACCATTTTGCTGTGATGTTCTAGGTATTGAGAAATTATGAAGAATACCACTTTCCTCACAGAACTTTTGAAATAGCTCATTTTCAAACTCTCCCCCATGGTCACTTTTGATTGAAGTGATACACATGCCTTTTTCATTCTGTACACGTTTGCAGAATACAGAGAAGACCTTGAAAGACTCATCCTTGTGAGCTAAGAACATAACCCATGTCCATCTAGTGTAGTCGTCTACTATGACTAGACCATATTTCTTACCACCGATGAAGCGATCCTTGTTGGACCAAAGAGATCAAGGTATAGCAGTTCTAATGGTCTTTGGTACTAACAACATTCCTTTTTCATTGAAGTGATACACATGCCTTTTTCATTATGTACACGTTTGCAGAATACAGAGAAGACCTTGAAAGACTCATCCTTGTGAGCTAAGAACGTAACCCATATCCATCTAGTATAGTCGTCTACTATGACTAGGTCATATTTCTTACCACTGACAGAAGCAGTCCTTGTTGGACCAAAGAGATCAAGGTGTAGCGGTTCTAATGATCAGATTTGTACTTAAAGTTTGGAAGCCCTCTCACTAGGTTATGCTTATTTAGCTTTGAAATTAATTTCAAGCTTGCATGACCTAGCCTATTGTTCCAAATCCATCACTCATCTTCAATGGACACTAGACATGAGACTCTTTGATTTGTGAGGTCCTCTAAGTCAATTTTATACAAATTGTTTTGCCTCTTAGCAGTGAATAAAAGTGATCCATTAGTCTTCTTGACATTACACATATTCTTATCAATAGAAATAGCATATCTACTGTCACACAATTGACTTATGCTCAGTAGATTGTGCTTCAAGCCATAAACTAAAAGGACATTATCAACAGAAGGGAAATGATGTTTACCGATTTTACCTACTCCAATGATCTTTCCTTTTTGATTACCTCCAAACGTAACCCAGCCGCCATCTTTGTGTCTAAGTTCTTAGAACATACACCTTTCTCCAGTCATGTGACGTGAGCAGCCACTGTCCAAGTACCAAGATATTTGTTTCTTTCCTGTTGTTAAGAAAATCTGCAACAAGGATGATCTTATCTTTAGGTACCCAAATTGACTTGGGTCCTTTCTTGTTAGTGGCCACTGGATGAGCATGCTTAACATGTTTACTATGTATGCATCTAGATGTTACATGCACGCTTTTTCCACACACTTTACAAAAGGTGTTGGACGAACTCAATTTAGTCTTAAAATGCTGTGTTGGAGCTTTTGAAGCTCTATTATGTATGTGGTTTTGACTTTTTATGAGATGCTTCATGCTTCTCTTTATCATACCCAAGGCCAGACTTATCATGAGGTGACCTAGAGTACCTTAAAATTAAACTTGGTTTATCTGAGCCACCTACAAATTTAGACAGAGTGTCTGTCAGGTATATAACATCTTATTTGATTTTTGCAACTTCACAAGAAACGTTAGTCTCACACTCGAGTTTGTCAGTTAGACTGACATTCTCTGATTTAAGTTTATAATTTTCACTTGCAAGACTTAGTTTTTCCATGAAAACCCTATCGTACTCTTTAGAAAGTTTTGAAAATTTCTTTTTGAGACTTCTATTTTCATGAGACAAAGGACGAGTTATGAAATAATTCATCAAATACATCTTGAAGAGTGGATGGGTCAGAATCGGTTACCTCAGCATCAATGTATTCACTTTCTAATGATGTGTCAGCCATGAGACAGATATTTGCCTTTTCGTCAGTTTCATCATCTTCATCAGATGAAGACAGGTCCAGATCCTCCCAAGTAGCCATCAAACCCTTCTTCTTTTTGAAGAACTTCTTTTTGTCCTTCAGATCAGGACAGTCTACTTTGAAATCACCAGGCTTCTTGTACTCGAAGCACAGAGGTGAACCTTTTTCCTTGGAGTCTGATTTCTCTTTAGGAAACTTTTTGTTGAACTGCTTTCTCCTAAAGCCACCATTCTTTCTCCACATATGTTGAATCTTTCTGGAGATGAAAGTTTGTTCATCCTCATCAAATCCTTCATCACTATCTGAAAGGCCTGTTTTTGACAAGTGACTCTAAACACAAGAGGGGGGTGAATTGTGTTTTTCAAAAACTTTGATAAAATAAAAACTTTTCCTTTTAATATAATCAGAAAACTGTTTGAAAAGTGCGTGCAACTAAAAAAATAGTTTTGAAGCGGTAAAGCGAAAGTAAAAAGAGTAAGGTTTTAGAAGATGAAAACAAGCGAAATATCCTGGTTCGGCCACAAACTACCCACGTGGCCTACATCCAGTCCCCAAGGCAATACAACTAAGGGTTTCCAATCAACTCTAGCTTTTAACAGGATCAACTAGAACCTTTACAAAAGCAGAGAACTCTTAGAACAAATCTCAGGACGTACTATCCCTTGTGCAAGAGCCTCAAAAGTGTTTACGTGAGATTACACTCACAAAAATTCAGAAACAAGTTTACAATCAGAAAGCACTCACAAGTGCAGATAATGAAACAAATTGAAGCACTAAAACAACACCTATATGGTGTGTATGTCTCTCAAGGTTTTGCTATGCAAGTGTAAGAGAAATGAGAGTGATGTAGAATAGTTCAAGAGAGGATAAATTTAGAAAGTGGTGGCTCAGTTAGTGTGTATTCTGTATCTAATTTCTCACATAAGACCATTTAAATAAACCTTGTGGAATTAATTCAAAAGCTCTTGAAAACTGATTTTTCTTGCACGATGAATCGATTATTGAAAAATCATAATCGATTATTTTAAGCATTTTCTTTCACAAAGCACATTTTGAAACGGTAAGGTCATAATCGATTACTTAGTCTCTGTTTGAAAGATCAGACTAAATCAAATAAACATAATCGATTATCCTAATCGATTATGAACTCTGACTTTTGGTTAAAAAGCAACAATCGATTTTTGAAACCCATAATCGATTATATCATTTTGAATTCAAACTCAACGGCTTCATGGATGATTAATACCATTTTAATGCATATTAAAGCCATTTTAAAACTAAGTTTAAAACGTGTTCAAATAGGCATAATCGATTACCATAATCGATTATTTTCTTTGAATTTTGAATTTCAAAAACCTAACAGCTCTGATATTTAAAGACTCATTTAAGCATAATTAAGAGCTGCATAATTGATTATTATAATCGATTATTCCACGTATAAAAGGTGTTTTTTTTGGAAAAACTTTAAAGGTCAAAAGATATTATAATAAATTCCAGTTTAAAGACCTTTTAAGTTTCTTTTTCAAGTGAGATTTTAAGTGTGTATGTGTGTGATTGATTTTAACTTTGAGAGACACACGGTACATAACTTCTAAAACAAGCAATACAGTAAAAGAAAATTTCCCTTAGACCATTGTATTTGCTTGTTGGTCCTTTCCACCAAAATATTTCATTGTTAGTCCTTTTCACCAAAATATTTACTTGTTGGACCTTTTCACGCATTTTTGCAAATAAGTCCTTGGACTTGAATAGTTCCTTTTGTCCATCATCAAAACATATGTACCTGTCAAGGCATATATCCACAAACTCCCCCTTTTTGATGATGACAAACATCTCAGAAGGGATTTTCTAAAAAGTAGAGTTAGAGCAAAAATTATATATATTAGAGTTTTAAACTGTTGCTCTACTCCCCCTCACTTTATGCATTACTTAAAACCCTCTCCCCCTTAAGCATGCAAGCATATATCTCTCCCCCTTTTTACATTATCAAAAAGCGGGAAAAGTAATGAAACCTATCATGACATATATCCACTAATAATTAAATCATTCAAGCATAGGTATAATTACCATGGCATGCAAACAGTAAATTATCCAACACTATAGTCATTGATATTCAAAATGTATGTGCGGAAGCAAAAAGTACCAGGAAAATTATACAGCCATCCCAAAAATAATAATATGTCATAATTTTTTTGAAAATAGTACTAAACATAGTACTCATCATCTCCAATATCTCCACCCATCTCCACCATCCTCATCATCACCACCATCATCATCCGTGTTGCTGTTGTCAAAGTCATCCTGAGTCTGTGGGACCTCTCTAAGTGGTCTGACCTCAGCTGCAGTAACTCTATGCTCTAATTATTTGACTTCTAATGAGAGCTCGCGAATAGCAGTAGAGTTTGCTCGGATCTCTGTGGTGTTGACCCGAACCTCAGCAAGAGTACTCTGAAGTAAATCCATCTTCTCTGAGGAGCCGGGAGCTGGAGGTGCTTGTGAAGAAGATGATGCTCCATCGGGCCGAGGTGGTGTAATATCATATAGTTTCAGATTTTTGGGTTTATATTCCCAATCACCATCATGGTTAATGATTCTCATCTGGTTGATTATGCCCTCCTTCATCATGGCATGAAATTTCTTATAATCCAGCTTAGCCTCTCCAGTGAGGTTAACCCTAACATGCCTAATGATATGGGTCACCAAGTAACCATAGGACAACTCAGCACTCCCCCTGTTGTCATACATATGCTGCATGACTAAGCCAGCCGAGTTTACTTTCTTCTTTTTCTCCAACAACCATAGCAAGACAACATCCATATGCACTAACTGAGAAAAATTATGACGCCTAGGAAACAGAAGTCTCCCTAACACATAATGCAATAACCTACTTTGTACTTTCATCTGACCACCGGTTATCTCTTTGTCATTCGCATCCGTAGGATCAGTTAAGACATCCTTAATCTCCTAAATCCTAGCAAACTCATTTACCAAGGGTTCGTAGCAGGACCCGAGGCAGTGGCATAGGTGCCTTCAGAAGGCAAGCCAACAATCCTACCGAATGCCTCATCAGTGAGACGAATGGGTTTCCTACAGACCTTAGAAATCATAACACCATCAACCAATTTTAGATTACAGTAAAATACCTTCACAAAGTCAGGATAGATATCCTCTGATTGACATAGAAAGTCAGTGATCTCAGCGAAATCCAGAAACTCCAGGAACTTGAATTTGTTCTTACTCGTCCACTCAATATCCAGAAAACATGGCTTCTAAATCTCGTTCCCAATGTAGGTGCTCTTGTAGTTAGCAAACTGATCTCCATTTGAGAAGTATTTCTCAACTTGCTCTTGAGTGAGAGGTTCAGGGGAGATAACAACAATTATTTGGCGTTTTGGAGGCATTATGATGATGGATGATGAATAGAGATGTAGAATTTTGAGGTAGAGAGATTTTGAGTAGAAAACCATAGAGAAATAGCAATATGGGGCACAAAAGCAGTGATGTGCATGCAAATGAGGCGCTAGGGTTTTAGATTACCTTATAAAGTCACACAATAATCGATTGTTCTACCTCAATAATATATTATTTTGATGACGTGGCAGCTCTTGATTGGCTGGTTCCTGCCCGTGTGGTTTTGGCGCCAACTCTTCATCTTCGTATAATCGATTATCTAATCGATTATTTTCTGGGTTCATCCTCAAAAATCAATTATTGATGAACACTTATGAACACATAATCGATTATGTAATCGATTATTTACTTTATGGAAATTTTCAATTAATCAAATAATCGATTTCTACGATCGATTATTGCTCATCTGTTCATGCTGCTTAAAAGTCAGTTTAGTCATAATCGATTATTGTAATCGATTATGGACTCTCTGTTTGCTAAACTGAAAATTTTATTTTGGCATAATCGATTATAGCCTCTCTGCCTGCACACTTAATAAATCTATCAGCAAATAACAAGATGTAATATGCATAATTTAATCAATGCATGACTGATTTAAAATCCCTAATTCAATCATTTGTATTTATTGAGTAGTCTTTATTGCGATAATACTAACCTTAAATACTTATTCACTCATTGAGTGTTACTCGGTTGACTTGCAAAGTTGTAATTTGTGAAGCTATTGCTTCATTCAACTCCTATCATTTGTAGAGCCTGAAGAGGCTTGCTGAAAGAATACTTGTTTGAGCCTGGAGAGGCTAGGTGTGCAAACAATATTTATTAGTTGAGCCTGTGGAGGCTAGGTGTGCAAACAATTCCCATCTGTAACCTGATCAGTCATAGTTATAATACTTGAGAAACCAAGGACTGGACGTAGCCCAAGGTTTGGGGTGAACCAGTATAAATCTGTGTCGACTCTCTTATCTCTTTCCTTAAGTTTTCTTTATATTCTCTGTGCTAAATGGGTTGAAAGTGTTAAGTTTTCATATTTTATGTTCTTTATCAGACGCCACTTTGTGTCTGATCGCTTTTTACAAAGAAAACTTTGTGCTTTTCTAAAAGTTAACTAAAACACAATTCAACCCCCTTCTCTTGTTTTATATCTGTTTATTTCACCTAACAGTAGTTAAAACAAACAAATTTGTTGGCATGCTTGAGCGTGCCGAAGCTACATCATGGGGTGCTGGCACGCTTGAGCGTGCTCACTAGAACCAAATTTGCTTAAGTTTTTCTTCTTCTTCTCTCTTGGTCACTTTGCATGCTTATTTCTACAAGTTAGAGAGACAAGCTCTCGTTTCCTAGAGAGAGAAATTGAATATTGTAGGAGATTTAGTCGTTCGATCTCAATTCCGACTTCATATCTGTGATCAAGGCAACGTGTATGTCCTATATCTGCCTTCGATTCGTAGACCAGGCTAGGTAATGCTCGAATCCCTAACTCGTCAACACGTCGACATTGCCGTTCTCCATTCTTTCTTAGTTCTTGCATGAATTCTAGCTTCGTTTATGAATGTGTTGCAAGATTAGGTTTTGCGACAATGTCTAGATGTTGTCTGTGTGTTAGGACAAATTTCGGAGCACCGAGGAGCTCTCTGTGAGATGAGGCAGCGACTGTGTTGTGGTGTAGGGCACGGATTTTGAGGCCCGGTGACAGAGATATTCCAGAAGATTAATAGCTTGTAATGACAGAGATATACAATAATGTTGTACTTAAGCACATGTTGATATGCAACAAATATTTAAATGCTAAATAATTAATGTGCCTATAAAGGATTCCAACCAAGGGTTTGGGTCAAACTTTGTCAGAAGTAGGACAATAACCCTAGGTAGGTTTACTATTTAGAGGATGGCCATGAACTAGGCTCTACCTGGTTTGGTCTGATTGGTTGGTCCACTGGGCCAATAGCTCCTGTATGCTGTCCAGAACACCTAGGAACTAGGGTTGAGGAACTATGAAGATCTTTATATCATTTAAGATTGTCTTTGTAGATAACTTTTTTGTCAAGACCCAACAATAGTGATACAGATATGATTCTGATGACTCACATCAATATTAACCTATTTGGAATGTTTAAGTTTCCATTGTTTTCCAAAATGATCATGAACTTGAGCTCCATAAGATATTTGGATGCTAAGTCTAAGAGATTGGAAAGTTTAAAGATTTCTAACTTATAAATCCTATGAAGGCCGAACCTAGAAAGTTATGGACCTAGAAAACTTTATTCTTATTTTTCCAAAATGATCATGGTTTTGAGCTCCTTAATACATATGAATACTAAACCTAAGAGATTGGAAAGTTTAGTGAATGCTAGCCTATTTTACTAGCCTTGGCCGAATACCCTAAGTTTATAACTTAGTGGGATTTTAATTCAACTTTGTTAAGTGATCATTGTTTATGAACTCCTAACACTTAAGGATCATAAATCCATGAGTTGTATAATTTTCGGGAATCTCCAACCCTAAGAACTAGTCTTGGTCAAACCTATACCTTGTGGTTTAATGTTCTTGTTTGATTTTAACTTGTCATTTTGTGTTCATAACCTTAGACTTCCATCGCGGAGGAAACGACGACGTTCGTGGTATACCTCTTCGAGCATCTAATATCCTTACCTTCACAGAAGGTGGAGTTAGTACTTTGTGGTGTGACAATGAGGAGCTTCAAGATCGGGAGTCCGGTGATAACCTAGGTGGGGAAAAGAACCAACCTATCGTCGGAATGGATAAGTAGTAGATTATATAATAATTGTGTAGGGCGACCTAAACCCTACTAGTAGTCGAGTAATCGACAAAAACCAAAATCACATTGGAAACCTTTTATGACAAACCAATGGTGATTCGGGTATTATAGGTTTATTGATATTAGTTTGATTTTATTTTGTTGATGATTGATTTGATTTTACAATCTTTATTGAATTGATTTTGTGCTATGGGGATGATATGGGAATATTTTGATTGATATTGTGTTATGCATGATCTGCCTGGTTTTTATTATTATGCTTAGTGAATTTTAAGCAATGCTATATATGTTGTCTAAGATATGATTGTTTTGGATGTGAGGATAATGATGATTTAGAAGTGCCTAACCTAGATGATGTATGTTAAAGAGGTGTTATGGCATAGAATATGTATCAAGTTCTAATGGAAGGTTAAGGCACTAGGATGTTGCTAAAACGGGTTGGTGAGATTAAAGTATAGGTGTTGTTGTCCACAATCGTGTATTGGTAATATAATACACAAGGACAAAAGTGTATTGGTAATATAATACACAAATACGAAAGTGTATTGGTAATATAATACACAATGACATCTGTGTATTGGTAATATAATACACCGTGTATTGGTAATATAATACATGTAAAACCACTTCTGTGTATTGGTAATATAATACACCGTGTATTGGTAATATAATACACCGTGTATTGGTAATATAATACACATAAAACACTTCTGTGTATTGGTAATATAATACACCGTGTATTGGTAATATAATACACGTAAAATCTAGAGTTCTCGCGAGACCACTTCCACCTTAGGAAATAGGTGTGCAACTATGGTGCCTTTGAGTAGCATTAGATTAGGGGTAGAGGATGATATATTAACTTGAGGGTGATCTGTTAGTTATGGGCGTTGTTTGTCTGTGAGAATTACTGTATGATTTACTATGACTCTTTTCCGCTTTATGATGATAGAACTGTTTCTTATCCCCTATGTTTCTGTATTCTTGTGGATTACTTTACTTCCATTAGAAGACCCGATGGAGGATTATGTTGCTGAAGAGCTGGGTGGAGCTCTGTATGGATCGGAGGTTGCTGAGGAGTTGGATGGAACTCCTTACGAACCAGACGCTGGAGGTTGAGCTGTGATCCATGGCGAGTAGAGTATAGATAGTATGGCCGGTGTGTCTAAGAAGGAGTATTTTTATATGTTTCCGGTAAGTATGACTTTTATTTTAAGTTTATGCCTGTGAGGGATCCTACTGAGAGGATTCCCTCAACAGTGTTTTGGTAATGTAATAAATAAACAGGTGTGTACTTATATATTACAACCTTGGTGTGTTTAATTTGCAGAAGTAATATGATTTTTTAAATAAAATTTTAATTTTTACGTACTTTTCACGCTAAGCGTGCGATTAAGGAATTAATTAATAAGGTTTTAAGCTAATAAAACATCGGGGCACAACGGGGTGTCTCATTTTGGTATCAGAGCAGTTTGGTTCTAAAACGGACTGTGGGTTATGTCCGATCAGAATCAAGGATTGTGAGGTTTAGGATTTTGTTACTGGCCGTGTCTAGTTGAATCCACATCGGATTTTGACTATGCTTAGAAGTTGGGTAGTGTGTCTGAATCTGATGTGAGAGGTTAATATTAGTCTGGCATATGGTATTTATATACTTGTCTATGTAGTGTTATATGTCATATTAATAAGAGTGGATGATTTCTTTTAACAGAATCATGGCTCGTGGAAGAGGACGTCCAACTAACAGTGGTGACGAAACTCCAGAAAGGATTATTGGAGTTGTCAATGGTAATGCCGACAATACTGAGAATGGAGGATGATCAACTTCGATTCCAAGTGAAATGGAAACCCTAGCTGCTGCTATGCTACTGCTAACCTAGCAGAATGCTGAGATGCTGCAGATGAACAAAGAACGGCTAGAAATTAAGAAACAGAGGAGGGCGACATCAGCTGAAGATGCCGGATTGACTAATTTTATGAATGAAAAACCACCTCAATTTCGAGGACAGTATGACCTAGAGAAAGCAGAATGGTGGATACAAGAGATCAAAAAGATATTTGCTACTATGCGCTGCAGCGAGAAGAAAGTGACCTATGCTGCCTTCATGTTAAAGGAAAGAGCAGAATTCTGGTGGAAGGGAAAGAAAAGATTTTTGGATTCTGAGGATAGGAACATTAATTGGAAGTTATTCACTGATTTCTTTTTCGAAAAATATTTTCCGCGTCTAGTTCGACGCGAGAAGGAAAAGGAATTCATAAACCTCAAACAAGGCAACATGTCTGTTGGTGAGTATGCATCACGTTTTGAAGCTTTGATCAAGTTTTCAGAATTCTATCAGAGGTTTCCAAGTGAGGACTGGCAATGTAGAAGATTTGAGGAAGGACTCAGAGATGAGTTGCAGAGGGCTGTAGTGTCTCTTGACATTCAGTATTTCCCATAACTAGTCGAGAGGTGCAGTGCCATTGAAAGTATAGACATAAGGATGGACAATGAACAGAAACAATTGAGGATTGGAGGTCCTAATCGATCAAGTTTCCAGAAGCGTGGAGAAAGTGGTTCTTAGTGGAGACAGAGACCATATGCTCGACCCGGGCAAACACCGGCACCAGCACCAATGCCTAGAACGGGTCAGCAACCACAAGGCTTAGTTTGCTTCTGATGTGGAGGATCGTATTATGCTAGAGACTGTACAAATAGGCCTAGCTGTTTCAACTGTGGGAAACCAGGTCATGTGGCACGAGATTGCAGACAAAGGGTTATGCAACAGCCGACAGCTGCTGGAAGAGGAACTGGAGACATAGAGGTGGAGCTGGAAGAGGAGTCCCAGCAGCAAGACCACAAGTGGCCAAACCTCAAGCCACTGGAAGAGTGTTTATCGTGAGGGGAGCTGAATCCTCTCAATCTGCTGATCTTATACAAGGTATGTGTTTGATAGCTGGTAGACTCTCGTATGTGTTGTTTGACTCAAGCGCTACACATTCTTTTATTTCGCATGAGTGTGTGGATCATTTGAACTTAACTGTTTCCAAATTACCTTATACCCTCACAGTGTCTACTCCAACCAGTAATCCTTTGACTACTATATCTGTTTGTTTACAGTGCCCTATCGTTGTTGAGAATAGGACATTTATTGTAGATCTTATCTGTTTGCCTATGCAACAGATAGATGTTATTCTTGGCATAGATTGGCTTTCGGCTAACCATGTAGTGCTAGATTGTTCTAGCAAGACTTTATCATTTCTTGAACCTTTTAGTGTAGCATCTGCCAATGAAGGAGTTTATACGAGGAGTGACAACTCTCAACAGTTTGTGATGCTTTTCACAGTGGAGGCTAATGAGACTCCCATCATAGATTCCATGCCTATTGTGAGAGAGCTTCCTGAAGTTTTCCCTCCAGACGTTCCAGGTTTGCCACCGGAAAGAGAAGTGGAATTCACTATAGATCTCGTACCAGGGACATAACCTATATCTATAGCACCTTATCGGATGTCACCGGTTGAGTTGGCAGAGTTGAAGGAACAATTGGATGATATGTTAGAAAAAGAGTTTATCAGACCGAGTGTTTCACCGTGGGGAGCACCAGTGTTATTTGTTAAGAAGAAGGATGAAAGTGTGAGGTTGTGCATGGATTACAGACAGTTGAATAAGGTGACGATTAAGAATAAGTATTTGTTGCCTAGGATAGATGATTTGATGGATCAGTTGAAAGGAGTAGTAGTGTTCTCTAAGATTGATTTAAGATCTGGGTACCATCAGATCATAGTAAGAAAGGAAGATATACCCAAGACGGCTTTTAGGACAAGATACAAGCACTATGAGTATTTAGTTATGCCTTTCGGTGTAACTAATGCGCCAGTCGTGTTCATGGATTATGTGAACAAAATTTTCAGACCGTTCCTCGATAAGTTTGTTGTTGTGTTCATCGACGATATTCTTATTTATTCTCGTACGCGGGAAGAGCATGAGGAACATTTGAGATTGGTGTTGCGAGTTTTGAAGGATAGGCAGCTTTATGCCAAACTTTCCAAGTGTGAATTTTGCCTAGAAGAAGTACAATTCCTAGGTCATGTGATTAATAAAGAAGGAATAGTCGTAGATCCTACTAAGGTTGTGTCAGTTCTTAAGTGGGAACGGCCTAAGTCAGTAAGTGAAGTACGGAGTTTCCTAGGACTAGCTGGATATTATCGGAGGTTCATAGAGGTATTTTCGAAGATTGCGTTGCCTATGACGCAGTTAACAAGGAAAAATATAGCTTTTGTATGGACGGACAAGTGTGAACAAAGTTTTCAAAAGCTGAAAGACAGGTTGACTACATCACTAGTGGAAATAATGTAATATACGGGAACGTTTTACGTCAGTTGACCATATGTTTGACGTTAAAAATGAGGCGGTGGCAGTTTTGTAAATATTAAATCACTATTTGCCTCAGTTGTTTAATGAACTGACGTTAAAAGTGTTTTGCAAGAATTATTAACACTTTTAACGTCAGTTGTTTATAAAACTGACGTTAGAAGTGTGATTTTTACTTCAGTTAAATAAATAACTGACGTAAATAATCAACTCATTCCTATCTTTCTTTCGTTGTCATCTCCCTGTTGTCACTCTTAATGCAGCTCATCACTCCATATATAGTGCAGTTTATTTCTAATCTTTTTTTTAAAAAAAGTTTATTTTTAATCTTAATTAATTAGCTTGAATTAGTAAACAAATTCTTGTGCAAATTAAAATAAATAAACACTTAACATAAAACAAGTTATATATGTATAATCAAATCGTATCTCATTGAAGCGATTCATAAGTTACAATTATATGATTAAAAGATAAAAAATTTCCGCAAGATAGCACTAAAATATAAGAAAGTTTCTGCTTCAACATCATTATCTTCTCAGTCCTGTCCTCAGAAACTCCAATATTGAATGCATCTCCTCCCTTACTTGAAGTCCTTGATGCTCCATCTGAATCCACAGTCAATTTGGAGCCAAAGCAGAGTGAAGGGTGCACTCGATCTGTTTCAGCAATATTCTTGGAACAGCCACTTGGTTCCAAAGCTGAGGTTTTGGAACTGTAGCTGCTGATTCTCCAGAAGGATGATGGTGTGTGCAATTCACATAATGCGATTTACACACCCTTATCACCCATGTAATGTGATTTACTCAAACTCAGAAGTTGTTTGACCATTAAGACAGAGACCTTTAAGTCTAGGTATAGGAAGAAAGAGTGATGAAGTTAATCTCCATGGCAGAGCCATATTGTGAAGCAGAAAAATTAAAGGAAGGAAGGAAGCTATTTATAGGAGTAGGGGATGAAGTTACTAGGCGTCGTAAGTTGCTAAAAAATTAAATTGATCATTAAGAGCATTAGGTTCCAAGGCGCATTGGGAGTTGGCAATCATATATTATAAACGTGCAGAAAAGAAAACGCCCGAAGGAATAGGAAGAAATAGACCTTTAAGTCTAGGTATAAACTTAGTGCTCATAAAGAGGATTATAGGTTACAATGTGCATGGGTAAGTAGCACAGCAGTAATGGGTAATTTAGTATCAGAGTAGTCAAAGGAATGAATGCTTTTGCAGAAACTTATACACTTTTAACGTCAGTTGTTGAATAAAACTGACGTTAAAAGTGTTTTTAAAATAAAAAATATTTATTTTTAACGTCAGTTGTTTATACAATTGACGTTAAAAGTGTGATTTTTACTTCAGTTAAATAAATAGCTGACGTAAATAATCCTATGTCCCTATATGCGCTGTTGTCATTCTTAACACAGGTCTCAGAGCCATTTTGTGAAGGAATAGAAATATAGAGGAAAAGAAGAGGCAGTATTACAGACTGATACAGAATAATGATACTTTATATAGAGAATGATTTTTACACAACAGTTTTAACGTCAATTGAATTCAACAACTGAGGTTAAAAGTATTTTTTAAAAAAATATTAATATTTAACGTCAGTTGTTTAATACAACTGACGTTAAACAGTTACTTTTAACGTCAATTGTTTAATACAACTGACGTTAAATTTTGTTTTATTTTTTGCTTTTTGATTATAACGTTTACACCCGCGCGCCTTCTAGCACTTCGCTCTGTACGTACGTCTCTTTTCTATTTTCATCACGCTCAACCCTAGACCACTCTCAACCCTCACTCTCACTCTCACCCAGCACAGAAACTTAATCGCGAGCTCATCTCCACCGCAACCACCGCGAGGGCTTCTTCGCCACCATCGTGAGGTACACTATTAACTCTAACTTTGTCTTTCCATTCATTCTTTGCAATAACTTGACATCTCTCTTTCCCCTTCCCGCGCACTAACTCTCCTTGTCCCTCCGCTCTCAGTAACCACATCGAACGTTGGCCACCACTCGAGCGATTCCTCCCAACCACCACGCGAGCACCTATTTCTGGTGAGTATTTAGGGCACATTTTTGTATTTTTGGTTTTGAGTGTATGTCGAAACTGTAGTCTCAGTAGTTGAAACTTGAAACCGTGAGTTTGAGTTGTTTGGAATGTACGTCTCTATTTTTGGTTTTGAGTGCATGTTGCTTTGCCGGTTGATCTGTCACGGCCGTGATGCTCATCACGGCTAGGCCGTGATCAGTTCTGCCTGTGATGGCATGGTCTGGTTCAGTTGGCACGTTACGGCCGTGATGGACATCACTCCAAGACCGTGACCAGTGCTTGGCAATCTTCAAAAACTATAGTTTTCAATCTCCCGTATTTTCCTTATATTGGATATATGATTTGTATGTCAACAGGACCTATCTAGTTATGGATCGTAGTTGGATGGTTTGTAAGCGTACTAGTGCTGAGTATTTGAAAAGGGTGGGAGAATTTATAGAATTTGCTCAAAGGAATGTTCCTAATAGTAATGGAATATTCTGTTGTCCTTGTGTCAAGTGTTTGAATACGAGGAAATGTACGGTGAAGGATGTACGTACTCATTTGATTTGTGAAGGGATTTGCTTGAGTTATACAAGATGGATATGGCATGGTGATGTGTTGTTGAGTAGTACGGCGAGTGTCTCCCAAAGTGAGGACGTTGATGTAGATATGGAGGATGATCGAGTAGAGGACATGATCCATGATATTGGACAAGAATCTTTTCATCGAGCTCATGTGTATGATAGGTTGTGCGGTGATGCGGATAAGCCTTTATATCCAGGGTGTACTATGTTGACGAATCTGGGCAAGTATACCCAGTCGTGCAAGTAATACGGTGGTGAGACCGTTTTATCGTTCCCACGAGGACTGCAACAAGTACTAGCACGTACCACTTCAACTACTATCTAAGCGATTCTTGGATTGAGGAGAGTTCTATGCTAACAAAAGTTAAAATTAACAAAATAAGAAAGACAAACTCTTTTTGGAATTTTCTCAAATACTTGGAAAGCAATAAAAGAAGGTTTTCAAATATGATAAAAGCTGTTGGGATTAGGTTCACTAATCATCATCCTCATGGAATGAAACAACTAACAAACAGTTTCTACTTTAATTATGACAATCAATCCACTAAATTACTCAAGTCCCGATCCCTCGGATGACAAGAGCCTAAACCCACTAATAGACCCTAATTCCTTAGGTAGCCTAGATTAGTGAATTTGCATTAAGATTAGGGATCATGCGATTGCTAATAAACCCAGTTCCATTCCTAGATACAAGGCTTACTAGGTGATTAATTTCAGTTCCGGTTTTAACACGAATTTTCCAATTGCATATTAAAACACAGATCAAGTCATGGGGGTGCTAGCCACAACAAGCATTAAGTACAGAAATCAACCACTCAATAACAAAGCAGAAACTGTATTGCAAGATTAAATCAAATACATGAGAGTTCAGAAATAGCTACCCTAACCCCAACAATGGAGGTTTAGCTACTCATAATACTATCCACAACCAAAGAAACATGGAAGAATGAGATAAGGGATTCCATAGGGGCAATCCTCCAGAAGCTGCCTCTGATTCCAAGAGCCTTTTGGCTTTCCAAACTCGTAGCCTCCACTGTCTCCAAGGTGTCTCCTCAAGTTCTGCCTTAAACAGCTTATAATAGTGATTCTGATTTTCGCACACTCGCGGGGCGAGAGTTATCTCGCGAGGCGAATATTAAACTTTTGGTCTTCAGTGCTTGGAACTCTCGCGAGGCGAGACACTGTTCGCGAGGCGAACCAGAAAGGCTTGCATTTTCCTGGCACAGTCATCTCTCAGGGTCGCGAGGCGAGGTGTTATTCGCTGGGCGAACCAGAAAGGATGACATTCTGCTGTTTCTGGATGTCTTCAGTCGCGGGGCGAGCATTCCCAGAAATTCATTATCCACTATTTCTTCATTCCCTTGGCTCTAAGTTAACCAGATTTTTCAATGATTCCTGCAAAACAACACACAAAACCACCTTCACTCGTTCCAAGGGAAAATCTAACAAAATCAACTAAATAATGCCTAATCTGTATGAAATATGCATGCAAAAGTGTACAACAAACATCATGTAAAATCACACTATCAAATCACCCCAAGCTTATTCAATTGCTTGTCCTCAAGCAATCACTAAGGCCAGAAGAATAAACAGAACATGGATAGTGAACTAAGAACCCGAGTAAATGATCCAAGTAATAGGCAATTCAAACAATTCAGCAAGAAACAATCAATTCAAGTCCAATTAGAGGCTTAGGTTCCTTAGACTCATGTTCTCACTGATTTGGGCACTCCTTCTCACCTGAAGCTCACCCCAAGCTTGTTCATTTGCTTGGCTCTCTTTTTCACCTCACTCAAATGTTTAGGGGATAAGACATTTCACTCAATTTTCCTCAAGGAATGAATCCTACCATAGGCTTGACTATCAACCAAATCTCTACTTTATTAATGAAAACAATTTAGAATCAAGAGGTCTTTCACTTGGTTGTAATGTGGCCATGGGATTAATCTTTAGGTGGGGGAAATCAATAAAAGGACATTTCAAAAGGCTATACCAAGTATCAAACATTTGTAAAGCATGACACCTTCTAAAATACCTTCTTGGGTTTTCGATTTATTTTTCCACCTTTCTTTTCTTTCTTTTTCTTTTTATTTTTCACTTTTCTTTTTGTCATCCCCTTTCTCTATTTATTTTTATTTTATTTTTTTCTTTTCTTTTTCTTTTATTTGGAGAAGGGGAGATTTTTCAGCTCAAGAGAATTGTTTTTTTTTCTGATTCTTTTCCCAAACTTTTTTCAACTGCCTTTTTACCCTTTTGTAATACTTTAGAAGGTCCCTTATCAAGCATCATTTATCAATACATTTCAGGGTACCAAGAAAAGCATTTTTTTCATGTAGGCTAAGGGGTAGCATTTCATCATTCAAAGCTCAGAAGCCCAGAACAATACCTATTGCCTCAATCATTTTCAAAACATGTTTTCAAAAATTTTTAAGCTTTGAAATGGTTTCAAGTCAAGTTCTAGAGAAAGCAAACCAAGAGGAATAACCACTCTAACACAAAGAATGGGGTAAAATTTTGTGTGTACCCCTTTAGCTCAAAATCTCACATTTTAGTTCAGAATCAATGAAAAACACAAATCCACAGAACCATATGCTAATTATCAACTATCCAAGATTATCTCCAACATTTTCATTTGCAGCCTTATCACAAGAATAACAAATTGGGTTCAACAATTCACTATCACAAATTATTGGGCACTTAGTTCTCACAAGGATGCAAAATTCAGGCAAGGGGCAATCTAATAATGTGAATATGCAAAGCTATCATGCTAAACTATATGAATGCAATATGAACAAATGAAAAAAATATAATACCCCTACCCCAAGCTTAAAAATTTACATTATCCCCAATGTAAACAATCAAGTTGGTGAGAGGAGAAGAAAAATAAAATAAAATAAAATAAAAAATTTGGAACGGCTTACCGAGGCGGTAGCGGGTGTTGACTTTGCTTTTTCTTATCTTCTTGCTCTTCCCTCCTTCCTTATTACCCTGCAAACACTTGGCAATTCTCAATTTATTATTTTTCCTCTTGAGCTTCTCAAATTATTCAAGAGGTTAAAATCAAAAACAAGATTATTAAGAAAATTAAAACAACTAAAGAGAAGAGTTAAGAAAAGTTGGGTTGCCTCCCAATAAGCGATTCTTTAACGTCACTAGCTTGACGGGCTTCTTTCAATTAACCGAGGTCTGCTGGGCATATAAGTTCAAGAGCACTTTTCTTCCATGGAACTCCTGTAAAGAGCTGATTTTTCTTATAGGGCCAACCTTTGTGCTTCCCTTTTGCCCCTTTCCCTCTGGGCCTCTTGCCCTTTTTCTTACTCCTTCCCAGCGGAGGTTCTGTTTTCACAACATGAGCAGAGCCAACTTCCTCACCAACTGATACATCATTTGTCTTGCAGAGCTTCAGAGTTGCTTTTGTGTTGTGCTTTTCCTTCTTCTCTGGAGTAGAGGGGTGGTGTTGATGTGCAATGACTTCCTTATCTACTGTATCCACCATGTCCATGCGGAAACACTCCTCTTCATCGCTCTTGCGATGCATAGCTTCCAATACATTGAAAGTTACTTCTTCTTCTTGCACTCTGAATTTCAACTGGCCTTTTTCTACATCTATCAAAGCCCGGCCAGTTGCCAGAAAAGGTCTCCCCAGTATGAGTGGAACTTCTGCATCCTCCTCCATGTCTAAAACCACAAAGTCCGCTGGGAAAATAAACTTATCCACCTTTACCAGAACATCTTCCAAGATACCATAAGGATGCTTGACTGATCTGTCAGCTAGTTGCAATGTCATCTTGGTTGGTTTCACCTCTCCTCCTCCAAGCTTTTTCAACATGGAAAGCGGCATCAAATTGACACTCGCTCCCAAGTCACATAAGGCTTTTCTGATAGCAACATTCCCAATAGTGCAAGGGATTATAAAACTACCAGGATCTTTCAGCTTCGGAGGTAGCTTCCTTTGCAGTATCGCACTGCACTCCTCAGTTAAGGCAACAGTTTCGCCTTCTTTGAACTTTCTTTTCTTCGTGAGCAGTTCCTTCATGAATTTTGCATAATTGGGCATCTGCTCAAGTGCTTCATCAAAAGGGATATTGATCTGCAACCTCTTGAAAATATCAAGGAACTTGGCAAATTGTTCGTCTTTCTCTTTTTTCTTGCTTAAGTGGGGATAAGGCAACTTCACATAATAGGATCACTTGAGGTTTGTCTCCATCCTTCAAAATCTGACTCTTAGTTCTCCTCAAAATTGAATTCTCATCTACTAGCTTCTCCCTCTTGTCTTGTGCACTGCCCTTTTCTTCTTCCTCAACTATAACATCTTGACCTTTTGCTTCTTTTTTCTCAGCACTCAATTTTGTTTTCCCATCAACATTTTGATTCTTCACCAAAGGGTCACCGCCCACATTCTCAATACTTTTTCCACTCCTCAAAACAATAGCATTGCAATGCTCCTTCGGATTAGTTTGAGTGTTACCAGAAAAACCGCTGCTAGTTTGCTCCGCTAGGTGCTTTGCAATTTGGCCAACTTGAACCTCCGAATTTTTTATAGAAGCATCGGTATTTTTCTGGTTTGCCATTATCAATTGCATGAACTGATTGAGGGTGTTCTCCAAGATAGAAACCCGGTCTTGAAGCGGTTGTGTAGGAGGAGGCTTGCTTGTTTGCACGGCATCTGGATTCCAACCAAAATTTGGTTGACTCCTTCACCCTTGGTTGTTGCCTTGTCGCCCATAGTTCCCCATATAATTGGCTTCCTCATGGGAACTAGGTGGTGCCTCACATCTTCCATTCTCATGATCACCTCCACAAAAATCACATCTCATTACCTGTTGTGGTGGCATGGTTGTCCCTTGACTAGTTTGGAGTTGTTGTGGGAGTTGAGCTAATTGTTTGGTAAGAGACTCCAATTGTTGTGTCATGATCTTGTTCTGAGCCAACAATGCAGTTTGTGAATCTAACTCCAACACTCCCCTTCTTTGTGTGGGACCCCGATCATGATGCATCAAGTAATCATTAGAGGCCATTGCTTCTATCAAAGTCAGGGCTTCCTCTGCTGTCTTTGTATTCATTGAACCTCCAGCTGAGGTATCCAACATGTACCTGGTTGACGGCCTCAATCCATTACAGAATGTTTGCATCTGAGTAAGATCATCAAAACCATGATTTGGGCATCTCCTAAGCAATTCCTTGAACCTTTCCCAGGCGTCATGCAGCGTCTCACCTTCTTGCTGAGCAAAACTCATGATGTCACCCCTTGCCTTTACAAATCTTGATGTGGGGAAGAACCTTGCCAGAAATTTTGCTTCTAAGTTGTCCCATGTAGTGAAACTCCCCCTTGGTTGTGATTGGAGCCAAGACTTGGCTCTATCTCTTAGAGAAAAAGGGAACAATCTCAATCGAATTGCATCATCAGAGGCACCATTTATCTTCACTGTGTCACACAACTCTAGGAAAGTGGAAATATGACTGTTAGGATCTTCCTTCTACAACCCAGCAAACTGATTTTGTGAAACCATGTTGATGAGATTTGGCTTGAGTTCAAAATTGTTGGAGTTCACCGGAGGTCTCACTATACTAGTGACATGCCGGTTGAAATTTGTATTGGCATAATCACCAAGTGTCCTCCGCGGTGGTGGAGTATCTTCACCATTCCCTGCCGTCTTGAGTTCTTCTTGAGTAACCTGAGAGATGGAAGTCTCTTGTTCTTCTCCTTGTTGTCTTAACAGATTCTGCTGTCTTGCTTGCTTCCTATTCTTCCTAGCTGTTCTTTCAATTTCTGGATCGTATAGGAGTTGGTCAGCTGGAATAGTACCTCACATACACAAACAGTCTAGCAAACAAGATTGTTAGTAGTAAAGGTTAGCACACAAAAGCAAACACACCAAAAAAACGACAGCACATAGTTTATAACAGAAAAAAAATATTTTAAAACAGAAAAATTTTGTGCTCAAATTAGTAACCAAAATGGATATGCTAATACTGAAATACAGTCCCCGGCAGCGGCGCCAAAAACTTGTTGACGAATCTGGGCAAGTATACCCAGTCGTGCAAGTAATACGGTGGTGAGACCGTTTTATCGTTCCCACGAGGACTGTAACAAGTACTAGCACGTACCACTTCAACTACTATCTAAGCGATTCTTGGATTGAGGAGAGTTCTATGCTAACAAAAGTTAAAATTAACAAAATAAGAAAGACAAACTCTTTTTGGAATTTTCTCAAATACTTGGAAAGCAATAAAAGAAGGTTTTCAAATATGATAAAAGCTGTTGGGATTAGGTTCACTAATCATCATCCTCATGCAATGAAACAACTAACAAACAGTTTCTACTTTAATTATGACAATCAATCCACTAAATTACTCAAGTCCCGATCCCTCGGATGACAAGAGCCTAAACCCACTAATAGACCCTAATTCCTTAGGTAGCCTAGATCAGTGAATTTGCATTAAGATTAGGGATCATGCGATTGCTAATAAACCCAGTTCCATTCCTAGATACAAGGCTTACTAGGTGATTAATTTCAGTTCCGGTTTTAACACGAATTTTCCAATTGCATATTAAAACACAGATCAAGTCATGGGGGTGCTAGCCACAACAAGCATTAAGTACAGAAATCAACCACTCAATAACAAAGCAGAAACTGTATTGCAAGATTAAATCAAATACATGAGAGTTCAGAAATAGCTACCCTAACCCCAACAATGGAGGTTTAGCTACTCATAATACTATCCACAACCAAAGAAACATGGAAGAAGGAGATAAGGGATTCCATAGGGGCAATCCTCCAGAAGCTGCCTCTGATTCCAAGAGCCTTTTGGCTTTCCAAACTCGTAGCCTCCACTGTCTCCAAGGTGTCTCCTCAAATTCTGCCTTAAACAGCTTATAACAGTGATTCTGATTTTCGCACACTCGCGGGGCGAGAGTTATCTCGCGAGGCGAATATTAAACCTTTGGTCTTCAGGGCTTGGAACTCTCGCGAGGCGAGACACTGTTCGCGAGGCGAACCAGAAAGGCTTGCATTTTCCTGGCACAGTCAGCTCTTAGGGCCGCGAGGCGAGGTGTTATTCGCGGGGCGAACCAGAAAGGATGACATTCTGCTGTTTCTGGATGTCTTCAGTCGCGGGGCGAGCATCCTCTCGCGGGGCGAGCATTCCCAGAAATTCATTCTCCACTGTTTGTTCATTCCCTTGGCTCTAAGTTAACCAGATTTTTCAATGATTCCTGCAAAACAACACACAAAACCACTTTCACTCGTTCCAAGGGAAAATCTAACAAAATCAACTAAATAATGCCTAATCTATATGAAATATGCATGCAAAAGTGTACAGCAAACATCATGTAAAATCACACTATCATACTACTCATACGCGGTTGTCGGCGGTGCTAAAATTGGTTTGTGTGAAGGCGAGAAATGGATGGACTGATAAAAGCTTCACGGAATTGCTTTAAGTGTTGAAAGACTTGCTTCCGGAGGACAACACATTGCCTGACCGTAACTATGAGGCCAAGAAGGTATTGTGTCCTATGGGTATGGAGTATAAGAAGATACACGCATGCCCCAATGATTGCATATTGTACACCGGTGTTCATGAAGACAATCATGATTGCCCCAAATGTGGGTTATCACGATACAAAGTGAAGGGTGGTGATGATGATGATGATCTTGATGATGTGAGAAAAAAGAGTCCTCCTGCGAAGGTGTTGTGGTATCTTCCAATAATTCCAAGGTTCAAGCGATTGTTTGCCAATGCGAAAGATGCGAAGAATCTTAGATGGCATAATGATGAGAGGAAACGTGATGGAAAGGTTCGTCAACCTTCTGATTCTATTCAATGGAAGAATATCGATACTATGTTTGCGGATTTCGCCGATGAGCCAAGAAACCTAAGGCGTGGACTTGCTACGGATGGAATGAATCCTTATGGTAACATGAGTAGTATTCATAGTTCATGGCCTGTTCTGTTGGTAATTTACAACATGCCCCCTTGGTTGTGCATGAAGCGCAAATACATGATGTTGTCTATGATGATTTCGGGCCCAAAGCAACCGGGAAATGACTTAGATGTTTATCTAGGTACCTTGATTGAAGACTTGAAAACGCTGTGGGTGGAAGGTGTTGATGTAGTTGATGGGTATTCTCATGAGACTTTCAAGCTTCGTGCCATGTTATTTTGCACCATCAACGACTTTCCAGCATACGGTAACTTGTCCGGGTACAGTGTCAAGGGGCATAAAGCATGCCCTATATGTGAAGAAGGCACATGCTACACTCAGTTGCATCATGGAAAGAAGACGGTTTACCTTGGGCATCGGAGATTTCTTAGACGTGATCACCCATATTGTAAGATGAAAAAAGCTTTTAATGGATGCCAAGAGACAGAAGAAGCATCGGCGGCCTTAATTGGAGAGTAGGTTTATCAGAGGGTAAAGGACATCGATGTAATATTCGGCAAGTCCAAAAAGAAAGGTAAAGCTGCTGAGAAAAACATATGGAAGAAGAGGTCGATATTCTTTGATCTTCCATACTGGCGCAAGCTTGATGTCAGACACTACATTGATGTGATGTATGTGGAGAAAAATGTGTGTGATAGTGTGATCGGGACGCTTCTCAACATTCAGGGCAAGACAAAGGATGGTGTGAATGCTCGTCTCGACCTCGTTGCTATGGGTATACGAGAGCAGTTAGCTCCAGTTTTTGAGGATGGTATGCGGACTTATTTGCCGCCAGCATGTCATACTTTGTCAAAAAAAAAGAGACAAAGTTTCTGCAAGTGTCTTCAGGGCATCAAATTTCCACATGGTTACTCTTCAAATATGAAGAGGCTTGTCTCTAGTGATCTTAAATTGGTTGGCTTGAAGTCTCATGATTGTCACATCTTGATGCAACAACTTCTGCCCGTTGCTATTCGTGGTATTGCTACAAAAAATGTGAGACATGCCATTACTCAGTTGTGCTCATTCTTCAACTCTATATGTAGCAAAGTCGTTGACCCCCGTATGTTGGATGACTTGGAAGTTGAGGCTGCTACAATCTTGTGCCAATTGGAGATGTATTTTCCTCCTTCATTTTTCGACATAATGGTTCACTTAATTGTTCATTTGGTGAGGGAGATTAGATTATGTGGGCCGGTTTTTTTGAGATGGTTGTACCCAGTTGAGCGCTACATGAAGATCTTGAAAGGGTACGTGAAGAATCCTCATCGTCCGGAAGCATCTATTGTTCAAAGGTATGTTGCAGAAGAAGCTATTGAGTTTTGTTCGGACTACCTTCATAACACGGATCCTATAGGGGTTCCTAAGCCTTGGCATGATGAGATCAGATGTCAAGGTAAGGGTACACATGGCTTAAGAATTAATAGGAAGGATCGGGAGGAAGTGCTTCAAGCACATTTGTATGTATTGAACAACATCGAATGTGTTCAGCCTTTCTTATTTGAACATAAAAGAAAAGTCAATCAAGAAAACCCTCGAATGAGCGAAAGGTGGTTGTTGAACAAGCATAACAAGACTTTCTTACCATGGTTCAAGGAAGAAATGCTTAAGGATGGTAGTACTGCTTCTGATGACGTAAAATGGCTAGCACGTGGGCCTAACTTCAACGTCATATGTTGGAGCGGATATGACATAAATAACTTTTCCTTTTATACAAAGGAACAAGATAACAAGAGTACCATGCAAAATAGTGGGGTTATGATTGTGGCGAAGCAATGCACTTCTCTAGTGCAAAGGACACAAAAAACCCGTTTAAAGACCGAGACCTTACTTTGGATATATTGAAGATATTTGGGTGCTCGATTACACTAAGCCTACGGTGCCGGTATTTAAATGTAAGTGGGTTGATAGTAACGGTGGTGTACAAACCGACGAATTGGGGTTCACATTGGTAGACCTCAACAAGTTAGGTCATATAAATGAGCCTTTCATAATGGCTTCCCAAGCAAAACAAGTGTTCTACATCACTGATCCTTCTAACAAAAGGTTGTCCGTGGTTCTCCAAGGAAAAAGCATGTATAATGGTAGTGATGAAAATGAAGATTCAAATCTTGATATTCCTGAGACTCCTTCTTTTTCAACAAACATGCCTACTATAATCGAGGAGACACAGGTGGACGATGTACATGCCACTCGTGATGATCATCACGAAGGGATATTGATATAGGCAGTTTAAACTTAGTATACATTTATTTTTATTTATATTTATGTATTTATTTTGAGTTATAACCTATGTTAATAAATATATATTGTTTCTGAATACATATGGATCATTGTTCCATTTTTCCTTTGCAATTCTGTAATGTGTGTGATATTACGTATTCTTGGGATATTTCTTGAATGCGAGGGGATGGCTGAGGGGAGTGATATTTTAAAACTGAATTTAAAAAAAATACTATTAACGTCAGTTTTATCATACAACTGACGTTAATAGTATTTTATAAAATATACAGTACACTATTAACATCAGTTGTTTATTACAACTGACGTTAAAATTAAGACCTTTAACATCAGTTCTTTATAACAATTGACGTTAGTTTTAACAAAATTAACGTCAGTTTTTTTAAAGAACTGACGTTAATTTTGACAAAATTAACGTCAGTTGTGTTAAAGAACCGACGTTAATAGTGTTATATTTAACGTCAGTTCTCAACTGACGTTAAAAGTTTAACTTTTAACGTCAGTTGTATTTACGTCAGTCAGTATTCTGACGTAAAAAATCAATTTTAACTGACGTAAAAAGCACTTATTGCACTAGTGCATCACCTGTGTTGATCTTACCAGATCCACTAGGACAATTTGACGTATATTGTGATGCGTCATACCAAGGTTTAGGCTGTGTCCTTATGCAAGAGGGAAGAGTCGTGGCTTATGCTTCCCGACAGTTGAGAATTCATGAGAGAAATTATCCGACTCATGATTTGGAGTTAGCAGCAATAGTGTTCACATTAAAGATATGATGACACTTTTTGTATGGAGCAAAGTTTAATGTCTTAAGTGACCACAAGAGCCTGAAGTATCTATTCGATAAAAAATAATTGAACATGAGACAGCGAAGATGGATGGAGTTTATCAAAGATTATGATTTTGAATTATTGTACCATCCTGGGAAGGCCAATGTGGTAGCGGATGCTTTAAGCAGGAAATCCTTGCACGTGTCTGCGATGATGGTTAAGCAGTTAGAATTGCTTGAGCATTTCAGGGATTTGAACTTAGGAATGGAATTGGTTGAGAATAAGATTTGCTTAAGTATGATCACTATTAGTAGTGATTTTATGAAAGATCTTAAAGATAAACAAGTTCAGGATCTATACCTCCAGGAAGTAAGTAGAGGAATCGATGAAGGTAAAATTTCTAAGTTTAATAGAGGAACGGATGGTGTGTTAAGGTTTAGAGATAGAATATGTGTGCCAGAGGATGCAGAACTTAGGAAGATGATTTTAGAGGAAGCACATAAGAGTAAGTTGAGTTTCCATCCTGGATCCACAAAAATGTATCAGGAATTGAAGAAAATGTTTTGGTGGACAAGGATGAAGAAAGAAGTAGCGGAGTATGTTTTATCTTGTCTGGTGTGTCAGAAAGCTAAGATTGAACATCAGACAGCAGGATTACTACAATCATTAGATATCCCAAAGTGGAAATGGGATAGTATAGCTATGGATTTTGTGGTCGGATTACCACGAACTCCTAAGAAGCATGATGCGATTTCGGTTATCATTAATAGGTTGACGAAGTGTGCTCACTTCTTATCTATTGGTGAAAGTTATAATTTGGAAAGGTTGACTCAAATTTACATCAAAGAAATTGTTAGATTGCATGGTGTGCAATCGAGCATTGGCTCAGACCGAGATCCTAGATTGACATCTAGATTTTGGAGACAATTGCAAAATGCACCAGTGGAAATAATGTAATATACGGGAACGTTTTACGTCAGTTGACCATATGTTTGACGTTAAAAATGAGGCGGTGGCAGTTTTGTAAATATTAAATCACTATTTGCGTCAGTTGTTTAATGAACTGACGTTAAAAGTGATTATTAACACTTTTAACGTCAGTTGTTTATACAACTGACGTTAAAAGTGTGATTTTTACTTCAGTTAAATAAATAACTGACGTAAATAATCAACTCATTCCTATCTTTCTTTCGTTGTCATCTCCCTGTTTTAATTTCACTCTTAACGCAGATCACTCCATATATAGTGCAGTTTATTTCTAATATTTTTTTTAAAAAGTTTATTTTTAATCTTAATTAATTAGCTTGAATTAGTAAACAAATTCTTGTGCAAATTAAAATAAATAAACACTTAACATAAAACAAGTTATATGTATAATCAAATCGTATCTCATTGAAGCGATTCATAAGTTACAATTACATGATTAAAAGATACAAAAATTTCCGTAAGATAGCACTAAAATATAAAAAAGTTTCTGCTTCAACATCATTTTCTTCTCAGTCCTGTCCTCAGAAACTCCAATGGATGCATCTCCTCCCTTACTTGAAATCCTTGATGCTCCATGTGAATCCACAGTCACTTTGGAGCCGAATTAGAGTGGAGGGTGCACTCGATCTGTTTTAGCAATATTCTTGGAACAGTCCCTTGGTTCCAAAGCCGAGGTTTTGGAACTGTAGCTGCTGATTCTCCCGAAGGATGATGGTGTGTGCAATTCACATAATGCGATTTACACACCCTTATCACCCATGTAATGTGATTTACTCAAACTCAGAAGTTGTTTGACCATTAAGACAGAAACCTTTAAGTCTAGCTATAGGAAGAAAGAGTGATGAAGTTAATCTCCATGGCAGAGCCGTATTGTGAAGTAGAAAAATTAAAGGAAGGAAGGAAGCTATTTATAGGAGTAGGGGATGAAGTTACTAGGCGTCGTAAGTTGCTAAAAAATTAAATTGATCATTAAGAGCATTAGGTTCCAAGGCGCATTGGGAGTTGGCAGTCATATATTATAAACGTGCAGAAAAGAAAACGCCCGAAGGAATAGGAAGAAATAGACCTTTAAGTCTAGGTATAAACTTAGTGCGTATAAAGAGGATTATAGGTTACAATGTGCATGGGTAAGTAGCACAGCAGTACTAATGGGTAATTTAGTAGCAGAGTAGTCAAAGGAACGAATGTTATTGCAGAAACTTATACACTTGTAACGTCAGTTGTTGAATAAAACTGACGTTAAAAGTGTTTTTAAAATAAAAAATATTTATTTTTAACGTCAGTTGTTTATACAACTGACGTTAAAAATGTGATTTTTACTTCAGTTAAATAAACAGCTGACGTAAATAATCCTATATCCCTATCTGAAATGCCCTGTTGTCACTCTTAACACAGGTCAATGGGTAAGTAGCAGAGTAGTCAAAGGAATGAATGTTTTTGCAGAAACTTATATACTTTTAACGTCAGTTGTTGAATAAAACTGAAGTTAAAAAATTACTTTTAACGTCAGTTGTATTAAACAACTGACGTTAAATGTTGTTTTATTAACGTTTACACCCGCGCGCCTTCTGCATTTCGCTCTGTTCGTACGTCTCTTTTCTATTTTCATCATGCGCGCTCAACCCTAGATCACTCTCAACCCTCACTCTCACTCTCACCCAGCACAGAACCCTAATCGCGAGCTCATCTCCACCGCAACCACCGCGAGGGCTTCTTTGCCACCACCGTGAGGTACACTATTAACTCTAACTCTATCTTTCCATTCATTCTTTGCAATAACTTGACATCTCTCTTTCCCCTTCCCGCGCACTAACTCTCCTTGTCCCTCTGCTCTCAGTAACCACATCGAACGTTGGCCACCACTCGAGCGATTCCTCCCAACCACCACGCGAGCACCTATTTCTGGTGAGTATTTAGGGCACATTTTTGTATTTTTGGTTTTGAGTGTATGTTGAAACTGTAGTCTCAGTAGTTGAAACTTGAAACCGTGAGTTTGAGTTGTTTGGAATGTACGTCTCTATTTTTGGTTTTGAGTGCATGTTGCTCTGCTGGTTGATCTGTCACGGCCGTGATGCTCATCACGGCCAGGCCGTGATCAGTTCTGCCTGTGATGGCATGGTGCGGTTCGGTTGGCACATTACGGCCGTGATGGACATCACTTGCCGGCCGTGACAGTCTTGGCAATCTTCAAAAACTATAGTTTTCAATCTCCGTATTGTCCTTATATTGGATATATGTTTTGTATGTCTACAGGACCTATCTAGTTATGGATCGTAGTTGGATGGTTTTGTAAGCGCACGAGTCTTTGAGTATTTGAAGGGGGTGGGAGAATTTATAGAATTTGCTCAAAGGAATGTTCCTAATAGTAATGGAATGTTCCGTTGTCCTTGTGTCAAGTGTTTGAATACGAGGAAATGTACGGTGAAGGATATACGTACTCATTTGATTTGTGAAGGGATTTGCTTGAGTTATACAAGATGGATATGGCATGGTGATGTGTTGTTGAGTAGTACGGCGAGTGTCTCCCAAAGTGAGGACGTTGACGTAGATATGGAGGATGATCGAGTAGAGGACATGATCCGTGATATTGGACAAGAATATTTTCATCGAGCTCATGTGTATTATAGGTTGTGCGGTGATGCGAATAAGCCTTTATATCCAGGGTGTACTACTCATACACGGTTGTCGGCGGTGCTAAAATTGGTTTGTGTGAAGGCGAGAAATGGTTGGACCGATAAAAGCTTCACGGAATTGCTTGAAGTGTTGAAAGACTTGCTTCCGGAGGACAACACATTGCCTGACCGTAACTATGAGGCCAAGAAGGTATTGTGTCCTATGGGTATGGAGTATAAGAAGATACACGCATGCCCCAATGATTGCATATTGTACACCGGTGTTCATGAAGACAAACACGATTGCCCCAAATGTGGGTTATCACGATACAAAGTGAAGGGTGGTGATGATGATGATGATCTTGATGATGTGAGAAAAAAGGGTCCTCCTGCGAAGGTGTTGTGGTATCTTCCAATAATTCAAAGGTTCAAGCGATTGTTTGCCAATGCGAAAGATGCAAAGAATCTTAGATGGCATAATGATGAGAGGAAACGTGATGGAAAGGTTCGTCATCCTGCTGATTCTATTCAATGGAAAAATATCGATACTATGTTTCCGGATTTCGCCGATGAGCCAAGAAACCTAAAGCTTGGACTTGCTACGGATGGAATGAATCCTTATGGTAACATGAGTAGTATTCATAGTTCATGGCCTGTTCTGTTGGTAATTTACAACATGCCCCCTTGGTTGTGCATGAAGCGCAAATACATGATGTTGTCTATGATGATTTCGGGCCCAAAGCAACCGGGAAATGACTTAGATGTTTATCTAGGTCCCTTGATTGAAGACTTGAAAACGCTGTGGGTGGAAGGTGTTGATGTAGTTGATGGGTATTCTCATGAGACTTTCAAGCTTCATGCCATGTTATTTTGCACCATCAACGACTTTCCAGCATACGGTAACTTGTCCGGGTGCAGTGTCAATGGGCATAAAGCATGCCCTATATGTGAAGAAGGCACATGCTACACTCAGTTGCATCATGGAAAGAAGACGGTTTACCTTGGGCATCGGCGATTTCTTAGACGTGATCACCCATATCGTAAGATGAAAAAAGCTTTTAATGGATGCCAAGAGACAGAAGAAGAAGCGGCGGCCTTAATTGGAGAGCAGGTTTATCAGAGGGTAAAGGACATCGATGTAATATTCGGCAAGTCCAAAAAGAAAGGTAAAGCTGCTGAGAAAAACATATGGAAGAAGAGGTCGATATTCTTTGATCTTCCATACTGGCGCAAGCTTGATGTCAGACACTGCATTGATGTGATGCATGTGGAGAAAAATGTGTGTGATAGTGTGATCGGGACGCTTCTCAACATTCAGGGCAAGACAAAGGATGGTGTGAATGCTCGTCTCGACCTCGTTGCTATGGGTATACGAGAGCAGTTAGCTCTAGTTGTTGAGGATGGTAAGCGGACTTATTTGCCGCCAGCATGTCATACTTTGTCAAAAAAAGAGAGACAAAGTTTGTGCGGGTGTCTTCAAGGCATCAAAGTTCCACATGGTTACTCTTCAAATATGAAGAGGCTTGTCTCTAGTGATCTTAAATTTGTTGGCTTGAGGTCTCATGATTGTCACATCTTGATGTAACAACTTCTGCCCGTTGCTATTCGTGGTATTGCTACAAAAAATATGAGACATGCCATTACTCGGTTGTGATCATTCTTCAATTCTATATGTAGCAAAGTCGTTGACCCCCGTATGTTGGATGACTTGGAAGTTGAGGCTGCTACAATCTTGTGCCAATTGGAGATGTATTTTCCTCATTCCTTTTTCGACATAATGGTTCACTTAATTGTTCATTTGGTGAGGGAGATTAGATTATGTGGGTCGGTTTTTCTAAGATGGATGTACGCAGTTGAGCGCTACATGAAGATCTTGAAAGGGTACGTGAAGAATCCTCATCGTCCGGAAGCATCTATTGTTAAAAGGTATGTTGCAGAAGAAGCTATTGAGTTTTGTTCGGACTACCTTAATAACACGGATCCTATAGGGGTTCCTAAGCCTCGGCATGATGAGATCAGATGTCAAGGTAAGGGTACACATGGCTTAAGAATTAATAGGAAGGATCGGGAGGAAGTGCTTCAAGCACATTTGTATGTATTGAACAACATCGAATGTGTTCAGCCTTTCTTATTTGAACATAAAAGAAAAGTCAATCAAGAAAACCCTCGAATGAGCGAAAGGTGGTTGTTGAACAAGCATAACAAGACTTTCTTACCATGGTTCAAGGAAGAAATGCTTAAGGATGGTAGTATTGCTTTTGATGACGTAAAATGGCTAGCACGTGGGCCTAACTTCAACGTCATATGTTGGAGCGGATACGACATAAATAACTTTTCCTTTTATACAAAGGAACAAGATAACAAGAGTACCATGCAAAATAGTGGGGTTATGATCGTGGCGAAGCAATGCACTTCTCTAGTGCAAAGGACACAAAAACCCGTTAAAGACCAGAGACCTTACTTTGGATATATTGAAGATATTTGGGTGCTCGATTACACTAAGCCTACGGTGCCGGTATTTAAATGTAAGTGGGTTGATAGTAACGGTGGTGTACAAACCGACGAATTGGGGTTCACATTGGTAGACCTCAACAAGTTAGGTCATATAAATGAGCCTTTCATAATGGCTTCCCAAGCAAAACAAGTGTTCTACATCACTGATCCTTCTAACAAAAGGTTGTCCGTGGTTCTCCAAGGAAAAAGCATGTATAATGGTAGTGATGAAAATGAAGATTCAAATCTTGATATTCCTGAGACTCCTTCTTTTTCAACAAACATGCCTACTATAATCGAGGAGACACAGGTGGACGATGTACATGCCACTCGTGATGATCATCACGAAGGGATATTGATATAGGTAGTTTAAACTTAGTATACATTTATTTTTATTTTTATTTATGTATTTATTTTGAGTTATAACCTATGTTAATAAATATATATTGTTTCTGAATACATATGGATCATTGTTCCATTTTTCCTTTGCAATTCTGTAATGTGTGTGATATTCTGTGTTACTGGGATATTTACTGAATGCAGGGATGGCTGAGGGGAGTGATATTTTAAAATTGAATTTTAAAAAAAATACTATTAACGTCAGTTTTATCATACAACTGACGTTAATAGTATTTTATAAAATATACAGTACACTATTAACGTCAGTTGTTTATTACAACTGACGTTAACATTAATACATTTAACGTCAGTTCTTAATAACAATTGACGTTAGTTTTAACAAAATTAACGTAAGTTTTTTTAAAGAACTGACGTTAATTTTGACAAAATTAACGTCAGTTGTGTTAAAGAACCGACGTTAATAGTGTTATATTTAACGTCAGTTGTCAACTGACGTTAAAAGTGTAACTTTTAACGTCAGCTGTATTTACGTCAGTCAGTATTCTGACGTAAAAAATCAATTTTAACTGACGTAAAAAGCACTTATTGCACTAGTGATGCCTTGGGAACAAAGTTGAGGATGAGTTCTTCTTATCATCCCCAAACTGATGGACAGTCAGAAAGGACAATTCAATCATTTGAGGATCTATTGAGAGCTTGTGTGTTGGAGCACACTGGCAGTTGGGATGAGTTCTTACCATTGATTGAATTTACTTATAACAATAGTTTCCATAGTAGTATCGGAATGGCACCATATGAGGCTTTGTATGGCAGAAAGTGTAGGACCCCGCTGTGTTGGTATGAGACTGGTGAGAACCAAGTTTTGGGTCCAGATGTGGTGCAACAAACTACGGAGCAAGTCAGGAAGATAAGGGAAAAGATGAAGGAAGCACATGATAGGCAAATGAGCTACAGTGACAAAAGGAGGAGACCATTAGAATTCCAGGAAGGTGATCACGTGTTTTTGAGAGTTACTCGGAAAACTGGAATTGGCAGAGCTATCAAATCCAGAAAACTTACTCCTCGATTCATTGCACCCTTTCAGATTCTTCGACGAATTGGTCCAGTAGCTTACCAAATTGCCTTACCACCCAATCTTTCCAACCTTCATGTTGTCTTTCATGTTTCTCAGTTGAGAAAGTATTATCCTAATCTTTCACATGTCATAGAGTTTGAGTCTATACAACTGCGAGAGAATCTAGATCAAAAGGCTTTACCTGTAAGGATCACAGATAGATGGATTAAGGAGCTTCGCGGTAGACAAATTCCTTTGGTTAAGGTCGTATAGGATGAAACTACTGGAGATGCTACTTATGAACGCGAGAAGGATATGCAACAACAATATCCACATCTTTTCTAAGGTACGTAAATTCCGAGGACGGAATTTTCTTTTAAGAGGGGTAGTAATGTAACAGCCTGATTTTAATTATGTTGTTCAACCGGTTAAAACATAATTAAATTATATTTCAACTTGAGAGTTAGAAAGTGTTTTTGATTAAAATAAAATCATATTCATAGTCTACTTTATGATAGAGGGTTACGGTAAAATTTTCGGTTGAAAATTCAGATGAAAGATGATCTGCGTTTTCACTGTCGGTACAATTTTATTGTGCAGAAAACCTAATTTTGACCCGTGAATGAGATGGTTAGTGTTTTTAATATGTTTCCTTCAACTTTGATTATTTTAAAAATTTTCGTTCAAAAATAGAATATAATATTTTATTCGGGCGAAAACGTCGGAAGAATTACGATCGGAAAATACAACCGGGTACGAAATGGAGCAGATTAGGGAGCACAAAAGAAGTGAAGTGACTTGATGGGACTTGATGGAAATGGGTTATGACACACTCCAAAAGTGTGATCATCACACTTTTCAAATTATAACATATTATATTCTAAAAACCTAATTTTCTCTCTCTTCTCAAACCAAACAAGGCACAAGGCCAAAACTTGCTCTCCAAGCTCATTCCTCTCTCCTCAATTTCGTGCCACTCTCTCCCTTGTCTATATATACACATCTCATTTTCACTTCATCATCTTCCTTCTTCAAACTCCATTAAAGCTTCATCTTCTTCCTTTTTTCTAAAAGTCCAAGCTCTTAAAGCTTTAGTTTTTATTCATCTTTTCTACTTAAGTTCTTCATTAAAGTTCTTCCTTATACTAAGGGTAATGCTCTCATATGAATCTTTTTGCAAGTTTCATCTTTTATTTCTTAGTTTACTTTATGTATTCTTTATATGCTTTAAACTTCTAAAATCTATCTAAAATGGTAGAAAACTCCTTTTGAGTTGAAACCACTTTCTATAGTCTTGTATTAACTTATATTTTCACATACTAAGAGGTTGTGTAAAAAAAATCTCTACCTATCTCTTCCAATGAAGACCGAATGCTTGCATTTGAGACCTAGGAAGTTTTTGTTTCAACTTTTGGAATATGATCATGTGTTTGAGTTTCTAACTATCCATTGATCTTAAATCTCTAAATCTTGTAAGTTTTGATAGCTTGTTCCTATGATGGCTGAAAATATGAATAAGTAAGCATAGGATACTATGTTTCAACTTTCCAAGTATGATCATGGATTTAGAACTCTTAATACCTTGTGATTCTAAACCTAAGAGTTATTGTTAAACAAATAATATTTTCCTCATCATCCTATGATGGCCAAAACTTAGTGTTTAGGTTCTAGGATGTTTGAGTTTTTATTTTTCCAAAATGATCATGGACTTAAGCTCCATAAGATATTTGGATGCTAAGTCTAAGAGATTGGAAAGTTTAAGGATTTCTAACTTGTTTATTCTATGTTATTAAAGCTAGGATGTATTACTTTCATTTTTCCAAGATGATCATGGACTTGATCTCCATAAGATATTTGGATGCTAAGTATAAGAGATTGGAAAGTTTAAGGATTTCTAACTTGTATTCTATGTTATTAAAGCTAGGATGTATTACTTTCATTTTTCCAAGATGATCATGGACTTGAGCTCCATAAGATATTTGGATGCTAAGTCTAAGAGATTGGAATGTTTAAGTTTCCATTGTTTTCCAAAATGATCATGGACTTGAGCTCCATAAGATATTTGGATGATAAGTCTAAGAGATTTGAAAGTTTAAAGATTTCTAACCTATAAATCCTATGAAGGCCGAACCTAGAAGGTTATGGATCTAGGAAACTTTGTTCTTATTTTTCCAAAATGATCATTGTTTTGAGTTCCTTAATACATATGGATATTAAACCTAAGAGATTGGAAAGTTTAGTGAATGCTAGCCTATTTTACTAGCCTTGGCCGAATACCCTAAGTTTATAACTTAGTGGGATTTTAATTCAACTTTGTTAAGCGATCATGGTTTATGAACTCCTAACACTTAATGATCATAAATCCATGAGTTGTATAATTTTCGGGAATCTCTAACCCTAAGAACTAGTCTTGGTCGAACCTATACCTTGTGGTTTAGTGTTCTTGTTTGATTTTAACTTGTCATTTTGTGTTCATAACCTTAGACTTCCATCGCGGAGGAAACGAGGACGTTCGTGGTATACCTCTTCGAGCATCTAATCTCCTTACTTTCACAGAAGGTGGAGTATTTATATATTACAACCTTGGTGTGTTTAATTTGTAGAAGTTATATGATTGTTTAAATAAAGTTTTAATTTTTACGTACTTTTCACGCTAAGCGCGCGATTAAGGAATTAATTAATAAGGTTTTAAGCTAATAAAATACCGGGGCACAACGGGGTGTCTCATCCGACACTTCTTGTCAGATGTCTAATTTAATTTTTTTTGGCTCGGACATATCCTGAACACTTTACCGATACTTCTATATGTGCCTTGGACACCTCAAGGACACATCTCAATTTTTTTTAAATAAAAGATAAAATAAAACTTTT
The DNA here is from genome assembly GCA_030762895.1 of Sophora flavescens. Taxonomy (NCBI): domain Eukaryota; kingdom Viridiplantae; phylum Streptophyta; class Magnoliopsida; order Fabales; family Fabaceae; genus Sophora; species Sophora flavescens. Next base: position 86,240,119 of record CM061067.1, on the reverse strand, counting down.
AAATTGGTCGAACCTATACCTTGGAACTAGTCTTGGTCGAACCTAAACCTTGTGGTTTAGTGTTCTTGTTCGATTTTAACTTGTCATTTTGTGTTCATAACCTTAGACTTCCATCGCGGAGGAAACGAGGACGTTCGTGGTATACCTCTTCGAGCATCTAATCTCCTTACCTTCACAGAAGGTGGAGTTAGTACTTTGTGGTGTGACAACGAGGAGCTTCAAGTTCGGGAGTCCAGTGATAACCCAGGTGGGGAAAAGAACCAACCTATCGTCGGAATGGATAAGTAGTAGATTATATAGTAATTGTGTAGGGCGACCTAAACCCTACTAGTAGTTGAGTAATCGACAAAACCAAAATCACATTGGAAACCTTTTCTGAAAAACCAATGGTGATTCGAGTATTGTAGGTTTATTGATATTAGGTTGATTTTATATTATTGATGGTTGATTTGATTTTACTACCTTTATTGAATTGATTTTGTGCTATGTGGGTGATATGAGAATATTTTGATTGATATTATGTTATGCATGATCTGCCTGATTTTTATTATTTTGCTTAATGAATTTTAAGCAAAGCTATATTTGTTGTCTAAGAGATGATTGTTTTGGGTGTGAGGATAATGATGATTTAGAAGTGCCAAACCTAGATGATGTATGTTAAAGAGGTGTTATAACATAGAATATGTGTCAAGTTCTAATGGAAGGTTAAGGCACTAGGATGTTACTAAAACAGGTTGGTGAGATTCAAGTATAGGTGTTGTTATCCACAACCGTGTATTGGTAATATAATACACAAGGATAAAAGTGTATTGGTAATATAATACACAAGGACATCTGTGTATTGGTAATATAATACACCGTGTATTGGTAATATAATACATGTAAAACCACTTGTGTATTGGTAATATAATACACCGTGTATTGGTAATATAATACACGTAAAACACTTTTGTGTATTGGTAATATAATACACGGTGTATTGGTAATATAATACACGTAAAATCAAGAGTTCTCACGAGACCACTTCCACCTTAGGAAATAGGTGTGCAACTATGGTGTCTTTGAGTAGCATGAGATTGGGGGTAGAGGATGATACATTAACTTGAGGGTGATCTGTTAATTATGTGCGTTGTTTGTCTGTGACAATTACTGTATGATTTACTATGACTCTTTTCCACTTTATGATGATATAATTGTTTCTTATCCTCTATGTTTCTGTATTCTTGTGGATTACTTTACTTACATTAGAAGACCCGATGGAGGATTATGTTGCTGAGGAGCTGGGCGGAGCTCTGTATGGAACGAAGGTTGCTGAGGAGTTGGATGGAACTCCTTACGAACCAGACGCTGGAGGTCGAGCTGTGATTCATGGCGAGTAGAGTATAGATAGTATGGGCAGTGTGTCTAAGAAGGAGTATTTTTATATGTTTCCGCTAAGTCTGGCTTTTATTTTAAATTTATGCCTTTGAGGGATCCTATTGAGAGGATTCCCTCAACAGTGTTTTGGTAATGTAATAAATAAACAGGTGTGTATTTATATATTACAACCTTGGTGTGTTTAATTTGTAGAAGTTATATGATTGTTTAAATAAAGTTTTAATTTTTACGTACTTTTCACGCTAAGCGCGCGATTAAGGAATTAATTAATAAGGTTTTAAGCTAATAAAATACCGGGGCACAACAGGGTGTCTTATCCGACACTTCTTGTCAGATGTCCAATTTAATTTTTTTTGGCTCGGACATATCCTGAAAATACTTCTATATGTGCTTTGGACACCTCAAGGACACATCTCAATTTTTTTAAAATAAAAGATAAAATAAAACTTTTAAATAATAAAAAGGTAAATAATAAGACTCTTTTCATTGTCGTTTATTCTATTTCATTAAACGACTTTTACCTTCCTCCTTGTATGCACTCTTTCCTTCTTCCGGTAATCTCTGTCTTTTACCCGCACCTCCACTTGTAAAGAAACAAAGTGCTCAAACTGTATAATGACGTCTCATTATTTTTTTTGTGAGACTCGTTATCATAGGAAAAATGTAATGCTTAACAAGTTATTTTAGATGATAAGTATATAAATCTTGATTTTCAATTTTGATCTTTTAAATGGAAATCATATATAATTTTATTTGATTTTAACACTCGCGCGCACACACAAATTTTATTTATATATATATATATATATATATATATATATATATATATATATATATATATATATTCATTCATTCGTGTAAGTGCTTCATACTAAAAAATGTGTGAAGGCATGAACACCAATTCCTTAGGCATTTAATTCAAGGGCGGCAGATAATGGTAAGGATTGATAAGATAGTTCTTGCTACCTCAAAATTGTTAAAAGTCCGTTTTTTTTTTTTATAATAAAAAGTTTAGATTGAAGAAATGCACGTCTCTTTACAAGGTCAGAGAATACCACCGTCCTCAACGAGGATTTATAGTAGAACTTACATATTGCCTATCAACAAGGGAGATCTAGGAATAGAAACCAAGTCACAGTTAGTGTAAGCCGAATGCTTGACCGGATGTGCCAACTCCTATTAGTTAAAAGTCTAATTTCTCATATATATATATATATATATATATATATATATATATATAATGTATATATTTTAACTTGATCTTCTAAATTAAGTATTCTCCCTCTTTTACTTCATAAATAAAAATCTTTGAACTGTTGCTCTAATTTAGTTTATGAGCATTTCTCTGGATTTGAGCCCTTTCACCAAAACGGAAAGGTCTGGTATAAATGTTTGGCAGAATTTTGCCTGCAGGTTGGGATTATCAGGCTTACTCCTTTTACCTGGGTCTTGGGATTGCTTGTTTCATGAAGGATACCGGTTACTTCAACTTCATTGGACTTACATGCCACTGATGTTGATCATGCAACAACTTAGGCCATGAACAAGGGTAAAGCATGTTACGTCTGAGTGTGATGGCAAACTTGAGGATATCAAGTTGGCCTGTTTTGAATTAGCCGATGTCTAAATTATCTAGGCCTCCTAGAAGTTAGGACATCATTAATCAAATTCCCACATGGATCCATAAATGGACAGTTTTGAATTTGATATTACCATGTTACCAAGTCCTGTTATCTTGTCTAGCACTGCTCATTTGAAACGGTGGCTCTATTTGGCAGTGATGGTAATAGGAGCAAACTTGATCCATTCTGTCTGGTCCATGATAATGGTTCAATTTAAAAAAATGATTTTAATTGGTGTGTACCTATAGCATGAAAATATTTCATACCGTCAATTTATTTGACACATCATGAAAAATATTTGACGACTTTTATTATCATTATGTTGAAAGTTATATATGAGATGATTTGTGACTGACGAACATTGTAAAAAATTTTACACAGTGATTTATCACCGTTAAACTCTTAAAAAGTTAGATTATGTTACTTACTAAAACAATATTCCTCATACTAACATGCATGTGGTTGGTTCGAGTAATAACATGATCGAGTCCCTTAAACAAGTGATCAGGGATTCAATCCCTAGCTATTCTATGCAGTTGCACGTGGAGAATACTCATATATATATATATATATATATATATATATATATATATATATATATATATATATATATATATATATTCCTCGTGCACCTCGTAGACGAATCATCGTTACCCATTTTTTCAAATCTCTTCTCTCCCTTCTCACCAACATCCCTCCATGGTATATAAGTGAAAATGTGAAATGAGTGGTATAAGGCGTAGTCAAATATCCCGTGGCAAAGGTCAGTCTGCTGCAAGATAATTGCATTATCTTTTTTCTACTTTGCGCCATATATGCCTAGATATAAGGCATTTCTAAGATAACCACAGCCCACAGGCTATACTAGCGCTATCCATGCATCGGTTTGGATTGTGTTTAGTGGGTTTTAAGATCCAATACAGTTAAAGGTGAGTTGGTTGGGTTGGATTTAACAAGAAATATACATATTTTCATCTTTGGGTCGTGTTGGTTCTGGTTCGCGTGTTTGTCAAGACAAAAAAGTGCAAAAAATCACAAATAAACCTGTTTAAAATTTTAAATTTCATCAACAAATTATGATAATACGATCTAAAAGTCTGACAGTCCAAACCATCAATTATCCACAACTAAAAAGAAGATCACGTTATGTTGAGTGGGTTGGGTTGAGTGGGTTTGCACTTTCTAAACCCACTACCCAACCCATACTCTATGGGTCCACTTTGTTTTTACCCAACTCAACCTAATCACCCAAACAAACCCACAAAATCAGGGTTGGGTTGGGTCGGGGTTGGTCGGGTTCACGGATCTACCTAGACCCATGGACACCCCTAGGCTATACAGCCCATAATGAAGAATTTCTTTAGTGAGTTTGGTTATGTTTAAGCTTTTCTTAAACAACAACAACAACAACAACCAAGCCTTATCCCACTAGGTGGGATCGGCTACATGGATCATACGGCGCCATAATATTCTATCATGAATCATGTTAATAGTTAAATCATTGGCCTCCAAATCTTTGTTAATAGTTTCTCTTATAGTTTTTCTTGGCCTACCTCTGCCTCTAGCTATTGGATTGCCCTCCACTTGGTCCACTCTCCTTGCTACAGAACCTAAAGGTCTCCTCCATACATGCCCAAACCACCTAAGTCGAGATTCAACCATATTTTCTACAATAGGTGCTACCCTAACTCTCTCTCTAATGCTATCATTCCTAATCCTATCATGTCTAGTTTTTCAGCTCATCCAGTACAACATTCTCATCTCTGCTACATTGATTTTACTCTCATGTTGATTTTTTACCGCCCAACACTCCGTCCCATACAACATCGTCGGTCTAATAGCTGTACGGTAAAATTTTCCCTTTAGCTTAAGAGGTACATTTTTATCACACAAAAAACCGAAAGCCTTCCTCCATTTCGACCACCCTGATTGAATCCGATGGTTTACATCTCCCTCAATTTCTCCGTCATTTTGTATAATAGACCCAAGATATTTAAACCGTTAAGCTTTTCTTAAAAATGATTAAAAAATCATTTTTAAAGTTAAAATGAAAGCTAATTTTATTAGTTTTTAGACGAGCTTTTGACCCTACAATACCATTATTCCAAACATGGTATTAGTTAATTTTTGTCATTGATAATGCTATCTTTAGTTTAGTAAAGAAATTTTTCTATGGGAGATGTAATTATTAATTTGATGTTTAGCAATTTATAGCAGACAAAGAACAAGTTCATCTGAAATAGCTAGGTTTTTCCATGCATATAGTATAATCAAGGTTAACTGAAACTGCTAAGAAAATCTTAGCATCTTAATGAGCAATCTTGGATGGGGACTAATGGCATTTGGCCTCCATATATCTCTGGGAGCTGACTCTCCTCTATGTCTTCTAGCAGTGTTTCTTTCAGCTTTTTGTTCTCCACAAATACTATCTGCACGGAATTGCAACATTCAAAAATCAAAGTATGCTCTTAGAACATCTCAAACAGATGTAGAACATAAGTCACTAATTTAAATGTCACCTTCTTCTTGGTATTGTTGTCAATGAAAGGGTATATAACTTTCCACACTTTCATAAACATGTAAGGTGCGTGAACAATAAACAGCTTCCCCAATCTTTCTGGGTGGTAATCCTGCATCCAAAAAACACACAAAACATATGCATAAGATCCATGGAAAGGTGGCTATTTCAGAACACAGTCAAGAACTGGTTAAAAATGGAGACCTATACCTGCAAAATGGTAAGAGCATTAAGGTATCCACGAATATCACTATTCGCATATCCCCAACCCTTAATATCTGCTATAGCAAGAAATTTTTCTTGCCCGGGTGCCATCCTAACACATCAAATAGGTATGTTACAATCCTCACAATCTTCAAACTTAATCCACACAGTTCTAAATGTAGGTTCTGCATCACACTTTCCTTTGTGTGTGCACGAATTATTATAGGAAAAGGGGGTTACCTTGAACATAGTTTATCAAGAGCAAAGACCACAAACCCTGTATACAGAAAAAGTACTTGTCATTAAGACACTTGTTTGTGAGTTGAAACATATTATTCTATACAAAAATGATAGTTGCACACCATTCTTACACCAGTAAATGATCAACAAGCCGTTGAACAGTGTGTTGTAGTGTATTATATAGTGACCAAGATATTAACTGATTACTAGGTGCAAAAATGGTGTGTGAATAACATAACTGTATTCAATATAGCCACACAAGTACTTCAAATGAAAGGCTATTAAGAACTGTTTTCTAATGGCAAGTCAGTTTCAGGCAGAGGGACTCCAATTTGAAGAAACATACTCTTGAATGGATCATATTCATACTCTATCTTAGGGTAGAAGCTTAGGATAAAAATTTGGGTTGAAAATTCAGACGGAAATCGGTTTGCGTTTTCACTGACAGTATAATTTTACTGAGCAGAAAACCTAATTTTGACTCGTAAACGAAATGGTTTATATTTAAATCATATTTCAAACGAGTTTGGTTAGTTTGAAAATTTTCAGTCGAAAACGAAATATTACGCTTTTACGCAGGCGTAAAACCCTAATCGGGGAACTGACGAAGTCGAGAAGGGAGGTACAGAGACAAAACCGGACACTAGAGGAGTTGAGTCATGGGACGTGTCACCACCATGACTCACCAAGCATTTATGAGCATTAAATGCAAGTAATCATGACATTTAGGTAAAAAGACCAAAATAGCCCCAAACATTCGCGGGTATTAACAAGACGCATCTACGCACTCTTAACCACTCATTTTACGTGGTTGAAAACCTCCCACATCTCTCCAATTTCGTGCATCCACCTCCAATAAATCTTACCTATTTCATTTTGCTTTCGTTTCATTATTTTCCTCTCAAAAACCGAAATCGGGTAAACGACGGAGCTGCGTACGGAATTTCCGAGAACCGCTAACGGATAGGATCGGTGACTCATTAATGAGTCACTTTGTGTGTCCCAAAATCAGCCTCACCTCCATCAAATGTGAGCCACATAATTATTAACCATGGTTAAGCAAAGTAACCCTAATTAAGTTAATTATTAACTATGGTTAAGCTTATATTAATTTAATATTCACAAAACCCATTAAACCAATTCCTTATAACCAAACAAGGCATAAGATTACTCCTATATATACCTTCCAAACCGTGGCCTCCCTCCCCTTTCACTCATCTTCTTCATTTTTCTTCATTTCTTAACAAATCACCAAAACTCCATTTTCTTCTTTAAGAGCTCCAAGTGCTTCCATTGAAGAACTTGTCAAGATCATCATGTTTTCTCCATATTCTTCATACACTTGAGGTAACATGATCATCTCATCCCTTGTTTAAGCTTTTGTTCTTCATATGTCATAGTTTTCCATTTCTAGATCTAGAACTTGTAATAATTCTAGAAAATTGTAGAAAAATCATAAAAATGTGAAACTAATTTCTATGATCTCGTTATGTCATCTACTTTCATTATCTAAGAGTGTGTGAGCAAAAACATTTTCAACCTATATGATCTTGATCTGGCCGAAACCCTAACCCTAAAGGTTAGAGGATTTTGTTTCAAATTTTAGTCTTGTAATAAGTAATCTATGTTAGTTAAGACTCTAGTAACTAGGATCCAAAAGATGACATTAAGAAGATAACCCTAAACCTATTTTCTAAGACTTGGCCGAACCTAGTCCTAAAGTGTCATAAATGGTTGTTATTTGATTAATTATAGTTATGTTGTTTGGTTCAAGGTGAAACTATTAAGCTGTGGTGTGATAGCGAGGAACGTCGAGTTCGAGATTTCGGTGCTAGCTCATGTGGGAGAAAGAACCATTCCATCGTCGGAACCGATAAGTAGTATATAATTTATAATAATGGTGTAGGGTGACCTAAACCCTACTAGTGATCGAGTAATCGACAATACCAAAATCGTATTGGAAACTTTTCCGTAATACCAATGACGATTTGGGAATTGTAGGTTTATAGCCTTAGGTTAATTATTCATATTTGAGGATGCCTGAATTATGTAATTTTTTATTGTTTGTGATCCGCTGGTTGAGGTATTCCATCTGCATGTGACGTATTATTGCGGTGTTTGAATATTTATGATATTGAGGATGTTCAGTGTCTGTCACGGCCGTGATGGTTGTCATGGCCAGGCCATGACAGGTTCTGTTTTTTAGAATTCTTGCCTTTGATGTCTGTCACGGCCGTGATGGCTATCACGGCCAGGCCGTGACAAAGTCTGACTTTGTTATTTATTTGGTTGGACTATTATGAGCTGGTTATGATAAATTGCCTTATATGATATTGAGATGTTGGAATATTCTGTTGATTAATGTGTTATCCATGATCTGCCTGGGTTTAATGCTATGCTTAGATGATTTTAAGGAAAGATATATATTGCTCGGAGGTATTTTGTTTGGGTGAGAGTTTTGAATATGAATTAGAGGTGCCTCGCTATTATTTTATAGAAGTGATGTGATATAGAATATAAGTGGAGGTTGTGAGGAAAAGCTTGAGGTACTAGGTTGCTATTGATAAAAGTCAGTGAGAATCATATGTTGCATTGTTGTTCATAACCGTGTATTTGAGATACACGAGGTCCGAAGTTCTCGTGGACCGTTCCAAATTAGAATTTAAGTTGTGCAACTATAGTGTCATTGCTATGCATGAGCACCCTTAACTGAGTTGAGAGAGAAAATAAGGGTGTGCACCGACGGTACTGTGTAGCTATAGTATCATTGCTTTGCATGAGCATTCTCATCATGGATGAGAATGTGCACCGGCGTTGGGAACGTATCACTTGGACGACTGACTGACATTCCTAACGAGGGATGTGACAGGATTAATAGTGGCCACGTCAGCATAAATGTTTAGTTGCATGAGTTGGAGGGTAGAGGATGATGTTATAAAGTATGGATGATTGCAAATTGTGAGTGATGCATGTATATGACTATTATTGTATATGTCTACTTTGTTACGTTAGAAGACCAGATGGACGACTATGTTACTAAGGAGATGGATGGAACCCTATACGAGACGGAGGTTGTTGAGGAGTTGAATGACGTTCCGTATGAAGCTGACGCTGAAGAACGACCTACTGATCCTAATAATGTAGCGTAGTAAGTTTAGGGTCAGTGGGTCATATAAGACGTTTTTATTTTCCATTAGTTATAAGCAGTTTGTATAAATAAGTACCTGTGTGAGGTCCTACTAAAAGGATACCCTAAACAGTGTTGTGTAAGATAAAGGATAATTATATGTGTATTTATGTAATATAGTTTTGGTGTTTTATATCTGCAGAAGTTATATAATTGTTAATTAAATTTTAATTTTTACGTATTTTCAACAGTAAACGCGTGATTAAGTAAATAAATATTAAGGTTTTAATGTAATAATACAATGGGGCACACCGGGGTGTCTCAGAAACTGCTAAGAAAATCTAAGCATCTTAATCAGCAATCTTGGATAGGGACTAATGGCATTTGGCCTCCATATATCTCTGGGAGCTGACTCTCCTCTATGTCTTCTAGCAGTGTTTCTTTCAGCTTTTTGTTCTCCACAAATACTATCTGCACGGAATTGCAACATTCAAAAATCAAAGTATGCTCTTAGAACATCTCAAACAGATGTAGAACATAAGTCACTAATTTAAATGTCACCTTCTTCTTGGTATTGTTGTCAATGAAAGGGTATATAACTTTCCACACTTTCATAAACATGTAAGGTGCGTGAACAATAAACAGCTTCCCCAATCTTTCTGGGTGGTAATCCTGCATCCAAAAAACACAAAAACATATGCATAAGATCCATGGAAAGGTGGCTATTTCAGAACACAGTCAAGAACTGGTTAAAAATGGAGACCTATACCTGCAAAATGGTAAGAGCATTAAGGTATCCACGAATATCACTATTCGCATATCCCCAACCCTTAATATCTGCTATAGCAAGAAATTTTTCTTGCCCGGGTGCCATCCTAACACATCAAATAGGTATGTTACAATCCTCACAATCTTCAAACTTAATCCACACAGTTCTAAATGTAGGTTCTGCATCACACTTTCCTTTGTGTGTGCACGAATTATTATAGGAAAAGGGGGTTACCTTGAACATAGTTTATCAAGAGCAAAGACCACAAACCCTGTGTACAGAAAAAGTACTTGTCATTAAGACACTTGTTTGTGAGTTGAAACATATTCTTCTATACAAAAATGATAGTTGCACACCATTCTTACACCAGTAAATGATCAACAAGCCGGTGAACAGTGTGTTGTAGTGTATTATGTAGTGACCAAGTGTTGGAGTGTCAAGTGTGAGTAAGAAGTCCCACATTGGATGGAAATGGACATGTTGAGCAACATATAAGTGAGGGGACCCATACACTCATTGCCTTAAGGTTTTGGGTGAAAAATGTGGTGTCCAAATCATTTGTATGGTTTGGTCTTAGCCCAATGTGGAGATCTCCCCGGTGTTTTAGCCCCCCTCATGACCCAACAAGTGGTATCAGAGCCATGGTTCGGCCTCATGGTGGAGCGGGAGTGGATCCAGGTGTATTGGATCCAAGGTGGAGTCAGGTGACCTGTCCCGTTGGTTGGTAACGGCGGTGCAAGTATAGTGCTGTGGAAACTCACACTTGAGGGGGAGATTGTTGGAAATCCAAGTGTGAGTGGTCTCACATTGGCTAGTAATGAGCTAAATGAAGGATATATAAGAGAGGTGACCCATATACCTAATGCCTTAAGGTTTTGGGTGGAGATGTGGTGTCCTGATCTCTTGGTGGTCCTAGTCATTAGCTCATTGTTGCTCCCGATGCTCCCCGGACTCCCCAACACCAAGATAGATATTAACTGATTACTAGGTGAAAAATGGTGTGTGAATAACATAACTGTATTCAATATAGCCACACAAGTACTTCAAATGAAAGGCTATTAAGAACTGTTTTCTAATGGCAAGTCAGTTTCAGGCAGAGGGACTCCAATTTGAAGAAACATACTTTTGAATGGATCTCCACCATCTTTGCTTTGAAAATGTTTTGCGGCGAAGGCAACAGTTATAGGTCGACCCTTCTTATCGAGTCCTTGCACGAACATCTTCCCCTGTGCAAGTTCATCAGGAATCTCCGAAGGAGATATAAAACCATTTGGCACAAATGAACGTCTCCATTTCATGTACTTGAGGAACATTGCTGAACCCTTCTCTACATCCAAATCACGAGCACGCAAGAATCTTCTAAGGGTCAAATCATCTACTTCCTGCAATCAAATTTCAACTACTTGCTGCATAATCTATGATTTGGTTGGTGAAAACAAAATAAGTTGGGCCTCATAAACTTTGCATTTCAATCATGAAAACTTTAGTTTCTAAAAATTAAAATTAAAAATGTTCAAATGATCTGTTGATATCGCATCCTCAGAAACAACAGCTTATTCTACTCTGCTTATCCCAAAAAGGAAGAAAAATTAAAACAGGATCAGTTGAACAACTTATTCAGTAACATCAGCTCAATTTTGATATACTGTCAACATGGAGTTTTTACATTATTAATTAATCACGAATCATCTTTTTGTGCGACTTTTAAGACATGGTCAATATAAAAATCAAACATATTTATGGTTGACATCTGACAATATGAAAAAATATATATATATGTGGTTGACATTTGACAATATGAAAAATGTTTACCCAGACAGTTATATCCCCCCATAGTTTTATAACAAAATAAGCTCAAAAAGTGTCATGAAAAGTTATCAGAATCATATGTTCAAATCACATTAAGGTCACTACGTATCCCTCTTGTTGATCCAATGATCTGTATCATGTTTGCAACTCTAGTGAGAAAAGATGATAAAAATGAAACTTTAGCATAGGAATTAGTGTTCTGTTGTTGATGATGCATAGGTTGACTAGTTAAGACATTTTGTATAAAAATAGGGAAGAGGAGTACGATGATGTTTTTGTGGTTACCTACCTTAGTAGAGGGATCCCGGCTTTCAACGAAAGCTCTCATGAGACGGATTTTGGTGACCTCGGCATCACTGCTGTCTTTCAATGCGTCGTCGTCTTGGGGTCTTCCTTCTTCTCTGGGCATGTCTTGTTTGGGAAATAATGTTGATTTCCCAGGCTCAGGTGTCAATGCCTCCATTCCGTTCATTCCCCTTGGCTCACACCGCTCTGAGTTATGACATATCACCCATAATAATAAGTGATCATAATTAACCAAAAAGGATATTTTTTTGGGTATTAAATGCTGATGCCATTCCTGTGATTTTGGTGGTTTGTGAATTGATATTTTATCTGTATTCACCGAAGTTTAACCAGCTGGATCAAAGATTCAAGAGTTCTCGATTAAATTGGGTTATTTTAGAAATTATTTATTATTTCAGGGTTATTCTAAAACTATTTATTAACAGGGGATCGTTTTGGATACGTGAGATATTTTATTATTAACATAAAATTAGTGGATTTGTCACATCAGTCACACATATTGCCACAATATCTAATCATAAGTCTATTTTGTTGTTTTAAATAGATATTTTATCATTATGCCATTGTTACTCCCTATATTTATAGTATAATTTTTTTTGTCGCGTTGTTCCTTTAAAATTGCAGGTGACTTTCTTTAATTCTTATAAGGTAATTTTTTTTACTACTGTAATAATTGATGAATATTTATTGGTGTAAATTGTTATTGCTATTATTTTTTTATGACTCCTGTGATATTATTTGCTACTCATTATTACGGGATTTTTTTATTGTCTCTTGTTGTTTTAAATAGATAGTTTATCATTAATGTCATCGTTACTCCATATACTTATAGTATAATTTTTTTTTGTAGCGTTGTTCCTTTAAAATTGTAGCGTTGTTCCTTTAAAATTGCAGACGTCCAATTTTTGGTTGGGGGACCCTCGTGCCACGTGATACACTGCAGCGAGAGGTGTCATTGCATGGGAATGCGCCATTTGCAGTGGCGCTCCCCTTTTGATTTTTTTTTATAGGTAGGCGTCAACTGCAGTGGCGCCTTCAAAGGCGCCATCTGCAGTGGCACCTTTGACCAGTCAGATTAAAAAATAATAAAATATGCCACGTGTCCAAAACGACCCCATTGATAAATAATTTCAGAATAACCCTAAACTAATAAATAATTTTTAAAAGGAACTCAGTTTGATCAAAAACCCAAGATTCACCCACTCCCATCGATATCGAACTTGTAGGCTCCTGGCTGATTATAACGAAACGAGGTTGGATTTTTCTATTTGTGCAAGGTTGCACAAGAAAAAATCTTTTAAAAATTAGATTCACTGTGTTTATATATGGATCGGAATTGGGTTACATGATATATTTGAAAAAATCATCTTTCTTTAAAATTAGATATAAATAAATGGATTTTATTTGTATATAATGTCAATCAATCAAAAATTGATATAACATTATAAATGCATGACTTTTATCCTAACCTCCTTAAAAATCATCGATCCCATTATTTTCGGTTGGTTGTCAGTGTTAAAATCTTTACACTGACAATGCATACAAATTAATCTCTAAATAAATAATATGATTTCTTGCATATATCATTAATATTTTATATAACATATTCATCATGAATTATTTATTTAAAAATATTTATTCAAAAAAATTAATTTTAATGTTCTACTTCTTTTATTTTAGGACTTAATTATTAATATTTAAATTTATACACAATTTTAATATATAACTCTATTCTTTGCGAATATCATTAGGTCACAATTGAATTTTTAGATTTGAACAAAGGAAAATATTAATTAGTTCTCTAGGGAAGGTAGTTAATAATATTATTTCCAACTCTATTTTTTTGGATATATTATTTCCAACTTAACATCATTACGACACACTATAAATATGTTTTTTCTCCTCCGTGTATCCGCTTCAAGCTTCATAATCTCCCTTGTGTGCATTGCATCATTGCAAGATGAGCAAATATAATTATTAAGTAGGATTTCACAATTGGGATATTAACTTAATTTAGGTATTTGAGTAACAAAATTATGTATTAATAATTATACATTTTAAGTAAATCATTTTGGTTAGTATCTAATGTCTTCACTTTTTTTTTTTACTCAAAATCCGCCACTGGTTAGGGTATGTATTTATGTCCATCATTGACAACAAATAATATAATAAACACAGCTACAATAATGGTATTAAACAAAAAACACCAATCAAAATATTGTTGAACAAATATATGAAAGCATAAATTATAATTAAACATATGAACCAATATTTAAGAAAATTGCTTAAATTGTATAATAATTTATAATAAGATTATATATTAAATACCTAGTATTTAATAGATTATAATTAGACATATATATATGCCAAAAGGCATTACATTCCATTTGTATTGCCCAAAAGAAACAGTGAAGGCTGTTTTGCATCGGTCACTATCTTTGACTTCTATCTGTCAATAACCAGAGTTCATGTCAAATTTGGAAAAAGCTTTTGAGGAGTTTAGTCGGTTAAGCAAATCTTTTTTATTAAGGATTGGATATCTTATCCACCTAAGAGCTTGGTTTAAGGGTTTGTAATTGATCACTAAGCGAGGTGTTCCTCGCTCAATTTCTGCTTGTTTGTTAATGTAAAAAGCAGAACATGACCAAGGAGATTTACTCTCTCTAATTAATCATTTCCTTAAGAGACCATTAATCTCTTTTTGGCAGTACTGGAGAAGTTCACGATTCATTTGAATTGGTCTAGCCTTAGTAGGAATTTATCTTTCATTGAAATCTTGTTTATAAGGCAAATCTACAATATATTTCTTCCTATCCCAAAATACGCTTGGCAAATCAGAACAGATAGATTTTTGGATATCATCTCTGAATCCTATTCTTGATACTTTGTTGTTGTAATTGTAACTCAATGTCTTTAAAAGATATTTCTTCCTTCAAAAAATTAATCTGATTGAGTTTATGATGGAGGAAATTTAAATTCCTGATGATTGGTTTTCTGATGAAGGGAAAGACTATATCTTTTCCCAGATGTTGGGTTGTTATCCACTGATGTATAATAGATAGAGGGAAAAGTGATCTTATGAATGGTGTTCCAAGAATCACTTCATTTTTTAGATTCTTAACTAATAGAAAAGGGGTTTCAACTTGGAGACCTTGATTTTCTGTTAATGCTTTTCAGAGCTTGTAATTAATTCTAAGTTTAGAACCATTAGCTGCACTTAATCTTTCTGAAGTTTTTTCAAAGTATTTGGTAGGAATTAATCATTCCAGGATACAATTTGAATCAGCACCTGTATCAAAAAGCGTTGTGGTATCAAGAACAAATTCTCCAATAATGACCTTGATCTCTATATAAAACTTTTGGATTTTTAATTGGTTAACTAAATTCAAGAATGCCTGATCATCCTCTTGATCGTTGCTGATTGCTAGTCTCATTATTTTTTATGATACTAGGCTCAGATTTGTCTTCTTGATCAGATTGAGATTCTTCTGATTGGTTTTCTGCTATTTGTGATAGAATCATTTTATGAACGGATTGTTCTTGTTTTATTTCTTTTATTTCTTGTTTAAAATTCTTGATCTCCTGTTGAAGATCTTGAATTGTTACGGGTTTCGTTTGTTGGGCTTCAAGATGTTTAAGGATTGCCTTAAAATCAAATTGATCTTTAACAATAATTTTGCCTTTACCCTTGGAATCCTTTTCCATAGAAGATTTCAGTTTGTCAAGATATTTTCTTCTATCTTCTGGATTCAAAATTGAATTAATAACTTCAAAAAGGAGATCTTGTTCCTTAGTTAATACGTTAATTTCTGGTGATGAATCAGAACTCTGGCTTCCTATATCATCTTGTTGTATTTGATTAAGATCTTCAAAGAAATCACCATCTGATTCATCTGAAGTATCGGTTTGGATTAAAAGATTATTCAGTTGATTCTCAACTAATGGTTCAAGGTTTAGGGCTTTAATCTTTTTCTTAAGCCTGCAATATTTGCTAATATGGCCTGGTTTGCCACAATTATAACAAATAATTTCTTTCTTAGCAAACTTATTGTCTATTGCTGGTTTTGGCTTAAAGTCTGATTTAGGTTTTCTATAAGAATTTTTCTTATACTTAGTATACTTGGTATACTTAGACCTTTGGGGCCTATCCTCCGTTTTGGTAAAAGATTTGGATTTATCTTTTGGGCAAGGAGGTATATCAAATTACTGGCAGAAGGATCCTAAATCCTTTTTTGCTGCCTTCTCTTTTTTGAATTGGTCACGGACTTTATCTTCCTTACAAAGTCTTGCTCCTATTTTTTGAATGACTACAATGAGTTGTCCATAACTCAGTTATTCATATGGAATATTTCCATCTGGGGATTGAGCTATGAGTTCATCCTTAACAAGGTCTCCTAACGATGTCGGGAGGCCAGTTATGAATTTTTCTTTCCAAAATCTATTTTGGCAATCTTCTCTAGTGTAAACCCTAGTTAGGAAAGTATCTTTATACCACCTAAAATTGGATAAGGATCTACACTTAAGATTGGACAATAAATCGGCAGGCCTATCTTTCCAAGTAGACGAGTCTCCCATAAAGTGTCCATTAACTGCATCCGGAATGGTTTGACCATCATTGGTGAGGATCGGGGTTCCATCTGCTTTAGTTTTGATTGCAAAAAATATATTTTCTTTTTTTTTCATCAAAAAAAGAATGATCCCACCATCATTTCAATTGGCCTGTAAACCCTGCAGTTAATATGTTGCAAATGACTTCTTCAGAATAGTCATTAGCGGTTTGATAAGCTGTGACCATCATTGTCATGTGTTGCATTATGGTTAAGATTTGATATTCTGCTTGACCAACTATGTTCCACTCATAGATGTTATTAGCACTAAAGCTTTTGAAGGTTGGAGCTTTTTCTTCAAGAAGTAAATCTGGAGGAGTCACCCTAGGATAGTAAAGTTTGGATGGTTTCTTCTAGGATTGAGTAAAAACTGGATTAAGATTGATTGGTGGATTTTCTAATGTCTTTGGTTCAGAAGTAGTAGACACATATTCCGTTTCTGAGCTATCTTCATTTAAGACATTAATGGTTGATCATTTGTTTCTTATAAGGGATTGGCATCCTTGGGACACTGGTGGTGTTTCAGGAGCAACTAGCTGTTTTAATTTTTCATCAATTAAATTGATGATATCTTTTTCTTTCTTGATTGTTTCTTTTTCCTTTTTTATTTCAGGGTTATTAATAAGTTTTAGACTTTCTCTAATTTTCTTATTAACTTTGAAAGGTTTGAATAATTTCTCTAAAGGATTTTCCTTCTTAACCCCTAAGGAAGATGCACTAGCAGAGGTATCTTCTTTAGTTAACCTAGCACCTATTATAACTTGAAGGTACTTGTTTGTAAAATTGGATTGTTCCATTAACTTTTGAATGTCTTGGGCATTGATTGGATCATGAATATTTTTTATTTGAATGGAACAACCATAATTGGTTTATTATTGTTATTGATGTCTTTAACACCAGGGAGTTGATAAGAGTTATTTGGACGTAACTCGGCTTTAACCAACTCACCATTTTTCATTTGCCATACTGTAATGACATTAGTGGTATTATTTGCAATTATCTTTGTTTGCCAAGGATAGTGAATAGAATTTTTGACTGCATAAGCATGGAACCAGTCAAAAAATAGGATATTTGTTTTAACGCTGTTAAGAAATTGGTAATAATTTTCTTGGATTTTATTCCTGTTTATTCCCTGATATTCCTGCAAGAACCACTCTCTTTGAGGTTTCCATTCCTCAGAGTAAAAGTCATTTCTAAGGGATTCCTTATCTATAATGAACTCGCAAAACATTATAAGATTCATTAAGGGAGGAATATGTTGGAGATTGAATTGATCGTTGATCATCTTCTGCCTGATAAATTGGTCTTGGGATGGTAGATGATGTATCTAATCCCTGTAAATTAATGTTTGAAGCTTGAGACACTGTGGAGAAAGATTGTCTCAAAGGGACATATCTAAAATCTTCCAATCTTAGGCTGGGAGATCTGATTGAACTAAATGAATTTCTTCTTTCAAAGACTAATTCAACTTGTCATGTTTGAGTTTGAATAATGCTATTAAAATTTGACGTTTCCCTTGGTCAAGCTAGTGCAACTTTATCCAAGATCCATCTTCTGGTAAGACTACATCCTTCCAGAGGATTGTTCTTGGGATAATTACGTTTGCTTTAGTAACATCAGTAAGAAACAGTGTTGTCTCTCCAGATGTCTTAGTTTTGAGCTCTTTCGAATTACAAGAATTCATAACCTTGTATTGAATCCTGTAAAGCAAAGCTGCAGGAATCGATTTGGGTTTCATGTCTAAACCTAAGATCTTGATGTTTAGAAACAAAGAGTCTATAATATTTCTATCCTGTAGACTCAATGTTCTATTTGGATAACAATTGAAGTAGATTGGACCCTGGCTTAGGCTAGTTTCTACAGTTCCTAAAAGAGAATCCTGAAATTTGTTATGCCTAATATCTCTTAAGCACATCATGATTGAAGCATTTAATCCTTCGCGAATTAAAGGTTTAACAGCTACCTAAACACATCCTATGTGCAGATATATGTATCTTTGTTTATGATTTTTTATTGTATCCCTTGAGAGAAGATGGAATTCCTCACTCTCTGGATTGATAGGGATATTTTTCTCTGCCTTTTTTGATAACATAGTCAGAAGTGGAAAAAAACTTGCCTTTCGGTTTGTATGATTCTTTTGTTGGAATTTTTGGAATTTCCCAATTATCAATATCTTGATTGATGTTTTCAAAACAGATTTCCTCTTGGAAAATATTGCTTGGATTGTTAGTAATCTCAGATTACTGTAGAGAAGAAGAAGAGAGTTGGGAAGAGCGAAAACTATGCTTTGAAAGAGAACGGGATAACATAATATTCAATTATCTGATATCATTGTCTTCCTTTGGTTCCATAGCAACAGTAAATACAGATCTATGACTTACCTTGCTGAATAATTTTAATTACACTTTACAAAATTTTAAAATATCATTTTTATACAAATTTATACAAAAGCATTAGATCTTATTATCCTTAACCATAGTTGTACCTTTCTTAACTAAAAGCTACCTCTAAGTGCTTATGCTTTGTTTGTCTTGCTCCAGCATCGACTAATTAGACTTACTGCCTCTTTACCTTTCGAGGTCTTATTGCACGGGGTCCTTACTAGTTAAGAGGTACCCAAACCAGTTAAGCATAATAATTTCATAAAAAACTCTTCTTCATTTTTTTATATATATATAAGATATATATATATATATATATATATATATATATATATATATATATATATATATATATATATATATATAAATGACAAATTCAAATAAGTTATTACTATCTATTTTTGACAAGTTTTTGTTAGTTTTGGGTTGATTGATAGATTCTCACTGACTCTAAAATCAGCTAATTTTTTAGGTTGAATGAACTGGGTACCCTACCAGTTCCTGGTCGAACCGACATATTTAGTTTGATTTTCAAAGAAACTCGAATTTATTAATTGTTTTTTTTGTTAATATAAGTTAACATTTAGGGGGGTTCGGATGTATTTTATTATTTTTAAAATTAAATTAATTATTCTAAAATTTAAATGAATATTGATTCGGTGTTACATTATTCACTTAAGACACTTCTAATATAAAGTTTTAAATTCGAGTATATAAGTTTAATTGATATACACTACGTGCCAACATACTTTTTTATGCAAATTAGTGCTTACCTGATTTTTCAGCTAAATTGCTTGCAATGATTCTCCAAGGTCAATTTTCAAAAATGAAAATGAAAACAAAAGTTATATAAAAGAAATATTTATACAAAAGAAAAGATATCAAATATTTTAATTAATTATCTAGATTAAAAATTAATTAGATATATACATAACTGATATAAATCTTTATATAATTAATATATTATATGTAACTTCTATTCTCATTTCATTTTTTGAAAATTGACCTAGGGGAATTATTACAAGCGAACTAATGGATTAATATGATAAACATTAATTCGCTCAATCAGATTAAGAATACATGTTTGAGCCATTTGAACATGATTGGCCCAATCAGACATGATTGACCCAATTTAGACATGATTGACCCAATTGGACATGATCTTAGCCATATTGGGCCGGATAGGGCCACACCGGCCAACCATGTCTTATCAATTAAAGTGTAAGACCTACACTATCATTATCCCAATTTGGACATGATTTGAGGCATATTGGGCCAAACAGGGTCACACCGGCCCAACCATGTCGTATTGATTCAAGTGTCAGTCGTACACCGACATGTACATAATCTGGATCATATTAGGCCAAACTTGGTCATCATTGACCCAATAAGACTTACTCGAGTGTCTTAATAATTACTCGACCCCAAAAATTTTACTCGACCCAGTTTGGACTTACATGTCGTCTGATTGACCCGGTATAATTTACTTAGCATAGTATTTAATAGGTTTAAGTATAGGTTCATGCTCACCATTTAAGACTTAAAGTAAAACATTTTATCCGATATTGAACATAGTACGTTGAGTGAAAATATGCAAGACATGTATATATATGTATATATAAATGACAGATTCAAATCATTTTTTACTAGTTTTCATCAGTTTTGGATCGATTGATCGATTCTCACTGACTCTAAAATCAATTATTTTTTGGGTTGAATGGATTTGACACACGACCAGTTCCTGATCCAACTGGTCGAACCGACATATTTACTTTGATTTTCAAAGAAACTCAAATTTGTTGATAGTTTATATATATATATATATAAATATATATATATATATATATATATATATATATATATATATATATAAATATATATATATATATATAAATATTTACGGGGATTAAAATGAATTTTATTATTAGTTTAAAAATCAAACATATTATTCTAAGATTTAAATGATTTTCAATTAGGAAATACACTACTCATTTTATAACATTATTCATATAAAGTTTTAAATTATAGTTGAATAAAATATGAGTTTAATTGATATACACTATGTGCCAACATATTCTTTGTTACGAATTAATTCTTACTCGATTTATATGCTAATTCGCTTGTAATGATTCCCTGGGACAATTTTCAAAAATTGAAATGAGAACAGAAGTTATATATAATATATTAATTATAAAAAAATTATATCAATTATTTTTACTAATTATATATACTGAAAATTAATTAGACATATTCCAAGTTGATTTTATCTTATCAAATATTTTATATGATTATTTTACTTTAATTTAAAATCAGATTTGTCTTAAGTTTTTTACTTAATATAATATATAATGTTAAGAATACATATTTAATTATTACCAGTTCGATCATGGTTCATTAGACACCCCGACGTCTCATTAAAGAAAACCCATAATATTTAGGACCTAAACGGGTTATTATCGTCAAGCGTATATATTAAAAATGGCAGAAAATTAAAAACTTAAAATATAAACAACATATATACATACATGCATAACATATACACATCATAACCTGATACAGTACAGTAAAGGGAAACCCATCAGTAGGATCCCAATAGGTACAAACTGGTAACATCAACAAAAAAAATACATCAAAGATCTAAAGAAAGATGCCTCACCGATTCTCTCCACACCCCGTCCCCCCTCAAAATACAATAAAACCTCACTCACACCTAACTGACGACACTGGCCCAAGCCATCATATGCTACCACCCTCGCCAGCATCCCGTGGTCCGGTAGGTCCAGATACTCCTCCGCTCCTACTGGAAGAGCTCCTATCCGACTGCCTCTGGAACATCTGTTTGTATAGCTTGCTGTCTCTAGGATGTAGCAGTCTGGAAGACATACGAGAAGACTCTGAAACAGTGGCTCAGACCTCTGGAGGTGCTGGTACCTCGGGAAAAGGTATCAATTCCTGAGCTGGAGCAAATGGGTCATCCTCCTGCATAGGTTCCAACTCTGACTCTGGTACTGGTGCGGGTGTAGGTGCCGGTGCGAGCCCTGTTACAAGTACTTCAAAGGGTACCATGAAGGGGACTGGAGCCATGCCTGGCAACAGCGGCATCGACGATACATGTCCATCGGGATGTCTGATGGGGAAGGGAAATGACATGCCAAAATGGAATGTGCCGACAAAACCTATGGGCGCTCCCTGCCCAAGTCTGGAAGTTATGGACATCGGACTTGTATATACAGCAAAACGAGTGACTGGGTCCACTAGCCACCCGTTGGGGTCGACGCACTTAACCTCAACAGTCCCCGAGAGGGGAAACCCCGGATCCTGGGTCATCCAGGGATGATCCCAATGCGCCATCTGCTCTGTCTGGGTTTGAGTTACAATATATATATATATAGATATATATATATATATGTATATATATACATATATATATATATATATGTATATATATATATGTATATATATATTATATATATATATATATATATATATATATATATATATATATATATATATATATATATATATATATATATAACAAAACACACAACAAAAGAAAAAGGGGATAAGAATCAATATAACGTCAAACGTGGAAAGGGTTTAGCAACATTTAATTCTATAACAGCACACTAAACACCCGTCTTCAAGAATATTATATATATATATATATATATATATATATATATATATATATATATATATATATAACCCAAATCATCCTCAATCCAGGTTTAAGATTTTTGCTCTACCCTCCATCATGATGCTATGCAAATGTTGTATGAATCATCTCATCAGGTATCAGCCATATCTTGATATCCGACACGACACGTCCCAGAGGCCCCGGCTCACACCTCTGAACCATGGCCAGGGTGCTCATGCAAAGCATGAACTATAACTGCAACTAAAATGAAATAATGTCTGGGACGGTCCGTCGTTAGCCTAAACCCCGGGAATTCTCCCTCCGAGGAATAGACCCCAACGACCATGTTTCAGGTCCACCAGACCATGTTTCAGGTCAACCATATCACAGACCATATTTCAGGTCACCCCCTAGTGCCTTAACCGCTCATCATATTCTCATAAATAACCTCAATAATGATATTGTCTCATCAATCTCATCATCATATCACAGTAATCATCTCGGTTAAGCACTACTAGCACATATAATATGAATTCCCCAATACATCATCAAGTCTCAACATAACTTATCACTTACTCAACCTCTAAGCATAATCATAACACCCATCACATCATATCACCATATCATCATGTTCACATGTCATCATACCATTATTACAATCATGTTATCATTTTCGAAGATGATAATCATTACCAAATTTATATTAAAATAATATAAACATGTTCATATCAAAAACAATTATAACACTCATATCATCATCCATCAATTACAAATATCAATTCAACCAGTCAAACAGTCCAAGCAGGCAATCATTAATTAACAAAATAATATATATTTATCGTAAAGACGATAAACGTACAATTTCAATATCATAATTGGTACCACTAAGTAGTCTCCAATGTGATATAGACATTGTCTGTTACTCGCTCTCATGTAGAGTTTAGGTCGCCCTACGCCATTATCGAATTAAATGCAACCACACCATTTCCGACGTTAAATGGTTTCTTTCCCCCACCTGGAGAGTCTTGCACTAACCGAAACGAGATGAAACGAAGTGTCACATTGCGAAGCATACGTTACTACGAGTTCAAAATCGAAGACGGAATTGAATTCCGACAAAAGAAACAAAAGATAACTTGAGAAACGTAACAAACTGAGTTTCGACATAAAGGAGGATGATTTACCTTCAGTTTTGAAGAAAAAGAGAAGAGAACGATGTAGGGAACGTTGCCATGAACGCAATGGTGTATCCGGAATCGTCACGGTACGATCGAGCAAGTCGTACTATGAGCCCCGACTCATTCTCTCTCTAGGTTTCTCTCCCCCTCTCTCTAAAACCTCTCTTTTTTGCTTTTTGGCTTCTTCACACTCTATGCTCTCTGTTTATATGTTTCAAATGCCTAAGTGACTTAAGTCACTTAGTTAAGTCACTTAGGCTTTTATTTTTGCCATTTTACGCACCAACGCTCAAGCACTGGTTTCCTGGCGCTCGAGCGCTCCAACACTTGAGCGTTGACCTCTCCACTGATGCAAACCAAGAAAGCTTAGCCCAATTTTTACCATTTTTATTTGTAATTTTCATAGTAATTTTGGGCACAATTTTATGGTGACTTTTAGTTTTCCCCTAAGTCCAATAAATGCTTCCTAGTAGTTCCATAAGTCATAATAATGGCTGGTGGGAATTTAATACCTTGATTATGCTTACTTTCTAGGTAGTGTACATGCATTTGTCAATGTATGTGGTAAATGCATGGTAGAGAGAATTTATTTCTTGTATTTCCTAGTTAGGCTATAAAAAGGGAACTCTTGTACTACACAATTCAGATTTATTTTTGATGATTAATGAAATTTTAGAGTTTCTCTATTGTGAGAGCTTTTCCCTTTGTTCTTGGGTTAAGAACTTTATAGTGTTGGTTCTACCGGCAGGTCGCGGTTAGGGTCACACTTCTTTGATAACTCTGGTTCTACCGGCAGGTCGCAGTTAGGGTCAAGTTCCTTGTGTCCTTTACCTGTTTTCAAGATGGTCCTAAGTGATCTCCTATCATTTGGTATCAGAGCTATCAAAGAAGAACCAGAAAAGGACACAAGGAACTTGACCCTAACCGCGACCTGCCGGTAGAACCAACACTATAAAGTTCTTAACCCAAGAACAAAGGGAAAAGCTCTCGCAATAGAGGAACTCTCAAATTTCATTAATCATCAAAATCTTGGTTTGCATCATTCCCTCCCTCTTTAAGAGAATTCGTCCTCGAATTTATTGCCTTGAATAATCTGAATATGCTTCTTTCCACATGCTCAAGCCATCCATGTTCCTATCATTCGCCACTTCTTGAAAGTGATTTGTCCTCAAATCCAAACCTGCATTAAAAGTCAGTGGATTATCTAATAAAATCTTGCTTTTGTGCTCTCCACATTTTGCTTGATAATTGGCTCTTCCATCCCCTTTTTCTCTCATGGTTCTCCACTTTTTCTCTCTCATGGGATTCTTTTTTCTTTAATTCTTCTTTTTACTCATGACTTTCTTTTTTCTCTTCTTCTTTTTCACCACTCTCCATTTCCTCTTCCTTTCTCTCATGAGTTTCCTTTTTCTTTGCTTCTTCTTTTTCCTCATCCACCGAACCCTCTTCTTTTATTTTCTTCTCACTCATTCTTCTTCTCTCACTCTCTCCTTTCAAGTACATTTGATCTTCATACACTTGTTTTGGTGACAATGGTACAAGAGTAATTTTGCAATTATTAAATACAAATGAGTACTTGTTGTTGTCGGCATCATATCTCGCTTGTCATTCAATCCTCCAAGGACGCCCAAGTAACAAGTGTGTCGTTTCCATGGGCACCACATCACATAACACATCATCTTCATATCTCCTACTCCTGAATGACACTCGTACTTGTCTGTTCACCATCACGTCACCGAAATCACAAAACTCTGGGATGCTCCAAATGACATATGGTTGTGGATGCTCTAGAATAGAAAGTCCCAACTTTTGCACCATGGTGGTACTCGCTAGGTTAACGTAACCCCTTCTATCAACGACCAAGCTACATATCTTGTCCTTCACATAGCATCTAGAATAAAAAGGATGCTCCCTTTGCTTGGCATCATTTTTCGCCATTAGTAACTCCATGAAGAAACCACTAAGAAATATTCAAACTTTGCATACAACCACCAAGAAAGATGAATAAAATTTGGAATTATTCACTTTTGTTTGCAAATTCTTCTTTTTCTTTCAATCTGGAATTCCTTCTTTTTTTTTGCACGATTTTTTTAAAGCAGAACAGAAACAAACAAAGGAAGATGATGTAGAATAAAGAGAGAAATAACAGCGGAATTTTTTTTTGAAAACAAAGGATAGATAACACCTGATTTCAAGAGCCGAAGCTCTGATGCCAAATGATAGGAGATCACTTAGGACCGTCTTGAAAACAGGCAAAGGACACAAGGAACTTGACCCTAACCGCGACCTGCTGGTAGAACCAAAGTTATCAAAGAAGAACCGGCAAAGGACACAAGGAACTTAACCCTAACCGCGACCTGCCGGTAGAACCAGAGTTATCAAAGAAGCGTGAACCTAACCGCGACCTGCCAGTAGAACCAACACTATAAAGTTCTTAACCCAAGAACAAAGGGAAAATCTCTCACAATAGAGGAACTCTCAAGTTTCATTAATCATCAAAATCTGAATTGTGTAGTACAAGAGTTCCCTATTTATAGCCTAACCAGGAAATACAAGAAATAAATTCTCACTACCATGCATTTACCACATACATTGACAAATGCATGTACACTACCTAGAAAGTAAGCATAATCAAGGTATTAAATTCCCACCAGCCATTATTATGACTTATGGAACTACTAGGAAACATTTATTGGACTTAGGGGAAAACTAAAAGTCACCAGAAATTTGTGCCCAAAATTACTACGAAAATTACAAATAAAATGATAAAAATATAATAATCTGAATATACTTCTTTCCACATGCTCAAGCCATCCATGTTCCTATCATCCATGCTCGAGCATTGGAGAGTGGGTGGACCACCGCACCATGCAACCACTCCTGGAGTGCCACGTCAGTCTGGTGACACGTGGCAGGTCAACACATGGCCCTGTTTAGTTGACTTGAGCGCTTGAGCGTGGATACACCCACACTTGAGCATTGACTTCTGACCAAAAGTCAACTCTTTGCGTTCAGGGTCCGTTCGACGTCCGATTGAGCTCAAATTTGAGATATAGGCTCATTAAGACCTAATAAACAACCTCCAACCATAAAAAAATTCCTAATCTCATCTCTAACTCCAAAATTCTTATTTCACACTCAGACGTCTCAAAGACGCTAATCGGGAAACCCTAATTTTTGTTCCTACGTTCATACTCACTCGAGAAGGCTGCGTACTTGCCATGCAAAGGTCTCTAAACCTCAAACAACATCTCAACTATATAATCCAAGTCCTAACCCTAATCCTCATACATAAACCACTCATGAAATCACGAACGTTACATTTCTACCCCCCTTAAAAGAAATTCCGTCCTCGGAATTTACGTATATGAAAACAAATGGGGGTACTGCTGCTGAATGTCTGTCTCACCCTCCCAAATAGCATCTCCGGTAACACTATCCCATATGACCTTGACCAAGGGAATTTGTTTACCACAGAGTTCTTTAGTCCTTCTATCTGCAATCTTAGACGGTAAAGCCTCATATTCTAGATTCTCTCGGAGTTGTATTGACTCAGGCTCAATTACATGAGAAGGATTTGGATAATATTTTCTCAACTGGGACACATGGAAGACATCATGAAGGTTGGAAAGGTTAGGCGGTAAGGCCATTTGGTAAGATATTGGACCAATTCGTCGAAGAATTTGAAAGGGTCCAATGAATCGGGGAGTGAGATTTCTAGACTTTATAGCTCTGCCAATTCCGGTCTTCGGAGTGACTCTCAAAAACACGTGATCACCTTCTTGAAACTCTAAGGGTCTCCTCATGTTGTTATTGTAGCTCCTTTGCCTATCCTGCACTTCCTTCATCTTCTCTCTTATTTTCCTGACTTGTTCCGTTGTTTGCTGTACCATATCAGGACCCAACACTTGGCTCTCGCCAGTCTCGTACCAACACAACGGGGTCTTACACTTTCTCCCATACAGAGCCTCATACGGTGCCATCCCGATACTGTTGTGGAAACTATTATTGTATGTGAACTCAATCAAATGTAGGAATTCATCCCAACTACCCACATATTCCAACACAGAAGCTCTTAAAAGATCCTCCAATGATTGATTTTTTCTCTCTGATTGACCATCCGTCTGAGGATGATAGGCAGAACTCACCCCCAACTTTGTTCCCAAAGCGTTGTGCAACTGTCTCCAAAATCTAGACGTAAATCTAGGATCTCGATCGGAGACAATACTCGACGGCACACCGTGCAACCTCACTACTTCCTTGATGTAGATCTGGGTCAAATTCTCAAGACTATAACTCTCACCAATAGGTAAGAAGCGAGAACACTTTGTCAACCTATCAATGATAACCCAAATCGCATCAAACCTCTTCAGAGTTCGTGGTAATCCAACCACAAAATCCATCGCTATACTATCCCATTTCCATTCTGGGATATCCAAAGATTGCAACAACCCTACGGGTTTTTGATGCTTTAACTTAGCTTTCTGACACACCAAACAATATAGAACATACTCCGCCAGCTCCTTCTTCATCTTTGGCCACCAAAACATCTTTTTCAAATCTTGATACATCCTAGTGGCTCCTGGGTGAAAACTCAGCTTACTCTTATGTGCCTCCTCTAAGACCATCTTCCTATTCGCTAAGTCCTCTGGCACACATATCCGATCTCTAAACCTTAACACACCATCTGACCTTCTCCTAAACTCTGAAACCTTTTCCCTCATCTATGCCTCGACTCACCTCTAACAAGTATTCATCCTGAACCTGCTTTGCCTTAAGATCTCTTAGAAACTCACTGATGATGGAGATCATACCAAAGTGTATTCTATCCTTAAGCAAATCCATACCTAGGTTCATATCTCTAAACTGTTCAAGCAACTCCATCTCTTTCACCACCACTGCGGACATGTGCAAAGATTTCCTACTCAGTGCACCGCTACTACATTAGCCTTCCTTGGATGGTACTGAAGATCAAACTCATAATCCTTAATGAATTACATCCATCTCCGCTGCCTCATGTTCAGCTCCTTCTGATCAAACAAATACTTTAAACTTTTGTGATTGCTGAACACATTAAACTTAGCTCTATAGAGATAGTGTCGCCATATCTTCAATGCCAACATTATGGCCGGCAACTCTAGATCATAGGTTGGGTAATTCCTTTCATGAACCCTCAACTGTCAGGAAGCATAAGCCATAACTCTTCCCTCTTGCATCAAAACACAACCCAATCCTTGATATGACGTGTCACGGTACACGTCAAACTATCCTAAGGGATCTGGTAACTTCAGCACTGGAGATGTAGTCAACTTCTCCGTTAGCTTCTGAAAGCTCTCCTCACACTTCTCCGTCCAGACAAACGTCGTACCCTTTCTCGTTAACTGCATCATAGGTAACGTAATCTTCGAGAAACCCTTGATAAACCTCCTGTAGTAACTAGCTAAACCTAGGAAGCTCCTCACCTCAGTTAATGACTTAGGCCTCTCCCACTTTATCACCGCCTCTACCTTAACTAGATCAACAGCTATCCCTTCCTTGTTGATTATATGACCTTGGAACTGCACTTCCTCTAACCAAAATTCACACTTGGATAGCTTAGCATACAACTGCCTATCTCTCAACACATGTAACACAAGTCTCAGATGTTTTTCGTGCTTTTCCCAGCTACGTGAATAGATAAAATATCATTTATGAACACCACAACAAACTTATCGAGGAACGATCTAAAGATCATGTTCATGTAATTCATGAACACCGCTGGAGCATTAGTTACACCAAAAGGCATAACCAGGTACTCATAGTGTCCATACCTCGTCCTGAAAGCTGTCTTAGATATATCCTCCTTCTTCACCCTAATCTGATGGTATCCTGATCTTAAATCTATCTTAGAAAACACCGAAGCTCCCTTCAACTGATCCATTAGATCATCTATCCTAGGCAATGGGTTTTTGTAGTTCTTGATTGTTACCTTATCCAATTGCCTGTAATCCGTACACAACCTAGAACTTCTGTCCTTCTTGCTTACAAACAAAACCGTTGCTCCCCAAGGTGATACACTCGGTCTGATAAATTCCTTCTTCATCATATCATCCAATTTTTTCTTCAATTCTGCCAACTCCATGAATGACATCCGACACGGAGCTACCGATATAGGTCTGGTCCATGGTATGAGATCTATAGCGAACTCCACCTCCTTCTCTGGTGGCAAACCTGGAACATCAGGAGGGAAAACATCAGGAAACTTACTCACGATAGGCAAAGAATCTATACTCGGAGTCTCTTAGCTTCCAAAGAGAAAAGCATCACATACTACTGAGAATCGTCACTCCTCGTAGCTGCTCCTTCATTGGCAGATACGATGCTAGAAGGCTCAAGAAAAGATAAGGTCTTTCAGGCACAGTCTAACACTACATGGTTAGCCGAAAGCCAACCCATGCCAAGTATAACATCTATTTGTTGCATAGGCAAACAAATGAGATCTACAAGAAATGTCCTATTTTCAACAACTATAGGACACTGTAAGCAAACGAATATAGTGATCAAATAATCATTGGTTGAGGTAGATATTGTCAAAGTGTATGGTAGTTGAGAAACGGGTAAATGTAAATGATCCACACATTCATGGGAAACAAACGAATGTGTAGCGCCTGAGTCAAACAACACAGACGAGAGTCTGCCAGATACTAAACACATACCTTGAATAAGATCCATAGATTGAGAGAACTCAGATCCTCTCACTGTAACTCCTCTGCCATCCTGCTGCTGGAACTCCTCTCCCAGTTCCTCCTCTAGAACCACTGGCTCCTCTGCTAGTAGCTGGCTGCTGCTATACCGCTCTATGCCGGTAATCCCTAGCAAAATGACCTGGTTTTCCAGAGATGTAGCAACCAGATCTGTTTGTACAATCTCTGATATAGTATGGACCTCCGCATCTGAAACATACTGGCCTCCTCTGCTGCTGGCCCTCTCTGCTAACTGGTGCTGGTGGTGCAGATGTTTGAGCACTCTGCCCGGGTCTAGTGTATGGTCCTCTCCTCCACTGAGAACCTCTGTCCCCTCTACTCTGATGACCTACTCGGGTAGGACCCCCACTATACTGTAGTATCTGCTCTGCAGCCTGTCTCCTGTCCATACTCTTCATAGCACTGGACTCCTCCACCATCTCTGGAAAGCTCCACATCCAGTCCTCATATGGAAACCTCTGATAAAACTCAAAACTGAATCAGGGCCTCAAATCTAGCCGCATAATCACTAAAAGACCTATCTCTTTACTGGAGACTCATGAACTCTCTCTCCTTCTCGCGTCTGACTAACCGCGGGAAGTACTTCTCGAAGAAACACTCTTTGAACAGCTCCTAACTGATCAACCTGCCCTCAGCCTCAAGCAATCTCCTCTTGCATCTCCACCATGACTCAGCCACTCCGGTCAGCATGAAGGCGACATAAGTCACCTTCCTGTCATCTCTGTATCTCATGGTGTCAAAGATTTTCTCGAGCTCCTGTATCCACCACTCTTCTCACTCAGGATCGTACTCTCCTCCAAACTGTGTGGCTTACCTTTGAGAAAGGTAGCCAATCCTGCATCCTCAGCCTCAGCGGCTCTTCTCCTATCTTGCCGCTCCTGCAACTTTGCCTCTCTCTGTACCCTCCGAGCATTCTATTGTGCCTGATGCAACAGAACGGATGCTAACTCGCAGATAGTCCGAAGAGTCTTGGATGACTCTCCTCCACCTCCAATCCCTACCTCTGGCTGATGCTGCTCATCCTCAACACCCTATATAGCTCTACCACCACGTCTACCACGTCCTCGACCTCTGCCTCAAGCCATGATCCTGTTAAAAGAAATCATTAGCCCACATCAATATGACATATAATACTACATAAAATTGGAATATAAATACTATATGTCATAGAAATTTCATGTTCAGACTCACTACCCAACTTCTAAGCATAGCTGTTATCCGATGTGGATTCAACAAAATGGTCAGTTCACCCTAATCACAGTCCTCACAATCTGTTTCAGAATCGAACTGCTCTGATACCACCAAATGAGACGCCCCGAAGTCCCATTAAAGAAAACCCAAACTATTTAGGACCTAAACGTGTTATTCTCATTAAGCGTATATATTAAAAATGGTGGAAAATTAAAAACTTAAAATATAAACAACATATATACATACATGCATAACATATACACATCATAACCTGATACAGTATAGTAGAGGGAATCCTATCAGTAGGATCCCAATAGGTACAAACTGGTAACATTAACAAAAACATACATCAAAGAAATAAAGAAATGTGCCTCACTGATTCTCTCCACACCCCGTCCCATCTCAAAATACAATAAAACCTCACTCACACCTAACTGACGGCACAGACCCAAGCCATCATATGCTACCACCCTTGCCAGCATCCTGTGGTCCGGTAGGTCCGGATACTCCTTCGCTCCCACTGGAAGAGCTCCTATCTGACTGCCTCTGGAACATCCGTCTGTATAGCATGCTGTCTATGGGATGTAGCTGTTTGGGAGACACCCGAGAAGACTCTGAAACAGTGGCTCGGACGTCTGGAGGTGCTGGTACCTCCGGAAAGGGTATCAGGTCCTGAGCAGGAGCAATCGGGTCATCCTCCTGCATGGGAGCCAACTCTAGCTCTGGTACTGGTGCGGGTACAGGTGCCGGTGTTAGCCCTGGTACAAGTACCTCAAAGGGTACCATGAAGGGGACGGGAGCCATTCCTGGCATTGGCGGTACATGTCCGTCAGGCTGTCCGATGGGGAAGGGAAAGGTCGTGCCAAAACGGAACGTGCCGACAAAACCTATGGGCCCTCCCTGCCCAAGTCCGGAAGTGATGGACATCGGACTCGTATATACAGCAAAACGAGTGACTGGGTCCACTAGCCACCCGTTGGGGTCAACACACTCAACTTCAAGAGTCCCCGAGAGGGGAAACCCCGGATCTTGGGTCATCCAGGGATGATCCCAATGCGCCATCTGCTTTGTCTGGGTCTGAGGTACAATATATATATAACAAAATACACAACAAAAGAAAAAGGGGATAAGAAACAATATAACATCAAACATGGAAAGGGTTTAGCAACATTTAATTCTATAACAGCACATAAAACATCCGTCTACAAGAATATTATATATATATATATATATAGATAACCCAAATCATCCTCAAAAGATTTAAATTTGCTTGGCAAAGTGTTAGTTGAGATATAACATGTGCTTTCAGTTATGAAGGAATATTTAATAGAAACTTTGGATAAGTTTTCATTGAAAAATAATCGTCCACCATTGTAGACGGGCTGCTCAATGTTTTGGTAAAAGTTATTTATTTATTTATTTGAGTAGACTGATTTTCTTAAGTAGACGAGGCTCTAAATGCTTACTAGACAAAAATCAAAATATACTTCTTAGATAAAGCAAGTCCAAAGACTTGATAATAAACGTGTCTAGATTACCACGTAAGCAGACAAAAGTAATTGGTAAAATTGAATGAACTGAAAAATAAAGTAATATGGTAGACGAGCTCTATCTGCCACGTCACCAGACAGACATCTTTATAACTCATTGAGGTATAGCAAGTCCAAAGACTTGATAGACGAGAGGATATGCCATGTCATCGGATGAACAAAATAATTTGTTGAAACAGACTTGGTCTCACATATAACTAAGTAGACGAAGTTTTTAAGTAGACGAGCTCCATCTTTGAATAAATAAATGCAATCCGAATCTCTTGAACTTATTTCAAATGATTGATATTTATTTCAATAGAATATTTGTTCTTCACATTTGTTTTATCTGCTTTAATGTTTTACCTTGTTGTAAAAGAAACATAGTACCATCAAGAAATGCAAAAAGCAGAATCCTACAATGAGATAATGCAAAACGACCTATACGATGACAACTTTATGACTGAAAAAGCTGGATTGTACACAAAGGAGGAATAACAAGTTCTCAAGCTACAATACTCAGAGCAGTGAACTTCCAATTTCATGCTACCTCGATAACCAAGAGTACTATTCAGCTTGCCACAATCAAGCTATCAGTCACAATGGATATCATGCATTAAATCCTATCTCTAAACGGGATTATTCAAAATACTCTTGCCTGAACAACCTTTCTAGCTCAACTTTTGACAATCAATAATCACTCATTTTAATATTCTTTCAAAAGCAAGAGTCTGTATTCCTTAGTTTGAATATTGTGAAAATATTCATTCGATATTAAACTTTCATATCCTCACACATAGTGAGTTAAGAAGATCAAACCTTAAATCTCTTTGTTAGAGTTAGAGCCTGAAGAGAGTGAACCAGGATAAAATGTTCTTTAGTGAATCTTCTACTCCTGGACTCTTATAGCTTTAGTTGTTTCTTACTAACTGAGGGGTTTTGATATTGCTTTTGTTAAAGCTTTTTAAAAAGGATCTATTTCTTTGTGCTTGCTTCTGATTCTAATCTCCTTGTGTGCAAAAATTGTTTTAAAGGTTGTTTTCGAAAATTATTAACAAACACAATTCAACCCCCCTTCTTGTGTTTGCCTGTGTCAACTTCAGTTGGTATCAGAGCTCATCCTCGAAAGGGTTGAGCATCTAACAAGTGCGGAGGGAGTACGATCGAACAACCATGGATGCAGAAGGACAAGCTATCAACAGACCTCCTCTCTTTGATGCAACATATTATGACTACTGGAAGAAGAGAATGATGACCTTCTTAGATGCACAGAATGTAGATATTTGGGAGCTGATTGAAACCGGCTACACTGAACCAAGAGATGAAGCTGGAGCTGCTGTTCCTAGAGCCCAATGGACTCAAGAGCCAAAAAACCAACATCAGCTGAATCTGAAGGCTAAGCACTATCTCATGTGTGCTATAACCATATCTGAACATGACAAAGTGCACAGCTGCAATACTGCTAAAGAAATCGGGGATACTCTTGCCCTAACTCATGAGGGTTCCTCACAAGTTAAGGAATCAAAGATCAGCATGCCGGTTCATCAGTATGAGCTGGTCAAGATTGGTGAACATTAAATAACATACCAAATGTTTGGAAGATTCCAAACCATCACCAACAGTCTCAGATCTCTTGGAAAAGTTTATGAAAATAGAGATTATGTCATAAAAATCCTGAGAAGTCTTTCCAAGCAATGGAGACCCAAAGTAACTGTTATTTAGGAAGCCAAAAACCTGAATACACACTCTCTGGAAGAGCTTCTTGGATCTCTCAAGGTTCATGAACTTGAACTTAATGAAGAATAAAATTCCAGAAAAGGAAAATCTATTGCCCTGAAGGCAAAGAAAGCAAGTTCATCAAAAGTTCTCAAAGCTGCTGAGTCATCAGATGAGTCTGAATCTTCTGACAATTATGAAGGATCAGACAAGGATGAATTGTCCTTCATCTCCAGGAAGATTCAAAATATGTGGAGAAAGAAAGATGGTTTTAGAAGGAAGCAACTTAACAAAAAGTTTTCCAAGGAGAAGTCAGACTCCAAGGAAAAAGGTCCACCCTTGTGCTTTGAATGCAAGAAACCTGGTCATTTCGAAGCTGGCTGCCCTAAGCTAAAGGATAAAAAGAAATTATTCAAAAAGAAGAAAGGCTTAATGGCTACATGGGAGGATTTTGATCTGTCTTTGTAATGCCCTAAACTGGGGCGTCACTTTGTTACCCATTGCAGAAAATAGAATAATTAAATTGCTGGTTGCTTCCGGTAAATGACATTTCCTTAATAAGTGAGTATTCTCAAAATGGTGATATATTTTTTTTAAAAACAAGGGTAAGTGATGAACACTCAGAACATGAAATGTAAACATCGTATATATATATATATATATATATATATATATATATATATATGTATGTATATATATGTATATATGTGTATGTGGATTCATGTGTGTGGGATTAGTGTGAAACTAGGGCCTGATCAGGATGGCCATTAGTAACAGAGTTACAGAACATAAAGTTAATAGCTGTTACCTAAGTAAAGCAAAATAGGGGGAGGGTCCGGAACCACACATCAAAATGGTGGCTCTAAGAAGCCAAATGCAGTTGGACCGAGACAGACTTACCACAAAATATACACCCCTAAGCTGGCCACTACTAACGACTAAAGGAAGACTCGCCACGAACACTCCCACAAGAAGAGACCCCAGGTGATGGGTTCATAACGTCTTTGCCCTTATCAGGAGAGTCAGAATCATCAAAATCCGGATCGTCATCAAGCACGTACTCCACACCTCATCAAGATCATCATCGTGATCTAAGACGTGGTACACGGGTTCATCCTCCAAGTACTCCTCGGGGTCCTCCTCCGGGTCCTCCTCAATCGGTGAACACGGCTCGACTCCAGGTAATGGTACCCCTAGAGACGGGTGCTCATGTAGTTGTCCATTCATCTGTAGCACGTGTAAGTAGTACCAAGGTGGTGGGAGAGTAATCCTCCTCGTCTCAACTGTCTGAACTCTGCGACATGGTTCGCCCTCGACATTCTTCTCCAGCGTGGTTATCGGTCCATGATATGTAGCCGATGTAGATACGGGGTGAATCTGCCACGTCCCCACATTCCCCGCATCATCGAAGATCTCAGTCTTCGATTCTGACGGTACCAATGGGATGTTCGGATCCATCTAAACTCATAGATATACAGCGATGCCGAAAAGCAAAGAGAAATAACAAGAAGATATGCAAGAGTGAGATACCAATATATGGATAGATTACAATAACCATATGCATGATACATACATCACATCAACATTTTAACATTTACCAAATATTAATAGACAAGGCAACAAGTATCATATCAATGGGTGTCATACCCGTACAATCAGCTTTTATAAAGATTATGCATGACACTTCAATATTACGGATCTATAAACTTAATCTCATGAGATCCCTTCATCTTTCTAAGAGTTGATCAAACTCAAAGCCCCTACTTGGGCATCACCGTCGTGACTAAAGTACCTGTTTAGACATCACCGTCGTGACTTATATAACAGCCCCTGCTTGGACATCACCGAAGTGACTAAAAGTCCCTGTTTGGACATCATCGAAGTGACTAATAGCCCCTGCTTAGGCAACACCGAAGTGACTAACCTGCGAGGCACGTCTGCTAAATGCATGAAGAAAAACATTCGTTCAAGATGTTTTCTTTGTGTTCAATCTCATTTGTTGTCGAAGCTCAAAGCTAACGACCATTCATAATTTTCATCACTTGAAATTACTCAATATCAACATAGGACACGCAGTCCGAGTGCTCAATCACAACACCTTAGACCGACGCACCAGTCAAGACTTGTGGTCATAGAAAAAAAAATTCACCTTTAATAACGTTTATCACAACGTGATTAGGACACATAGTCCACAACAACTTGAATAGGACACACAGTCCACAACAACGTAATTAGGACACACAGTCCACAACAACATAATTAGGACACACAGTCCACAACAACGTGACACGGATCAAAGATTACATGTAAATTACAGAACACTAGTATTCCAACGTCTCGTATACTAGATTCGATTTCACCTGTTCTTACTTTTTGTTCAGTGAAAATCAAATACCAAAATAAAACCTCGGTAACCCATCCAAGTTACCGGAATATTTTCGAAAGTATTTCTTTATAGGAAATATTTTCATTGGAAAATCATTTGTAAACTATTATAAGATATCCATTTTCTCTTGAAATCCATTTCTTAAAATCATCTCTATTTAAGGTCAAATATTTTCCAGAGGCTTTTCCTTCCGTAAAAACACAATTTTCTAAATGATTTTCTCTTGTACAAAAACTTAGTTTGTAAGAAAATAATTTCCTTTAACTTGATATTGTTTAACACAAGTTCCAAAGTTTGACCCTTCCGGAATAAATACAAGTAAGATCACTTACTTTCCAAAACACATACTTTTCTAAAGAACATTTTAAAATGAATACCATTACTTTCAAAGTTCTCTTTGAAGCTTATTTAGGCTTTTAATCATATGATTAGTTGAGCACAGACTAACGTCAGGCTTTTCAGACATCAATCAATATCATCATAATATCAGTTAACAATATAACAGTTAATGACAGTTCATAACATATATGATTCACAACACTTTAAATCAAGTAAGGGTCAACTTCAAACAGTTATCACAACAGTTCAAGTATACAAATCATTCAAATTTTGATTCAATCTAATAACAATATTCAAATAAATAGAGAAACCCACATACACACATGCATATAGCTATTGAATACCCCCAGGCTATCCCGTCTTACCTTTTGTTAGGAGTTCATAACCAAGGTTCACTTTACAAAGGTAGAACAAAATCCCACTAAATCCATGCTTAGGGTTTCTGCCTCTTTAGTATAAGTAGGCTAGAAGTTTCCAACCCTTCTAAACTCTTAGATTTAGAGTTAAAAGATACCAAGAAGTCTAAATTCATGATTATATTGAAAAATGAAAACAAAACATCCTAGGTTCACAACCATCATAGGATAAATAGGCTAGAAATCTTTAAACTTTCCAATCTCTTTAGACTTAGCATCCAAATGTATTAAGGAGCTCAAGTATTGGAAAATGAAAACAAAACATCCTAGGTTCACAACCATCATAGGATAAATAGGCTAGAAATCTTTAAACTTTCCAATCTCTTAGAGTTAGCATCCAAATGTATTAAGAAACTCAAGTCCATGATCATATTGGAAAATGAAAACAAAACATCCTAGGTCCACAACCTACTAGGTTCGGCTATCATGGGATCAACAAGCTAGGAGTTTTCAAACTTTCCAAGACTTTTGTTTTAAGATCAAGAGGTATCTAGAAGCTCAAATACATGATCATCTTTCAAAAAGTTGAAACAAAACTTCCTAGGCCACTAACATAGTTTCGGCCATCCTTGGAAAAATAGGTTAGAGATGTTTGTTTGATACAAGCTCTTAGAATATGGAAGTAGAGATTAATAAACGTCCATAGAAATTGGTTTCAACTCAAACATGGTTTTCTACCATTTTCTAGAGATTTTAGAAGTTAAAAGAGTTTTAAGAACATTTTAAGAAGACATAAAGTAAACTCATGAAATAAGTGTAAAACTTGAAATAGAAGAGTATGAGAGTGTTACCCTTGAAATTAGAAAGAAAAATTATGAAGAACTTGAATCTTGAAACTAAATAAAAATGGAAACTTGAAGTGTTAGAAACTTAAAAATGAGAAAGTGAAGAAGTAGGAAAGTGATGAAGAGAAAATGAAATGGGTATTTATAGAGGGAGAGGTGAGAGTGGCATGAAAAAGAGAGGGAGAAGCAAGTCTTGATGGCCAAGTTTTGGCTTATGCCTTGTTTGGTTGAAGAAAAAAGAGAAAAATGGGTTTTTAGCATATAATATGTTATAATTCAAAAAGTGTCGTCATGACCACTTTTTAGGATGTGACTTAGGCCATCCCCCTAGTAAGTCACCTCACTCTCACATGTCACCTCATCACTTTTTTTCTCCCTACTCTACTCCATTGCGTATCCGGTTCAAGTTTCCGATCGTACTTCGCCCGGAATAAATATTATATTTTATTTTCGAACTCAAACTTTTGAAAATTTCCAATATCACACAAAACATTACAAAAACACTAACCGTTTCATTCACGGTTCAAAATTAGGTTTACTGCTCAGTAAACTTGTACCGGCAGTGAAACCGCAGACCGACTTTCGTATGAATTTTCAACCGAAAATTTAACCGTGACTTCCTACGGTAAAAGAACATAAGAAAATGATTTTAGTTTATTTAAAATCACTCTCTGGATGTTATAAAAAATAAACACATATACACATGTATTTTCTGCTACAGAAGGACACAGAAATCGGGGCGTTACAGTCTTCATCAGATGAAGAAAATGAAGCTGAGGAAGAGGCAAATGTCTGTCTCATGGCAGACACTACAGCAAAAAGTGAACTCACTGATGCTGAGGTAATGGACTCTGACCTGTCCACTCTTCAAAATGCTTTTGATGAATTGTTGCATGAATCATCTATACTATCACGAGAATACAATAGTCTCAAAAAGAAATTTTCTAAACTAACTAGAGAATATGATAGGGTCTGCACTGAGAAACAAAACCTTAAGGATGAAAATGACTTACTAAAATCAGTGAATGACAATCTAGCTGACAAAATGGTGTGTGAACCTGATGTCTCTTGTGAAGTTGCAAAACTGAAACAAGATATAACAAATCTAACAGATTCTCTGTCAAAGCTTGTAGGTGGCTCAGATAAGCTTAGTCTCATTTTAAGGTACTCTAGGTCATCTCATGATAAATCTGATCTCGGTTATGACAAATAGAAGCAAGATGCATCTCACAAAAAGTCAAAACCACTTACACAACATAGAGTTTCAAAAGTCCCAAATAAATATACTAAAGCTAAGTCTAGTTCGTCCAACACCTTTTGCAAAGTGTGTGAAAAAAGTGGACATATTACATCTAGATGCATACACAACAAACATGCTAAGCATACTCGTCCAGTGATAACTAACAAGGAAGGACCCAAGTCGGTTTGGGTACCTAAAGACAAGATAATACTTGTTGCAGATTTGCTTAACAACAGGAAGAAAATAGATGTCTTGGTACTTGGACAGTGGCTGCTCACGACACATGACAAGAGAAAGGTCTATGTTTCAAAACCTTAAGCCCAAAGATGGTGGCTGGGCCACATTTGGAGGAAATCAGAAAGGGAAAATCATTGGTATAGGTAAAATTGGTAAACATCCTTTTCCCTCCATTGATAATGTCCTTTTAGTAAATGGCTTGAAGCACAATCTTCTGAGCATAAGTCAATTACGTGACAGTGGATATGCAGTTTCTTTTGATAAAAACATGTGTACTGTCAAGAAAGATGATAGATCACTTTTATTCACTGCTAAAAGGCAAAACAATCTCTATAAGATTGACTTGGAGGACCTCTCAAATCAAAGTGTCTCATGTCTAGTGTCCATTGAAGATGAGCGATGGATTTGGAACAAAAGGCTAGGTCATGCAAGCTCGAAATTAATTTCAAAGCTAAACAAGCATAACCTCGTGAGAGGACTACCAAACCTTAAGTTCAAATCTGGTGCTCTCTGTGATGCATGTCAAAAGGGAAAACAAGTCAAATGTTCTTTTGAATCTAAGAATATTGTTAATACCAATAGACCACTAGAGTTTCTACATCTTGATCTTTTTGGTCCAACAGGGACTGCCTCTGTCAGTGGTAAGAAATATGGTCTTGTCATAGTAGACGACTACACTAGATGGACATAAGTTATGTTCCTAACTCACAAGGATGGGTCTTTTAAGGTCTTTTCTGTATTCTACAAACGTGTACAGAATGAAAAAGGCATGTG
Organism: Sophora flavescens; assembly: GCA_030762895.1. NCBI lineage: Eukaryota > Viridiplantae > Streptophyta > Magnoliopsida > Fabales > Fabaceae > Sophora > Sophora flavescens. The sequence goes on along the minus strand of CM061067.1, from coordinate 86,198,988 downwards.
TATCACTTCAATCAGAAGTGACCATGGGGGAGAGTTTGAAAATGAGTTATTTCATAAGTACTGTGCAGAAAGTGGTATCCTTCACAACTTCTCAATACCTAGAACACCATAGCAAAATGGTGTGGTAGAGAGAAAGAACAGATCTCTTCAAGAGATGGCCAGGACTATGCTTAATGACAACTCTGTCCCTAGACACTTCTGGGCTGAAGCTATTAATACTGCCTACTGTAACAGCCTGGTTTTAATTATGTTGTTCAACCGGTTAAAATATAATTAATTATATTTTAATATGAGAGTTAGAAAGTGTTTTTGATTAAAATAAAATCATATTCATAGTCTACTTTATGGTAGAGGGTTACAATAAAAATTTCGGTTGAAAATTCAAACGAAAGCCGGTCTGCGTTTTCACTGCCGGTACAGGTTTACTGTGCAGAAAACCTAATTTTGACCCGTGAACAAGACGGTTAGTGTTTCTAATATGTTTCCTTCAACTTTGGTTATTTTGAAAATTTTCGTTCAAAAATGGAATATAATATTTTATTCGGGCGAAAACGTTGGAAGAATTACGATCGAAAAATACAACCGGATACGAAATGGAGCAGATTAGGGATCACAAAAGAAGTGAAGTGACTTGATGGGACTTGATGGAAATGGGTTATGACACACTCCAAAAGTGTAATCATCACACTTTTCAAATTATAACATATTATATTCTAAAAACCTATTTTTCTCTTTCCTCTTCAACCAAACAAGTCTTAAAGACAAAACTTGCTCTCCAAGCTCATCCTCTCTCCAAAATTTGGTTCCCCCTCTCCCTCCTCTATATAATCATCACTCATCTTCATTCTCTCATTTTCTTCCTCCATCTTCATACTTCTTCAACTTCTTCCATTTCTTCTTTTTTTTTTTCAAACGCTTAAAGCTTCCATTTTTATTAGTCTTTTACACTTGAGTTCTTCATTAAAGTTCTTCCTTATACTAAGGGTAATGCTCTCATATGAATCTTTTTTGCAAGTTTCATCTTTTATTTCTTAGTTTACTTTATGTGTTCTTTATATGCTTTAAACTTCTAAAATTTCTCTAAAATGGTTGAAAACTCCTTTTGAGTTGAAACCACCTTCTATAGTCTTATATCAACTTATATTTTCACATACTAAGAGGTTGTATAAAACAACAATCTCTACCTATCTCTTCCAATGAAGGCCGAATGCTTGCATTTGTGACCTAGGAAGTTTTTGTTTCAACTTTTGGAATATGATCATGTGTTTGAGTTTCTAGATATCCATTGATCTTAAATCTATAAATCTTGGAAGTTTTGATAGCTTGTTCCTATGATGGATGAAAATATGAGTAAGTAAGCCTAGGATACTATGTTTTAACTTTCCAAGTATGATCATGGATTTAGAACTCTTAATAACTTGTGATTCTAAACCTAAGAATTTTTGTTAAACAAAGAATATTTTCCTCATCATCCTATGATGGCCGAAACTTAGTGTTTAGGTGCTAGGATGTTTAAGTTTTTATTTTTCCAAAATGATCATGGACTTAAGCTCCATAAGATATTTGGATGCTAAGTCTAAGAGATTGGAAAGTTTAAGGATTTCTAACTTGTTTATTATATGTTATTAAAGCTAGGATGTATTACTTTCATTTTTCCAAGATGATCATGGACTTGAGCTCCATAAGATATTTGGATGCCAAGTCAAAGAGATTGGAATGTTTAAGTTTCCATTGTTTTCCAAAATGATCATGGACTTGAGCTCCATAAGATATTTGGATGCTAAGTCTAAGAGATTGGAAAGTTTAAATATTTCTAACCTATAAATCCTATGAAGGCCGAACCTAGAAGGTTATGGACCTAGGAAACTTTGTTCTTATTTTTCCAAAATGATCATGATTTTGAGCTCCTTAACACATGGATGCTAAATCTAAGAGATTGGAAACTTTAGTGAATGCTAGCCTATTTTACTAGCCTTGGCCGAATACCCTAAGTGTATAACTTAGTGGGATTTTAATTCAACTTTGTTAAATGATCATTGTTTATGAACTTCTAACACTTAAGGATCATAAATCCATGAGTTCTATAATTTTCGGGAATCTCTAACCCTAAGAACCCGTCTTGGCCGAACCTATACCTTGTGGTTTAGTGTTCTTATTTGATTTTAACTTGTGATTTTGTGTTCATAACCTTAGACTTCCATCACGGAGGAAATGAGGACGTTCGTGGTATACCTCTTCGAGCATCTAATCTCCTTACCTTCACAGAAGGTGGAGTTAATACTTTGTGGTGTGACGACGAGGAGCTTCGAGTTCGAGAGTTCGGTGATAACCCAGGTGGGGGAAAGAACCAACCTATCGTCAGAATGGATAAGTAGTAGATTATATAATAATTGTGTAGGGCGACCTAAGCCCTACCAGTAGTCTAGTAATCGACAAGACCAAAATCACATTGGAAACCTTTTCTGAAAACCAATGGCGATTCGGGGATTGTAGGTTTATCGATATTAGGTTAATTTTATATTCTTGATGGTTGATTTGAGCTTATTACCTTTATTGAATTGATTTTGTGCTTTGTTTGTGATATTGGAATATTTTGATTGATATTGTGTTATGCATGATCTGTCTGGTTTTTATTATTATGCTTAGTGGATTTTAAGCAAAGATATATATGTTGTCTACGAGATGATTGTTTTGGGTGTGAGGATAATGATGATTTAGAAGTGCCTAACTTAGATGATGTATGTTAAAGAGGTGTTATGGCATAGAATATGTGTCAAGTTCTAATGGAAGGTTAAGGTACTAGGATGTTGTTAAATCGGGTTGGTGGGATTCAAGTATAGGTGTTGTTGTCTATGACCGTGTATTGGTAATATAATACACAAGGACAAAAGTGTATTGGTAATATATTACACCATACGCAAGGACATATGTGTATTGGTAATATAATACACCGTGTATTGGTAATATAATATACGTAAAACACTTCTGTGTATTGGTAATATAATACACCGTGTATTGGTAATATAATACACGTAAAACATTTCTGTGTATTGGTAATATAATACACCGTGTATTGGTAATATAATACACGTAAAACACTTCTGTGTATTGGTAATATAATACACCGTGTATTGGTAATATAATACACGTAAAATCAAGAGTTCTCGCGAGACCACTTCCACCTTAAAAGGAATGGGGGTGGAACACCTTAACGGGAATGGAGGTGTGCACTAGGTGGAACATCCTAACGGGAATGAGGGTGTGCCTCGATGCAAATGAGGGATGGTGACAGGAGTGGTAGTGGCCATGATAACGTAAAGACATGGTGACAGGATTAAAGGGGTTACGTTAAAATAACATGTTAGATTAACCCGAGGATGATTCGTTAGTTATGTGTGTTGATTGTCCGTGACAATTACTGTATAATTAATTATGACTCTTTTCTGCTTTTTGATGATAGAACTATTTCTTATCCCCTGTATATTTCTGTATGTTGTATTTTATATCCTTGTGGAATTGTACGAGAAGACCCTGTGGATGAGCGTAACCAAGAGGCGTTGGATGGAACTCCCTACGAACCGGAGGCTGGAGGACGAGCTGTGACCCATGGTGATTAGGGTCTAGTTAGTTATGGCCAGTGCGTCTCGTGAGGCGTATTTTTATTATGTTTTTCGCTGTTTAACTTTTGTCTAAGTATATGCCTATGAGGGATCCTACTGATAGGATATCCTTAATGGTGTTTTGTAATATGCACAATATACTTATATTGTGATATGTCATTCTATATGAAGTTGTATACTTTATAAGTTAAGTTTTAATTTTTACGTATTTTCACGTTAAGCGTACGATTAAGTAATTAAATAATGAGGTTTTAATTTAATGACATAAAGAGGCACAGCGGGGTGTCTCACCTGCTACATTCAGAACATAATATACATTAGACCTATCTTGAATAAGACTCCTTATGAATTGTGAAAAGGACGAAAACCCATCATATCTTATTTTCACCCCTTTGGTTGTAAATGCTATATACTGAATACTAAAGATCAACTTGGTAAGTTTGATGCTAAAACAGATAATGAAATACTATTAGGATATTCCGAAACATCTAAAGGCTTTAGAGTTTATCATTCTAGGACTATGATAGTAGAGGAAAGTATTCATGTCAAGTTTGATGACAAACATCCTGATAAGAAATTCTTAGAGCTAGATGAAGCTTTTGCAGATCTTGATCTAAACATCCCAGAAGACTCACTAGAGATAAAAGTTGATGATCAAATAGATGACCCCACTCAACAACCAGAAACTTCCACTTCTTAACATGATATAGTTCAAAAATCTCGGTACTTCAAGATTTATCATCCACAAGATCAAATCATTAGAAACCCGAATGGCAAGCTAAGAACCAGATCAACCTTCAGAGAATAAGATATTTCTGCACTAGTCTCTGAGTTGGAACCAAAGACAGTAGACGAGGCTCTGCTGGACGATGGTTGGATTCTAGCTATGCAAGAAGAACTCAATCAGTTTGAAAAAAGTGATGTTTGGACTTTGGTTTCCCTGCCCAAAGACAAATCAGTGATTGGAACAAAGTGGGTTTACAGAAACAAACTTGATGAAAATGGTAAGGTAATAAGAAACAAAGCAAGACTTGTTGCTCAAGATTTCTCTCAAGAAGAAGGTATCGGCTATACTGAAACTTTTGCACCTGTTACTAGGCTAGAAGCTATTAGAATTCTATTTTCATTTGCTTCACATCATAGTGAAGTTGACACAGGCACACACAGGAAGGGTGGGTTGAATTGTGTTTGTTAATTATTTTCTCAAAAACCCTTTTGAACAGCTTTTTCACAAGCAGAAGATAAAAAGATTAAGCACACAAGAAATCCTTTTTAAAAGATTAACAAAACCAAAATCAAATCAAAAAGTTAGTAAAAATAAATAAAACTATAAAAGATAAGGGATAGAAAATTCACTCAGGTATTTTATCCTGGTTCACTCTTTTCCAACCAAGAGCTACGTCCAGTCCCTTCTACTTGAAGGATTTTCTCCACTATTTCCAAATAGTTTCTACAACAAGTATTCTTCACCTCTTCAGGCTACAAGTATTGCTTTCTTGCCAAGCCTCTTCATGCTCTAATAAAATCACAGGGATTTTTCTGAGATCTTTCTAACTCACTATATGTGAGGGTATGAAGGTTTAAGATCTACTGAATATTTTTACAAATATTACCTTAAGAATTACAGACTTTTGATTTACAACACGAATATGAGCTTTGAATATATTGTAATTGATCAAATGGTAAAAGTTCAACTAGCAAGATTGTGCAGGCAAGAGTTCTATTACTTCAGTATCTGAGGTCTTCAATATATATAGTGGTCTTCAACTTCTCTTGTAAATCTTCAACGGTTATTTGAATAGTTCCATTATAGAGATAGCATTAAATGCATGATATCCTTTGAGACTGATAGCTTGATTTTGGGCGAGTTGAAAAGTATCCTTGGTTATCAGAAAATCACAAAATGGAGGCCCACTGTTCTGAGCAATTGTACCTTAAAAGCTTTCTTTCCTCATTTGTGTATAACCCAGCTTTTGTCTAGTAATAAAGATGTCATTGTACAGATCGTTTTGCAATTCCAATTATACTATTTGTTTTTTGTATTTCCTTGACAGTACTATGAACTTTCTTACAAAGGAACAATATGTTAATAAATATAAAGAACATATATTCCTTTGAAATAAATATCAATCATTTGAAATAAATTCAATATGGTCCAAATTGCATTAAATCATGTTCAAAGAAGTAAAGATATAGAAGATGTAAAACCGTCTATAGGTATTCAGTTTTAGAACGCGTCTACACAAGGTTTTATTCTGTTCGTCCACTAATGTGGTAGAAGCGCTCGTCCACACAAGTCTTTGGACTTGCTAAGTCTTTAGAGAAACTCCGTCCAATGATGTGGCACTATGGACGTCTACTGAAATTTTAGTTAGGCACTATGGATGTGTACTTGAGTTTCAAGGATAGCACTCATCTGCTGACGTGGCAAGATGAACGCGCTTATTTTCAAGTCTTTGGACTTGCTGTACCTAACAAGTTATTTAGGTATTCATTTATACCCTCGTCTACTAAAGAAAACAACAAGGTAAATTTACCACTGTTCTTGAGCAACCCGTCTATAGGGGTGGACGCGTATTTTTAAATTGGAACTATTCCCAAGTTTATTTTACTTATAAAAGCGTTCCTGCATAATTGAAAGCACTAGTTAGATCTTGACTAACACTTTGCCAAACAAATTTAATCCTTTTGTTAACATCAAAACCTAGAGATTAAACGAACCAGAACCACTTTGGTTCCAACACATAGTATTATGCTTTTTCAGATGGATGTTAAAAGTGCTTTTCTAAATGGCTTTATTAACGAAGAAGTTTATGTTATGCAACCTCCGGGTTTTGAGTATGAAACCCATCCTGAACATGTATATAAGCTTAAGAAAGCTTTGTACGGTCTTAAGCAAGCTCCTAGAGCTTGGTGTGACAGACTAAGTTCCTTTCTTATGGAAAATGGATTCAATACAGGAAAGGTTGACACAACCTTATTTAGAAAGTCCATTAAGTCCAATTTCATAGTTGTACAAATATATGTTAATGATATCATTTTTGGTGGTACTAATGAGTCTCTACGCAAAGAATTCTCTAAGTTAATGCAGAAAGAATTTGAAATGAGCATGATGGCAGAACTCAAATTCTTCCTTGGACTTCAAGTAAAACAAACCTTGGATGAGGTGCTCATCCACCAAACTAAGTATACAAAAGAGCTTCTGAAGAAGTTTAAGATGGATGAGTGTAAGATAATGAATACTCCTATGCATCCCACTTCTATACTGAACAAAGATGATAAAGAGAAAAAGGTAGACCAAAAGGTATACAGAGGTATGATAGGATATCTCTTATATCTTACTGCATCTAGGCCTGATATTATGTTCAATGTATGTTTGTGTGCTCGATTTCAATCTGATCCTAGAGAATCTCACTTATCAGCAGTTAAGAGAATCTTTAGATATTTAAAAGGTACTACTAATCTTGGTTGGTGCTTTAAGAAAAATGAAGATTACAGATTAGTTGGTTTCTGTGATGCTGACTATGCTGGAGATATAATTGAAAGAAAAAAGCACTAGTGGAGGATGTCACTTCATTGGAGCTAATCTTGTTTCATGGTCAAGCAAAAGACAAAGTACCATTGCCTTATCAACTGCTGAAGCTGAGTATATATCAGCTGCAAGTTGCTGCTCACAACTTCTTTGGATCAAACATCAATTGGAGGACTACAATGTGTTTGTAAGTAGTATTCCACTTATGTGTGATAATACTGCTGCAATAAATCCATCTAAGAATCCAATTCTGCATTCTAGAACTAAGCACATAGAGATTAAACATCATTTCATTAGGGATTATGTGCAAAAAGGTGAATTTGATATACAATTTGTTGATATTGACCATCAATGGGAATATATCTTTACTAAACCTCTTGTAGAGGACAGATTTATCTTTATTAGGAAGCATCTTACTATGATATGTGTGGATTAATTTAGGCGTCCAGCCATGAGAAAAATTTGTTTTGTTAATCTTGCGTCTATTACTTATGCACGTCTAATACCTATTAAAAGTTGTGCGTCTATTGCATGTTGTGTTGCACGTCTACTATATGTCGCGTCTGTTGGTATTGTTTACCGCGTCCAGTGTGTAGTTTTAGATGAATCCACATCTGCCTGCATCTAAGCATATTTTTATTAAATGCATTTATTTTGTCTCAATGACAAATTTATCCTTTATTCTTTTTACCGAGTCAGTAATTTCATCAATCCCATTAAGACCTTTTTATAATTCCAAGATACCAATGCCGTTTTATCCATAATGACATGTCATGTCAAAAGTTTTTTTTTGTTAAACCTTTGGGATTCAGAATCTTTTAAAAGTAATCTTTTCCCTCTGAAATAACTTTACACTTCCCTGAAACTCTCGAGCTCTTCTTCTCTCTGTTTTCCAAACCCTAACTCTTCTCACCAAAATGGCTTCTTCTTCAACCTTCAACGTGGACAAGCTTAACTTGGCAATTGGGCATCATTTCAACTTTGGAGTGTTGCAAGACTATAACTTGGACATTGTCAAGTATGTTAATGCTGCTAGATGGGGAGGACTCTTCACAGAGAAAATCTATCATTCCCAACCTGATTAGAGATTTCTGGAGGAATGTTCAAGTGACTAATACTAACTTCTTCTCTACTGTGTTGAGAAAGAAGATTGTAGTCTCAGAGAAGACTATTACTGATGCCATTTTCTGTGCTCAGGAAGGTTTGTATTTTACCGAGTCATGGGAAGCTGATTTGGGTGGCTCTGAGACCATTGAAGTCTGTCTCATGAAAGAAGACACAGCCAGAACTCACTCTTGGAAAGCTGTTGAAATGAAGGACATTGTTCGCATCCTCCATCAACTTCTTAATAAGGTGGTTCTTCATAAGGTTGGATCCAAAGACAACCTCTCCTCTCTGCACAAATTCCGCCTTTGCCATCTTCTCACCGAAACGAAGAGTAATCTTCCAAGAATTCTGTATGGAAGATTTAGAGATACTGTGATGAACAAGAAAAGACTCTCGGCATTTCCATATTGCCATCTACTGTCTAAGATTTTCAAGGCTCAAGGAATCCATGAAATTATTGTTGCAAGGACTCCTGAAGAGCAAGCTAAAATCTTATATGAAAAACCAATGTCAGCTGCAGACTTTGGTAAAATGAATATAGCCAACATGAACCTCAGTACCTATGCTGCTGCTGCAATGGCAAAACTGAGAAGTTGATGAAAATGAAAGAGGAAATGGTGGAACAAAACACTGCTGAGGCTATGGAGCCAAAGAAGAATATCAAGAAAAAGACCACTGCAGTAAGGAAGTCTGCCAAGAGACCAGCTGGTGGCATTGTTCTCAGGGAACCTTCTGATGCTCCTGCTGTGAAGAAGCAAAGAAGAGTTATCTTCTCACACAATGAGGACGAGGAAGCTGATGAGGACAGAGTTCCTATCAGCGCCATCCTGAAGAAGCAGAAAACTTCTGTTGCGATTACTGAGGCCATTGTGCCTGTCTCAACAAAACCCAGAAGGCAACCGGTAAGAAAGACCAGAACAACTAAGACTTCTAAGGTAACCTTCTCTGCTAGTGATCCCGTTCAAATAGCAGTAGATGCCTTAGTGTCTAGTCTAGAAATTAGAGTTGATGCTGTTTCTGCTGCTGTTACCTCTGATGATAACTTTGTTGTCTCCACTCTAGATGATGTATAAATTCCCACACCTCTCTCACCCCAACCAACACAAATTGACCAAACCACAAACTTGCCTACATCTTCACATGATCACTAACAAATAGTCACCTCATCCAGACCACAATTTCAACCAATTATCCCTGCCGATGATCCCTGGTTCAATCAACCAGTTGATGGCATTTCCTCTGGTGCTCCCTTCCCAAAACCCTTAAGAACCTTATTTCCCTTCACCCCAAATTATGTTATTTATGATGGAAAATCTAAGGATTGGGCCAAAGTAAAAAGGGAATGGAGAGTTCTGTTTCTCACTCACTAACTCGAACCTGAACATATTCCTAACAGGTGGTACCCCCTACCAGAGTATGAGGAAGAAATAAGCCCACCTGTTGAACCCTTCCATTTACCTCATCCTGAATACAAATTAATCAGAAAAGTGCCTTCACAAATGCACAACAACATAGGACCCTTAGCCACTCACCTGCCCCTAAACAAATTCCCCCCAGGAAAATCTATCCAAACCTTGTCAAAACTCCACCCCTCTTACCCCTCACTGATGGAGTTGAGAGATACATAATACCTGTATGGGAGACAGACCCTCTAAGAAAGAATCTTCCTACCATCCATGAAAGAAGAGCAAGATCATCCAAGCATGTCCCCATAATCATGACCATTGACACAAAATGGGTATCCTTTGAGCATCCCAAAGTCTATAGGAGGGCCTTTGATTTCTTCTTGGATCAGCTCATCTATGAAATGCTGAAGTGGGAATTCGGTCATTTCAGAGTTGATAGAGCCGCACATTTTGTCTCTCCATCCTGGCTGAGACATAGTGAAGCAACCAGAGTTGGAATCATGCCTTATAGAATCTGTCCAAGACTGTCAATGGTAGATCTGAATAAGGACAAGGACAAGAAGAATAGATGATTCAAAGGAGTCATGCCTGAAGCTGAATCAGTAATGCTTGATCTAAATCAAGAAACTTTTGACTACTCAATGCTGGATTTCTTTTTGCATACTGAATCCATTAGGTTGATCAATGAACAACGTGCTGCAAATTTTCTGGAAATCTCACATTATTCACTACACACGAGAAGCATCTTCCTCTGGACTGACCCAAGAAGAGAAGAAGGAAATTCCCAAAGTCATAGAAAAGTGTGATCTTTCTAACTTTCGGTACATGATCTATAAAGACCTTTGGGGACTTCCCATAACAAGCTGAGATGTGGAATTCTTCTACCCCAGCAAATGGGCAAAGGAAGTATCAGTGACCCCTTTACGCCTTCTAGTGATTAATCATGCTTCGTCTTCACCTCCTTCTGAGCTCCTAGAAGATGAAATTGTAGTTGAAGGACCTGGCATGAATGCCACTACTTTTGGCTCAGGTGGTCATGAAGAAGGAACTGCTGAGTCCATCTCCAAACAAAGCTCATCAGGAAAGCACTATTCTCAACCACTAGCTTTGGCTGTGATGCATCCTTCAAATCAACCTGGACACTCAAGAGCCTTAAGAACTTTTCGAGAATCTGCTGAGAGTTCAAGACAACATGCTCTGCCACAGAACCTTGAAGAGATACTTGGAAAAATAGTTGATGACAGAGTTAGCAAGATAGTTGATGAAAAGGTTGAGAAGATGACTAAGAAAATTAATGAGGATGTTCAACAACAAGTTAAAACATCAATGGCTCCAACCTTAGAAGTTGTCAACAAAATGCTGGAATTCCTGATGGATTGCAAAAAAAGCCAAACTCAGGATCAACCACCTCCACCACCTCCTCCTGCCTAACCTGAATTTATTTTTTTAATATTTACTGACAATGATGGTCTACTCCTTTTACCTTTTTGGCTGATGACAAAAAGGGGAGAAAGGAAAGAAAATAGATTTTTTATATATATAAAAGGTCAATTTTTGAAAAGCTCATATTTGTCTGCATTTACATATTCTGTTTTCTACTTGATAACTGCTCTGATACTTATGTTTGTCTATTTGCTCTGATATCTATTGATTATGCTTATTTATTCCTTCATATATACTCTAAGTTTGATAAGTTGTTGCACTTATCTATTAGCTTATATGAAGTTTGTATCATATGCTTTTACTGTTTATTTATCTGAATGCTTTGTCTTAGGGGGAGCCCTGCAGGCTCTCTTAGACTTTGCTTTTCAAATTTAATTATTTTTGTCATCATCAAAAAGGGGGAGATTGTTGGAACCAAAGTGGTTTTGGACTAAATAATCTCTACATTTTGATGTTAACAAAAGGATTAAATTTGCTTGGCAAAGTGTTAGTCGAGATCTAACATGTGCTTTCAGTTATGCAGGGATATTTAATAGAAACTTGGGATAAGTTTTCATTGACAAATACGCGTCCACCCTTGTAGACGGGCTGCTCAATGTTTTGGTAAAAGTTATTTATTTATTTATTTATTTGAGTAGACTAGTTTTCTTAAGTAGACGAGGCTCTAAATTCTTACTAGACGGAAATCAAAATATACTTCTTAGAAAGAGCAAGTCTAAAGACTTGATAGTAAACGTGTCTAGATTACCACGTAAGCAGACGAAAGTAATTGGTAAAATTGAATGAACCGAAAAATAAAGCAATCAGGTAGACGAGCTCTATTTGCCACATCACCAGACGGAGATATTTATAACTCATTGAGGTATAGCAAGTCCAAAGACTTGATAGACAAGAGGATATTCCACGTCATCAGACGAGCAAAATAATTTGTTGAAACAGACTTGGTCTCACATATAGCTAAGTAGACGGAGTTTTTAAGTAGACGAGCTCCATCTTTGAATAAATAAATGCAATCCGAATCTCTTGAACTTATTTCAAATGATTGATATTTATTTCAATAGAATATTTGTTCTTCACATTTGTTTTATCTGCTTTAATGTTTTACCTTGTTGTAAAAGAAACATAGTACCATCAAGAAATACAAAAAGCAGAATCATACAATGAGATACTGCAAAATGATCTGGACGATGACAACTTTATGACTGAAAAAGCTGGATTGTACACAAAGGAGGAACAACAAGTTCTCAAACTGCAATACTTAGAGCAGTGAGCTTCCAATTTCATGCTACCTCGATAACCTAGAGTACTATTTAGCTTGCCACAATCAAGCTATCAGTCACAACGGATATCATGCATTAAATGCCATCTCTAAACGGGATTATTCAAAATAACCGTTGAATAAATACAAGTGAAGAAGAAGGTCACTATAAATAGAAGACCTGAGATACTGAATAAATACTCTTGCCTGCACAACCTTGCTAGCTCAACTTTTGCCAATCAATAATAACTCATTCTAATATTCTTTCAAAAGCAAGAGTCTGTATTCCTTAGTTTGAATATTGTGAAAATATTCATTTGATCTTAAACTTTCATATCCTCACACATGGTGAGTTAAGAAGATCAAACGTTTAATATCTTTGTTAGAGTTAGAGCCTGAATAGGCTTGGTAAGAAAGAAATACTTGTAGCCTGGAGAGGTGTTGAATACTTGGTTGTAATCTATTTGGGAAATAGTGGAGATAAACCTTCAAGTAGAAGGGACTGGACGTAGCTCTTGGTTGGAAGAGAGTGAACCAGTATAAAACATCTTGTGTGAATCTTCTACTCCTGAACTCTTATAGCTTTATTTGTTTCTTACTAACTGAGGGGTTTTGATATTGCTTTTGTTAAAGCTTTTTAAAAAGAATCTATTTCTTTGTGCTTGCTTCTGATTCTAATCTCCTTGTGTGCAAAAATTGTTTTAAAGGTTGTTTCCGAAAATTATTAACAAACACAATTCAACCCCTCTTCTTGTGTTCGTCTTTGTCAACTTCACGTGGGTCATCTAGGGATGATCCCAATGCGCCATCTGCTCTATCTTGGTCTGAGGTACAATATATATATAATAAAACACACAACAAAATAAAAAGGGGATAAGAAACAATATAACGTCAAACGTGGAAAGGGTTCAACAACATTTAATTCTATAACATCACATTAAACATCCGTCTCCAAGAATATTATATATATATAACCCAAATCATCCTCAATCCACGTCTAAGATTTTTCCTCTACCCTCCATCATGATGCAATGCAAATGCTATTTGAATCATCTCATCAGGTATCGGCCATATCCGGATATCCAACATGACACGTCCCAGAGGCCCCGACGCACACCCTCGTCCGCGGATAGAGGATGCCCATGCAAAGCAATGGCACTATAGCTACACAATCCGGTGCACACCTCTGAACCACGGCCAGGGTGCTCATGCAAAGCATGAACTATATCTTTAACTAAAATAAAATAATGTCTGGGACTGTCCGCCGTTAGCCTAAACCTCGGGAATTCTCCCTCCGAGGAATAGACCCCAATGACCATGTTTCAGGTCCACCAGACCATGGTTCAGGTCAACCATACCACAGACCATGTTTCAGGTCACCCCCTAGTGCCCTAACTGCTCATCATATTCTCATAAATAACCTCAATAACAATCTCGTCTCATCAATCTCATCATTATATCACAGTAATCATCTCGGTTAGGCACTACTAGCACATATAATATGAATTCCCCAATACATCATCATGTCTCAGCAGAACTTATCACTTACTCAACCTCTAAGCATAATCATAACTCCCATCACATCATACCACCATATCATCATGTTCACATGTCATCATACCATTATTACAATCATGTTATCATTTTCCAAGATAATAATCATTACCAAATTTATAATAAAATAATATTAAAATAATATAAACATGTTCATAACAAAAACACAACACTCATATCATCATCCATTAGTTACCAATATCAATTCAACCAGTCAAACAGTCCAAGCAGGCAATCATTAATTAACAAAATAATATATATTTATCGTAACGACGATAAACGCACAATTTCAATATCATCATTGGTACTACTAAGTAGTCCCCAATGTGATATGGACATTGTCAGTTACTCTCTCTCATGTAGGGTTTAGGTCGTCGTACGCCATTATCGAATTAAATGCAACCACATTGTTTCTGATGTTAAATGGTTTCTCTCCCTCACCTGGAGGGTCGTGCGCTAACCGAAACGAGACGAAACGAAGCGTCCTCAAAACTCCTCAATTCTGCCCTGTACAGTACTAGGTCTCCGAGCTTCCAAAAATTCACCTAAGCATCACATTGCGAAGCACATGTTACTACGAGTTCAAAATCGAAGACGGAATTGAATTCCGACAAACGAAACGAAAGATAACTTGAGAAACATAACGAACTGAGTTTCGGCATGAAGGAGGATGATTTACCTTTAGTTTTGAAGAAAAGAAGAAGATAACGATGTAGGGACCGTTGCCACAAACGCAATGGTGTATCCATAATCATCACGGTGCGATTGAGCAAGTCGTACCATGAGCCGAGACTCATTCTCTCTATAGGTTTCTCTCCCTCTCTCTCTCTAAAACCTATATTTTCTGTTCTCCGGCTCCTTCACAATCTCTGCTCTCTGTTTTTATGTTTCAAATGACTAAGTGACTTAAGTCATTTAGGCTTTTATTTTTGCCACTTTACGCACCAACGCTCAAGCGCTGGTTTCCTGGTGCTCGAACGCTCCAACGCTTGAGCGTTGGCCTCTCCACACTCGAGCGTTGGAGAGTGGGTGGACCACCGCACCATGCAACCACTCTTAGAGTGCCACGTCAGCCCTGGTGACACATGGCAAGTCAACGCATGGCCCTGTCTGGTTGACTTGTCTTCTTGAGCGTGGATACACCCACACTTGAGCGTTGACTTCTGACCAAAAGTCAACTCTTTGCGTTCAGGGTCCGTTCGATGTCTGATTGAGCTCAAATTTGAGATATAGGATCATTAAGACCTAATAAACAATGTCCAACCATAAAAAATGCCTAATCTCAAATCTAACTTCAAAATTCTTATTTCACACTCAGATGTCTCAAAGACTCTAACCGGGAAACTCTAATTTCTGCTCCTACATTCAAACTCACTCGAAAAGGATGCGTACTTGCCATGCAAGGGTCTCTAAACCTCAAACAACATCTCAACTATATAATCCAAGTTCTAACCCTAATCCTCATACATAAACCACTGATGAAATCACGGATGTTACAGTTCAATTATGGTCGAACCACTAAATCTTGAACTAATGTCTTCACTGATTCAAGGTACATATATTTAGGTATATCACATTGCTTAACTCCTACTTTTATTATTTTTGAATTAATTTAAAATAATAGTATATACAAGGTACATATATTTAGGTATATTACACAAGTTAAATTATGTGTTTAGAAGTCTTTTTTATTCAAAGAACAAGAAATTGTTTTTTATTTAATTGATTTTTTTTTGATATTATGATTTTTAGAATGATATTATAATTTTTTTTGACAAGAATGATATTATTTTAAAAAAAAATGAATTTTCTTTATTTTTTTATAATTTTCTGCCAAGCCCACCAAAGAAGTATCAAATAAGTTTTTTGTTTAAAAAGATTCTAGGCCCAAAAAAGGAGCTGACTCAAGCCCAAAATAATCTTCATCTTCACTCAAACCCTAATGGTGATGCTATCTGGAGGAGCTGGGGTGGCTGGACAGCACGACGGAGCGGCCGAGAAGGCTACATCATGTTGTGGTTGTTCTAGTCTATGTGGAGCGTTCTGCGGCGGAGTTCCAGAAGGTGTAGGATGGGAAGCGGTTGGATTTGCGGTGGTGTGAGGAGCAGATCCATGGCAGCACGAGGTTGTGGACGATGACACATGGAGAGGGCAGGGTGGCACTCGGAAATCCTCTCAACTTCGACGGAAATAATCAGAAACGGTCATCCAATATCTTCACCGCAACAACCATGACCAATTGACTTGAGCAAGTCACTGCAGCCATGAAATGCTGCATCCTCATGAATGACACGCCAACATCTCCGATTCGGTGGTACCAACATCCACCGCTTCATGAAGCGACGACAATTCAACAGACACACCACGATCTCAACGCCACCGGTTGCTGCCATCAGGCACTCTTAAATCGATGGTGGCCAATAAGCCGATATCTTCCCTCAAACTTTCCCCTCACTACTAGAAAAATTGAATTTTCGGACGGAATTTTCGGACGGAAATGTTTCCGTCCGAAATTTTCCGAAAATTTCGAACGGATTACAGACAGATTGTGTTTTTTTTATATTTTCCATGATCCTTCTGAAATCCGACCGAAATTTCGGACGGATTTCAGACGGATTGTGTTAATTTTTATATTTTCCTTGATCCGTCCGAAATCCGTCCGAAAATTTTCGGACGGATTTCGGGCGGATTGTGTTAATTTTTATATTTTCCATGATGCATCCGAAATCCGTCCGAAAATTTCGGACGAATACCTAATTTTTTATATTTTCCTTGATCCGTTCGAAATCCGTCCGAAAATTTCGGACGGATTTCGGGCGGATTGCGTTAATTTTTATATTTTCCTTGATCCGTCCGAAATCCGTCCGAAAATTTCAGACGGATTTCGGACGGATTGTGTTAATTTTTATATTTTCCATGACCCGTCCGAAAATTTCGGACGGATTTTGGACGGATACGTAATTTTTTATATTTTCCTTGATCCGTCCGAAATCCGTCCGAAAATTTCGGATGGATTTCGGACGGATTGTGTTAATTTTTATATTTTCCTTGTTTTGTTTTGTTAAAATTTTTACGGATTTCCGATTGTTTTGTTTTGTTTATATTTCTTACATCCGTCTGAAATTCTGGACGGATTTCACACGGAATTTATTATTTTTTATATTTTCCTTGAAAAAAGATTAAATAATTTATCTTAATAAATTTAAAAGTAAACAAGATTTATATTTCTTACAAGATTTATGAAGTGAATTAAACAAGTAGTACAATTGTTTGATCCTAATAGAATCCAAATGGACTGTTTAGGTCATATACGACCTAACTAGGTCAATTTGTACTTTTTCGGGCATAAAGGAGCCCCAATGGACTTGTTCGATCCTAATAGAGCCCAAATCGATTTGGTAGGACCTAATCGGGTCAATTGCCCCGTACGGCCCAATTGTACTTCTTTGGTCCTAATGGATCCCAAATGGACTTGTTTGATCCTAATAGTGCCCAAATGGACTTTTTAGGTCATATACGACCTAACTGGGCCAATTTGTACTTCTTTCGTCCTAATGGAGCCCAAATGGACTTGTTTGATCCTAATAGAGCCCAAATGGATAGGACCTAACTAGGCCAATTTTTACTTTTTTGGGCATAACGGACCCCAAACGGACTTGTTTGATCCTAATAGAGCCCAAATCGACTTGTTAGGACCTACCAATTGTACTTCTTTGGTCCTAATGGAGCCTAAATGGACTTGTCTGATCCTAATAGAGCCCAAATGGACTTTTTAGATCATTTAGTACCTAACTAGGCCAATTTGTACTTCTTTGATCCTAATGGAGCCCAAATGGACTGGTTTGATCCTAATAGAGCCCAAATTGACTTGTTAGGACCTAATTAGGCCAATTGCCCCGATCGGCCCAATTGAACTTCTATGGTCCTAATG
Source organism: Sophora flavescens (assembly GCA_030762895.1). Taxonomy (NCBI): domain Eukaryota; kingdom Viridiplantae; phylum Streptophyta; class Magnoliopsida; order Fabales; family Fabaceae; genus Sophora; species Sophora flavescens. The sequence goes on along the minus strand of CM061067.1, from coordinate 86,181,137 downwards.
AAGCCTAAATGGACTTGTTTGATCCTAATAGAGCCCAAATCGACTTGTTAGGACCTAAGCGTAAGCTCCAAACATGATTTTCTTTCAAAATAACCTTGTTTGGTAATAAGATTAAGTGTTTAGATCAAATTAGAATGTGTGTTTGGTCATGCGTAATTGATTTCTTGATTTCTGTTTGTTGCGCGTTGTTTGATTCCCTCTCTGAGACGTTTGACACGGCTATGCTTGCTTGATGGAGTAGATAATTACACTCTTGGAGCTAACGTGAGCATTAAGATGATGATCCTTTACTTGTTTGTTTATTTTCAATTACATGTAATGAGTGTTGCAATTTACGTTATTGTCACTATTATTACCAGTACAGAAAATTATTTTAAATAATATGTTTAAGAGAAAAGCATTTTCATATTTTCATTCTATTTAATTTTAGAGTTGAAAATAAACTGGTTTGACATTTATCGGAGATTAAATTTTGGACTGAGTATTTTCTTAGTTGATCAGTCCAACTATTAATCTTTACTCTAATTTGAATTTCGAAAACTTATAGTTATCAATCTTTATTTTTAGAGTCCAAAAAGTAAAAACATGTTTATTTTAGGCTTAATATTTTATCACTCATTTTATACCTATTACTAAATAATTGACTTAAAAACCTGAGTTCTCTTTTTTTTTTTCTCTCTCTCTCTCGACGCCTACTCTCTTTTCTTCTCTGCACCTTTTCTTCATTTATTTCTTCCTTATTTCTTTTTATTTTTTATTCTTCTTCCTTCTTTATTTTTCTTCTCTATTCTTCTCCCTTCTTCTTCTTCCTCCAACCAGCCACCGCCCCACACCCTCCACCCATCGAATCGCCGGAAGCTGCTAGGAGGAGACGCGTCCGACCACCTGCTCCGATCCGCGTCACATCCCCGCGATCTGGCCGAGCTCCGCCGCGAAGCCGCGCCCTCCATCGTGGTAAACACCGCGAGCCGTCGGTTTTTGTGGTGGTTTCCACCATGTGAGTTCCTTCCAACCCCTTCTTCTTATTTCCTTTGGTCTTACTCTATCTCTCTCCCTTTTTGGTGTTCACAGAAAGCGAACCGCCGCCACGGCCACCGTCCGCCGCCGCGTCAACCACCGCAGCACCACCATAAGCTTGCCTTCTTCCTTGGGTAAGTGGTTTTCTCACTTTCTTTGTTCAGATTCAAGAGCCTCAATTTCTCCTCAAACCCTAACCATTCAAATCTTAATTTTCTTGCATCAATGATTTTTCCTTTATGTGTTATATATAGTATTTGTCATCCATTTCTCTAGTCTATACCTTTATTTATATAAGGATTTTCTGAAACAATGCATGGTTCAGGAGGCAAAAACTATTAAACTTGTATATTCAATCAAGTCAACAATAATTTCTGCTTTTTGTTTTAATTGAGTCTTGATGTATTGGTCTTGCTTGTTTTAATTGAGCCTTGAAGTATTGGTCTTGCAATTTCTCTCTAGGAACTATAAAGATAAACTACACAAGAGAAAAGGTCGAATGAATAAATGGGATGAATGAAAAAGGTCTAATGAAAAAATGGGATGAATGAAAACATCATTCAAGTCTCTCTTATATAGGCTTCAGAAATGAGCATTGACCATAAATTACATGTTGCTAATAATTTCCCAAGAATAATAGTCATTCTTTACTTCTTGGCTATTATTTATTTAGCTTCTAACCATCCAAGTGTCCAACATTTTTTTCACTTGAAGACTTTGATTTTAATTGTCTTAACATACTTTCATCTTCATTGTCCATCCTACACTTGTTATTTCTGGATTGTTTACATTTCTGATAGGCTACACTAGGATATACAATATTGATACATATATGCGTTGTTTACATTTCTGCATTAGTTTACATTTCTGTATTAGTTCACATAGAAGCGTACAATGGTTACATATATGCCTTGTTTACATTTCTGCATTTGTTATCTTCTTTTGTAATTGAATGAATTTATTGTTGCTCTCAAGCTGTTTGGTGAAACACCTGAACCACTATGTAGTTTACTTTGATTGGTAATTTACCCTCTTGCCTTCTTTATCATGAGATGGTCTGATCCTTATGATGTGTGCAAGGTTTATGAAATTTGGAATTATTTTCACTTCTGAGGATCTTTGGAGCACTTCACAGCACTCTTAGGGAGTGCTATCTTCCTATCTCATATCATCACTGAAAGCCATCTTAAGCTTTAGCAGAGAAGGTAAGAGCTATCTCAAATTTACCCTCAATCATATCTGTTTTTCTGCTCTTGATGGATATCATTAACTTTGCTAGTTGATTAATATAAACCAAATCTAGGGATTGAATTTTCAGAACAATATCTGTTAATATCCGGCCTCTTTAAACAATCATTATGAGAACATTATTATATGACATTTGTGCTGGCAAAAATTCTTGGTGGTGATGAATGATGTTTTTGGATATTGATTTTGATACTTATAGGCTCCAGCTTTTTCCATTATAGAGAGTTAGATATATAGAAGAGCCACTCAGCAAGGCATGTCTTAGTGGTATCTATTTTAGAGTTTGTCAGTTTTGTTATGTTAAGAGTGGGGAGGTAATAGAGTTATTGCTCACTTGCTCATGCCTTAGCATCACTAACTTTCTCTTTCAGTTTTCTTATAATTAATATCCTATGTTTATATATAACATGAATTAGTTTCAATTCTATTCAATGATACATATATGCCTTGTTAAATTTTTATTTACATGATACAGAATATGGAAATTCCGGAGCATCGAAAGTAGATGTATAATAGACTTCTTCCAAATCGGGGGGGATTAAGAAGGGAATTTGTAGAAGGTGTCCGAGATTTTGTTAACCAAGCAACTAGGCAACCTCAATATTCTCTTAATGGTAGTACACTTAGGTGTCCTTGCAAAAAACATGGAAACAAAGCTTTCTTAACTCCGGATGAGGTTATGGTTGATTTGTTTAAGCATGGTTTCAAGCCAAGCTATTGGTGTTGGGATTCACATGGAGAAAGTTCGTTGAGTTCAAATGATAGAAATGCAAGCAATGTGCACGAAGAAGGTACATGTAGTTAGTCGTTTGGTGCCGAGCCACAAAGAAATCCATGTGAATCAATGATTTTTGATGCTGTTGGGCCAAAAATTATGGGCCAGATCGAGAGACACATGGAGGAGCCTCCAAATGGGGAAGCAAAGAAATTTTATGATTTGTTGCACTCTGCACAATGACCACTATGGGAAGGTTGTGTTGACCACTCAGAATTATCTATGGCAGTTAGAATGTTGAATATTAAAGTCGAAGGGAATATATCACAACAAAGCTTTGATGATATACTTCAAGCTATGAAGGAAGGTATGCCTAAGGATAACTTGCTCGTCCCTAATTTTTATAGAGCGAAGAAGTCGGTATCAAAACTTGGGATGGGCAGTAAACAAATAGATTGTTTCATTAATGGTTGTATGTTGTACTACAAAGATGACCTAGTAAAAAAAGGCTGTCGGTTTTGCCAAGCTCCACGGTACAAGGTAGGTAAGGGTGGTAAGGAGGTGCCTTTAAAGCGTATGCATTATCTACCACTCACACCCAGGTTAAAGAGATTATATGCTTCTATGAACTCCGCACGTCATATGAGATGGCACTATAAGCATCAACAAGTTCAAGGTGTCCTCGAACACCCATCTGATGCAGAAGCGTGGAAGCATTTTGATCAAACATATCCACAATTCTCTTATGAATCACGCAATGTGAGACTTGGATTATGTTCTGATGGATTCACTCCTTATGGTCAATCTGGTTCACAATATTCATGTTGGCCAGTAATTGTGACTCCTTACAACCTTCCGCCTTGGATGTGTATGACAACTCCTTATTTGTTTTTGACCATGATCATTCCTGGTCCTCGTAATCCCAAAAGTAAGATAGATGTGTATTTGCAGCCTTTGATTGATGAGCTAAAGTTATTGTGGGAAGAGGGCACTTTAACCTATGATATTTCTACAAAGCAAAATTTTGTAATGAGAGCTGCACTAATGTGGACAGTTAATGATTTTACTGTGTATGTAATGTTGTCAGGATGGATGACAGCAGGGAAGTTGGCATGTCCATATTGCATGGAACACTCAAAGGCATTCCGACTGAAGCATGGTGGGAAGGCATCATGGTTTGATTGCCACAGACAATTCTTGCCAAATGATCACATATTTAGAAGAAATAAAGATGCATTTTACAAGAATAGGGTTGAGAGATCAGAACCGCCTCCTAGGTTGACTGGGGAGCGCAAATATGGCAGCAAATTCATATGAAACCAAAGATAACCGAGTTTGTTCAAATCAAATACCTGGGTATGGAATTGAGCATAATTGGACAAAGCGAAGTATATTTTGGGATTTACTGTATTGGAGCACTAATTTATTTCGTCATAATCTCGATGTAATGCATATTGAGAAAAATGTATTTGATAATGTGTTTAACACTGTTATGAACATTCAAGGCAAGACTAAAGATAATTTAAAGGCAAGAATGGACTTGAGAGAGTATTGCAAACGCAAGGATTTAGAACTACACAAACAAAATAATGGGAGGATAAAAAAGCCTAAGGCAAACTACACATTTACTTTGGAACATAAAAGAGCAATTTGTGAATGGGTGAAGGGTTTAAAGATGCCAGATGGATATGCTTCAAACTTGGCTAGATGTGTGGACATGAAGGAGGGAAAGTTACATGGAATGAAAAGTCACGATTGTCATGTGTTCATGGAACGTTTGCTTCCAATTTCTTTTAACACATTGCCAGAGCAAATATGGAAGGTTTTAACTGAGCTCAGTCAATTCTTTAGAGATTTATGCTCAACATCAGTAAAGGTAGATGACCTTAATAGACTTGAACAAAATATTCCAATTGTGTTGTGCAAACTAGAACACATTTTCCCTCCTGGTTTTTTTGACTCAATGGAACATTTACCTATTCACCTGTCATATGAAGCAAAGGTCGGTGGTCCAGTGCAATATAGATGGATGTACCCTTTTGAGAGGTATTGCCTCGTCACACTTGTAACAAAAAAAAAAGGTTTAGTTTATTGTGTTCTTTTGTAGTTTTTTGTGTGTCCCTTTTAGTCTCACATGAAACCATTCTTTCTTTATGGTAGGTTCCTTCATCACCTTAAAAAGAAGGTTAAGAACAAGGCTCGTGTTGAAGGATCTATAATTGAGTCATACCTTATTGAGGAGATTTCTCAATTTTGTACTTACTATTTTGAGCCAAAAGTACAACCTTACCATACCAGCATTGGAAGAAAAGATTCTACGAGTGAAGATGATTTGGTACAATCGACCTTTTCCGTTTTCAATTTGCCTGGTCGTTTTACTGGTGGATGCAAAACTCTTTTTTTGGAGGATAGGGAATTTACTGCTGCCATGAATCATATATTAATTGATTGCGATGAGATTCAACCATATATTAAGTATGTACTTTTTAAAATGGATATACATCATTTGCTAATATAGTTTGACTAATGTCATGAATTTAATTGAATGAAATTCATGTCACAATAGGATATTTGTGGAGACATTGCGTATTGTTCGTCCTAATATGAGTAATGAACAAGTTGATAAGTGCATTGAAGAAGACTTTGCAACATGGTTGAAAGATTATGTAAGCCGTTATTTTGAAATAGATCTACATAGATACTATACTATTCTTGTAATTTTAGTAACACTCTTATTGTTGAATGATTTTATGTAGGTTGACAATCCTTCAAATAATGTGCTAGATTCAAATATACATGCCTTGTCATGGGGTCCTTTAAGAATTGTAAAAACTTGGCCTATTTCCTTTGTGAATGGCTTCAAATTTCACACAAAAGCACATTCAATTGGAAAGTCTACTATGAATTGTGGAGTATGTGTTAAAGGTACAGGATATGGTGAATATGAAAAAGACTTCTATGGCCAACTTGAAGAAATTATCCAAATTGAATATCCTGGATTACCATTAAAAAGGGTTGTGTTGTTCAAATGTGAGTGGTTTGATCCTACAATTGGTAGAGGAACAAAGGTGGATAAACAATATGGTATCATTCAAGTTCGACACAATAGACGTTATGGAAAATATGATCCATTTATTGTTGCACAAAGGGCAATTCAAGTGTATTTTGCTCCACATCCAATAAGAACTAGGAACAATGCAGATTGGTGGTTTGTAATCAAAACCAAAGCTAGGGGTGTGATCGAGGATCAACAAATTGGTGACTTTGCATATCAAGAGGATTTCACAAATCATAATTTGGGTCACATCTCAATTGACCTTGATATACCTATTACATTACTAGATGATGATGGAAGATTTGATGAGGTTGATGGATTTTATGTTGGTGGCCATAATTTTATCAATGATGATGATGATGATTATGATGATGACAATGACGATAGTGAGGAGGAGACGATGGATGATGTGCTAGATGAAGATGAAGAGTTTAGTGATCCAAGTGACAATGAGGAATAAATTTATAGTTGTTTTGCTGTACTGGTTTTTTAATGGTCTCGTATGTATGTTTTTGATGACATATTTCTGGTTTGGGTATAATTACTGTTTTGGTTAATCTTTAACACTTGTGCTTAAGTTTTGCTCTTTGATTCATAAATAAATATGCTTTGCTTATCATAAAATATTATATATGTAAATGTATTTGTCATTTTAGATGTCAGGTAGAGGTACCAATACAGGTGGAAGGACTTTGTCCTCTCGAGGTCGACACTCATCTGGTAGAGGTGGAATTACTGTACAAGTTGCACCTATATTACCACCAACCATACCATCTACACAAGTACCCACAAATCCATCATCATCACATATCTTGCCTACACCATCACCACATGTGAACATGACATCAGTATCACCATCACCATCACCATCACCAACCCAAATACCATCAACACCACCTAGTCTACCTCAAACTTCTGAACAAACTTTGCCAAATACTCAATCATCCATCATCGAATCTCAGGTTGATGGACATGTTGATCAAGAATGTCTTCCAGAAATAAAGCCTTATGGAGATGAGTAAGTACAACAATATTATTAAGCGAAAGCTATGAACTTATAGTTTTGTAAAGTATGATTAACGTGCAGATATTTCTTACAATGTCTTTTACACTAACAGGTTTAATCCATCATCCACTGTTCGTTTCTTAACTGCTGCCATTAATAGCAAGTTAGATTGGTTTTGTCCTACTTGGGGACATTCAACTACTGATATGCGAGATTTGTGGTTTAAAGAATTTAAGGTAAATATGATATTAGATAATATATGTCATTAATATATTGTATCAACGATGATTTGCAGAATTTATGGTTGCTTACATATCATATCAATTTTATTTTCGTTTGTAGAAGAACTGTAGATGGGAACCAAAATATGATGCAAGGATTCGTTAAATTTTTGACATCAAGGGAGAAGCTCGATTTAGGAGTATTATGTATGAAGAGAGGAAAAAATATGAAAAAAGTCAAGAATACAAGCCAAAGTACATTCCTATACCAATATGGAATCAACTAATACATTATTGGGCATCAGATAAGAAGTTTAAGAATTTGTCGTGGCAAACATCGCAAATCGTGCTTCAAATGAAGGTAGCTCTGTGCATACTGGTGGTTCTATATCTATGGGTGAGCATGCACGTAGAATGGTAAGACACTTGAAATTGTTTGCTTGAGTATTTAATTTTATGAACTATTGTGAATTTTCTCATTGAAGTTATGACAAAGTGTAGGAGGTAGCTACACAGTTCAAACCTTCCATAGAAGAAGTGTTTGCTAAATGCCATTTGAAAAAGGACAACACTTGGGTTGATAATAGACCTGAGAATGCCATGGTATGTGGTGTTAACTTTAATTTTTATATAACTTTTGTTGCATGCATGGTTCAAAATTGTTTGTTAGTGAAATGACTAACACAAGTCAAACTGTAATGTTTTGTAGGGAAATTTTAAAAAGAGAAAATCAGAGCTTTCAGTATTGTCATTGTGTCAACGTGAGGATGGTGACGGGTTGTCTTGTGAAAGCCAAAATATGCCAGATGACTTGACTATTTGGAAAGAAGTAGTTCCTAAAGGCAAAAAAGGGACATTATATGGTCTAGGTTCTATAGGAACAAATATCTCTTCAAAGTATCTTTGTCAATTCATCCTCAAGTGCATCTAAGGACACAAACACGGAACAAGAGCTAGTAAAGTGGCGGGGAAAAGGTTAAAGAGCAAGAACTTATAAATCAAGAGCAAAAGCGTAAGTTGGAGGAGCAACAAAAGAGGATTGAATCAACTGAAAGTTTGGTTGTTGCTTTATTTGGGAAGTTAAATATGCCACTACCTCCAAACTTTGTTTCTGCGACAACTATGCAAGATGGATCAAATGAGACAAGTGAGCCCTCTAATGGCGACAATGATGATAATTTTAATGTTGATTGATGGCTTTGATCTAGATTTGTGAGTCCTTAAATGTCTCTACTTTGTTTTGATTTAATATAGATTTATGACACCTTGATGACACTAGTTAGTTTTATGTTGTTTTAGATCGATAAACATATTACTCTAGTTTGTGTTACTTTGTTTGACTAATGAGTACTTTGATCATAGTGGTTTGTTTTATTGTGCTAGAACTAGAATGATGAAACACTTATATGAATTTAGTTTATGTGATTGATCTTGACTGTTAGGTAAAAATATTAACAGGTATACTTGATTGTTCTTCACAGGTTAATGTCTTGTTTGGTGATTTGTTCAAATATGTCAATTTTCAATTCAGTTTTATCTCAATCTGTGTGAAACTAAAACTTGATTAATGATTTTGATATTTCATCTTAGTGTTGTTTCAAAAGTAAATTAAGTCAATTTATAAATTTGAGTCAATTTCCTTTATAAAAAAATATTTTTTATTAAATTTGTTCAAAATCCGTCTCAAAAGGATAAACGTTTCTGTCTTAAATCCGTGTTCCCAAACAAAATCACAACATCCGTCCGTCCGAAATCCGTCCGAAAAATAACCAATAAAATCACAGCACCCGTCCCAAATCCGTTGGAAAACAAAAATAAATCCGTCCGAAAAATAACCAACAAAATCACAGCATCCGTCCCAAATCCGTTGGAAAACAAAAATAAATCCGTCCGAAATCCGTCCGAAAATAACCATGATCGGGATTTCCACGTTGTCCATATTCCGTCCGCAATCCGTCTGTAAATATTTTCGGACGGAATTTGGGACGGATTTTATAATTTCCCACGAGGCTTTTTCGGACGGGTGCCATTCCATCCGAAATCCGTCCGAAATGAGTTATCCGTCCGAAATTTGTCCAATTTCCGTCCGAAATCCATCCGAAAAAGATGAATTTCTAGTAGTGCCTGCAAATATCCCATCATCAAGATAAAAATGTTTTTTACACAATATATATATATATATATATATATATATATATATATTATACAGGGCACTACCCTATCACTCAGCACGAACTGTCCCCTGTTCATTATAGGGACTTATAAGCAATTTCTAAAATACCACCTTATCAGATCACCCAGAACAAAGCACAACAAATCACAACCATCCCTTTAAAAATGAAAATAATCTAACGGTCACAACTTGTCTCTCACTATGAGAGATATGCCCTTCTTGCCCACCCTAGAAGCTACCTTCAATGATAATAATTAATAAGAGTACACTACTAATGGGCAATTGGCAAATATGTTAGTATGACTTATGACCATTAAAATTGCGAAACTATTAGGACCACGTAAATAATGGGCTTTGGCTCATCAGACATATCTGTCAGATATGAATGTAAAGTTAATTTCACATAGCAACGTTTGGTTAGCAAAATGCTTGGCCTTATATGGGTAGTACTTCAGGGCTCTTGAGCCATTTATCATATGGCAATGCTGGTATCAACTCTTTATCACACTATTCATTACATTTCTCTTAACATATTTTTTATTATTGAGTGAATTTCATGTGGGACTATATGTTTTGGTGGGTTTCACATAAAATCCACTCAATAATAAAGAGTGTGATAGAATGTGTCTTAACATTTTTCTTTATCATATGAAAAATCCCCAAATTAATCTTCATATATCAAATGGCTTTACAATGTATACGAAAGGAGTTGTGGTTCGGTTGGCGGTCATATTAGCATTTATTAATTTACATCATATTCTAATTACCCAATGCGGTAAAATATAATATGATAACCGACTTTTTTTTTATGAATAAAAAATCTACATTGGGGAAGGTAGGTCCCTTCCAAGGAATTGCCAACTTATTTTCAATAGCATTTAATTGACATACAATATTAATATAAAATGATTGTTAATCAATTATAAAATTTCATATTATTAAAAGTATTTAATTCTCAATATAATTATATTAAAACTACATAAAATGCTTAGTAATTAGTTTATAATATAAATATTTTATTCCATATCAAAATTAAAATATACAAGTGTCAATTTCGACATGAAGACTGCTTGGCTACCATGGCCACATACATGTCCATTCAAGTAAAATACAACGTATTCACCGATTTGCTTAGGAACGTACGTGGTACAGTTTGATATTTTTTTCTAAAGAATAAAGATATTTGGAGATACAATTTGGACATTTTATATAGATATCGTAGAGCTTATGAGTATTTTGAAAGTGAGGAAATACATGATGAAAGAGAAGAAAACAATAAATAAGTAAGGATAGGTAATTTTATACGTGTTGGACATCACTTTTATGTCTAAATATCATTACTATTTTTAAAACAAAATCTTTTCAACATCTGAAATACTAAATACGTTTGTTTCTTTTGATCGAACAAATATTTTTCAAATATGCAAGTAAATTAATTCCATTCTACTATAATATTATTTTGACAAGAAAAAAAATGCAATTTACTATTTTAGAATTTGGATAAGATTATAATACGAGACTTCATCCGGAAAATTTTAAAAGGTCTATTTTAATTTTAATCACTAACATTTGGAGTGAATATGAACGTGTTGAAATCAAATGAGAGTGGATGGAGAGACGGGACGTAGGAATTGAGTGAGAAGAAGAGTCTAATGGTTGTTGGGTGCTGTATTACCAGAGTAAGGTTACCTCAATATTAAATAAATTTGATATTTTGAATTTATATAGTTAATACATAAAAACTGATATAGTTAGAATATGATTAAATATAACTCGGAATTTAATGTCTTCATAGGCCGAGAGTAATATTTAAATATAACATTTGAATACAAAGACCTCGGTTTGCCGAGGTCTCCGAGATCTTTGTTTAAGCTTAGGTTGCCAGGTAAGCAATTAGTTTAGGTTTTATTGAGTGATTAGAATTATACCTATTTATAGGGACACGTGCGTGGAAATTCGGAGATAAGACTGATAAATGACCGAGTCCACTACTTGAATAACTGGGGTAACCGCATCAGAGATCTGGGAAATCTTAACAACGGGCATCCCACGATGAGATTATGGGATGGTTACCTAAAGATCATAACTATTCTATTCGATAACAGGCTATAAAAGAGAGAAAGCAAGGTTGAAGAAGACGACTTGACTTCATTTGAGAAATACCTACTATATCACTACAAGAAAATCAGCTTTTAGCGTAGGCCAAAAGCCCATGCTACAAGGCAAAAGCCGACGCTAACGGCCACTTTAGCGTCGGCTTTGCGTCGGTGTCGTGGTCGACGCTAAAATTAGCGTCGGCTTTTGACAGCAAAGACAATAGGGAATGACCGACGCTAAAAAGCCGACGCTTTGTTAGAGCAGTTTAGCGTCGGCCCTGGCCTTCGCTAAAATTAGCGTCGGCCTAAGCCCACGCTATTTCAGATCATTTTAGCGTCGGCTTGGCCTTCGCTAAAATTAGCGTCGGCCTAGCCTTCACTAATTTACTTTGTTATAGCGTAGGCTTTAGCGTCGGCCAAGACTACGCAAATAATGTTTTTTTTTTAATTTTTTTTATTAAGTAGCTATATTATTACAAACTTGGAAATATAAAATAAAAAATATCCTTAATAAACAATAATAGCCCTGCTTTAGCACCGATATCCTTAATAAACAATAATAGCCCTGCTTTAGCACTTGCGGTACTCCAACCTTTTAACAAGTCTAACAGGGTCAAATAAAGCATAAAACTTGAAATATCACCCAACAAAAAAAATAAAAAATAGAACCAACTCTTTCTCCACTTACAACTCAAACCATTATAATACTTCTGTCTCAAGAACAGCTTGTATAATTGTTGATGAACCAAAACTGCCCATGATAATCCACACAGTACATAACAAAGTAAATGAACACAAACTTCAAAGTACTTGAAAAGTAAATGCGAAATGTCTAAAGTAAAGGAAATCAACATCTGCGAGGGACCATGACATGATGCCTAATCTAACGAATGGTCGTCAAGATCGTCATCATAATCAGGATGCGGACGACCCCGACTACTATTACGCTCTAAAGCTGCCATTCGCTCCATCATAGCGTGAAACCGGGCCTCCAAATTGAGATCTGTTCCCTAGCTAATGCAGCCTCCTCCCTAGCTTTGGCTGCCTCCTCCCTAGCTCTGGTAGCCTCCTCACGAAGTGCAACGACCTCCTCAGTCTCAAACCCATTACCATGGCTAAAAGACACATGAGACTCCTGAGTTAATGAAGACATACCACGACGGACGTTCAAAGACATGTCTGCAGTTCCGTAACATCGTCCCCGGGTCCTACCCCCAACAACATCCCCGCCACAATTGAAGCTTCCTCGCCCCATCCACTTCCCCGCATCCCATCCGTGGAGGCGTCATTAACCCGTGTCTCGTATCTGAATCAAACGCTCGCGATACTCTTCCTAGTAAAGAACACAAACAAATCTTATTAAGGTACATACATTGATAACAAAGTTATATAAAAATGATGTATAAGACCAACTTACATATGTTCTTTTTGAGTGGCTATCAACCCATTCGCCAGAACTCTTCTGGTGGGTGGCTCTAAAAAACTCAGCAGGATCCACGTGCCCCTGACTTGTTTGGACCTACCCAAAAAGCCAACACATGTTCATTTACAAAGAAAATCAGTATATGATAATGGACTAAACGATGAATATTAAGTAAATACATACCATGTCTAGTGCCACCTCAAGGTGAGATCTGCGACCTGTCGTGTGAACTCGCACCACCCTTTTCTCAAGCCCGATTGGTCTTATTTTGTGTTGATATCTTTAGGAAGGCATCACTTTGCCAATATTCAAGAAGACCAATCCATGCCTCGTCCCCCATCCATTTAGGTTGCGTCCCCTTCTTTCCTCTTCTTGCCGAGGATATCGGAAAGACGCTTTGCACATTTTTTTGAAAGACCTTAAAGATGGTGTCGTAATGACGAGGATCCCAAGAAACTCTATCCAGCAAGAAGAATTAATCAAAATAGTTAATCGGATAAATAAGTATATATATAAGCTCTTCACATGTGTTAACTTGAATAAAACCGTGAACTTGTGTTAATTAAACAAACGTAGGCTTAAAGATAAACAACTTGAATGAAAAGCAATCTACTAAAATACTCCCTTACACTCGACTAATAATAAAAAGCAATATAGAACTTACCATAAATCTGGCCCACCAAAAGTTCCTCACTTCATCGGGGTCATAGTCCAAAGAATGGTGAACACCCCGAAATTGTGAGGTGATGGCAAACTTAATCGCATCAGGAAGCAACCTCGATGGAGTCCACCTACCAAAAATACAAACTAAATGTCAAATGTCAAATCAAATGCATATATAAAACCAAGTGCTTAATAAATATATAAAGAAACAAAGAAACTTCCAACTTACCCTTTCCCAATAGGACATATAATGATCTTCCCGTCAAGATCCTTCCTGCATCGCCTCGGTCGACGCCGACGAGGGGCGTGCTCGTCATGCCCCTCCTCTTCCCTCCTCCCCCCCTTCCCCTGCTCCTCATGATCCTCATCCCCCTCCCGCACCTCCTCATGTTGGTTTACCTCCTCGTGGGGAGGCCGCTGCAACACTGAGCCCCTGTGGCATGCGGTATGAAGATGAACCACACTCAAATTGCCTAGGGGCATGTATCCCGGAGTAGGGATCATAGTGACTACGTCTGGGGTAGGCTCGGAAGGTGGTGGTGTGTCGACCGGCTGGGAAGGGAAGGACCGGCGGTGCTATAGGCTCAAAAGGTGGTTCTCGTAGTCTGTCTCTAACGGATTTTTGTGGTGTGTCTCTGCAAGCAAGATCGCCAGGTCGTAGAAGCCTCCCTCGACCTCTATTGGTAGGCATCTTCCCTCGACCTCGTCCCGACATCTACTTGTAGTGCAAAATATAGCATATAGATATAAATATGATCTAATCATGCATATAAAGTTGAACTTGTAAATAATAAGATACACATTAAAATAGTTAGATACATATTCTAAACATATATGTAAAGTTGACTTGTGCATGTTAAGACACATTAGGATACATATTAAAATAGTACAATGCATATTCTTAACATATAATCTAATCTAATCCTCGTCACTATCCTCATAATCGTCTTCATCCTCATCCTCGTCCTCCCCCTTCTCCTCATCTTTATCACTACATTCTATCGAAACACCTTCATCTTCTCGATTGACCATCGTGATCCATTGAATCGTTATTACGGTCAACTATTTGTTCGAACCCATTTATGGTTTCATCAAGTAAGCCTTGTAATGGTTCAACTTCTGTAATTGGTACAACGGGTGACATCTCATCAGCCTGATAAGGCTCTTCATCCTCTATGTCCTCGACTTCCACATGACCCCTTGGTTTTGTGGTGATTACCGCAGACCAACCACGAAGGTCTTTACACGTTTCTGGATAAGGGACATAATATACTTGTCTTGCTTTTTCTGCAAGAATGAACGGATCATATCGACCATACCGTCTATTCATCTTAATATCGACAATATTATAATGTGGATGGACCCTTGTGCCTCTATTCCTTGTTGGATCAAACCATTCACAGTAAAATATAGCAATCTTATTACTCAAACCATGATATTCCAATTCAAAGATACGTTGGATAATGCCGTAAAAATCATCTTCTCCTCCTTCAGTAACACCTTTTACATGCACCCCACAATTTATGGTTTTTTTACCATCACTCCAATCCTTAGTGTGAAACATGTACCCATTTACAAAGTACATGTGCCATGATGTTGCTTTTGTTATAGGACCCCAAGCTAATGCCTTTATGTTTGTGTTGATCACCCTATTCCTCTCATCATAAACCTACATAGAAGAGACACATATGCTTAGAGGGTGTGATTGCTAATAATTTCATCATTTCTGTACATTACACTTACATATTCCTTCAACCACGTGGGAAATTCTGCATGTATACGACCAGAAGCATCTTGATCATTGATGGAGTGATTTTGCAAGAATGCACTGACATCAAGCACAATTTTGATAAGTAACTCTACAATACTCAATGCGTCAAGCACACACTTGAAGGGATACAAATTTTACTTACTCAAGATATGATTTAACCTCATGGCAATTGATCAGCACATGCACATGAGCAGATTTCCATTCATCATCTGTAAGCCAATGGGTTTGACACTTCCCGCTAGGACGACCAGATTTGTTCAAGAGTGATAGCGTTGGATGGACGCCTTCATGTCCCGATCGAGGATCATTCCTAAAACTTGTGGTAGGCAACAAGCTAAAGATCTTGAAATAGTGAGAGCAGAAATAGGTTGTCTCACGTTGTAAGTAGAAAGCACATATGGAACCTTCCACTCTAGCCTTATTTTTCACCGCCCTCTTTGCGTCGCCCATGAATCTACATGTAAAATGACCATACATCTTTGAATTCGAAAGAAATCAAGATGTAAATACTTAAAAAATTAATTTAATTACCTTTCAAATGGATACATCCACCGATATTGAACCGGACCACCAAGGATTGCTTCATTGGGTAGGTGAATTGGAAGATGCTCCATTGAATCAAAAAATCCCGGTGGAAAAATCCTTTCCAACTTGCATATGATGATGGGAATATTTTGCTCCAATCTAACCAAGTCGTCCATCCTCAATGTATTACAACATAGATCTTTGAAGAATCGACTTAATTCAGTTAGTGCTTTCCATACACATTCTGGCAACGAACGAAAGGCAATTGGGAGTAAGCACTCCATGAATATATGACAATCATGGCTTTTCATCCCATGCATCTTACCCTTGGAGACATCGGCACACCTAGCAAGGTTTGAAGCGTAGCCATCTGGCATTTTCAGTTCGCTAATCCATTTACACACTAACTTTGCATCTTCTGGTGACAAAGTGTAGCTTGCCTTTGGCTTTCCCATCTTTCCATTAGGTAAGGGTTGCATCTCCAAGTCCCTGCGTGCACAGAACACAGATATATCCATTCTCGCCTTTTCATTGTCCTTTGTTTTACCCTTGACATTCATGACAGTGTTTAGCACATTATCAAAGAAATTCTTCTCTATGTGCATCATATCAAGATTGTGCCTTAACAAGTTGTCCTTCCAGTATGGAAGATCCCAAAATATACTTTGTTTGGTCCAATTATGATACCCGCCATACCCTTGCAATCTGCCCCAACCAACCTCTGTCACTTTTGGGAAATCACGAACTAATTCCCAGATTTGTTGCCCTGTTAACATGTAAGGTGGGCCATCTTTCTCATCCTTGTTTCTTGTAAAACCCCTTTTACTTCTTCTGAAAGAATGATTTTTCGGCGGGGAATCGACGATGACAATCGAACCAAGAATTTTTTCCACCATATTTCAAGGTGAAAGCTTTTGTGTCTTCCATACAATAAGGACATGCCAATTTACCCTGTGTACCCCATCCAGATAACATGCCATAGGCTGGAAAATCATTAATTGTCCACATTAAGCATGCTCTCATGAGAAAGTTTTGTTTCATCGAGATATCGTAAGTCAAAACACCAAATCTCCACAACTGTTGCAAATCATCAATCAAGGGCTGCAAGTAAACATCTATCTTTGATTTTGGGTTAGATGGTCCAGGAATGAGACAAGTCAAGAACATGTATGGTTTGGTCATGCACATTTCTGGGGGAAGATTGTAAGGCGTAACTATGACCGGCCAACATGAGTATGGAGAAGTCGACGCTTGGATGTAAGGTGTAAACCCATCAGCACATAGGCCCAATCTTACATTTCTTGGCTCACTGGCAAAATCTGGATAAACATCATCAAAGTGTTTCCATGCCTTCCCATCGGACGGATGGCGTAGAACGTTCGAACTCGCCTTATTTTCATGATGCCACCTCATTCGAGCCGCAGATTCTATTGATGCATACAATCTTTGTAACCTGGGAATGATTGGCAAATAAAACATTCTCTTCACCGAAACATTTTTGTGTTTTCCCATCCCTTTCCTTGGAGGAACATACCTTGCAGCTTGACAAAATTTGCACTCAGATAAGTTTCTATCCAGTTTGTAATATAACATGCAACCATTTACACAACAATCAATCTTCTCAGCCTTTAACCCTAACTTAGACACCAACTTTGTTGCTTGGTAATGGTTCTCGGGTAAGCATTGTTTTGATCCTAGCTCTTTAGCTACGTTGGCAAGCATTTGTGCAAAATAATCTATTCCCTTTTGAGGAACATGCCAGTTAGATCTACCTGCCAAAAGCTTAACAGATATTGATAACCTAGATTCGGTAGCTCCTTCACAAATGGGCTGGTTTGCAGAGATTAATGTATCGTAAAACCGTTGAGCTTCGGGATTGGGCATCTCGTCTTCATTAAGTGTCTCGTTCCCCATGTTAGCATTGACATGGGAGGCATCGGCAAATGGCCTTAAAGCATCATACACCATATGATTCATTGACATAAATTCATCATCATTATCCACATGACAAGTACTGTTTGAATGACCCCCTAGGTCCATATCTGGCTCCACTTCTCCATGTTCAGTCCAGATCAAATAGTTTGTCTTAAACCCGAACTTGTACAAGTGAACCTTTACCTCGCTTGCAGCCAATAGCTTCATGCACTTACACTTTGCACAAGGACATCTGATCCCTCCTTCGGACAAAAAGTAGGGTTGTTCCTTAGCATGGTTGACAAACTCATCAACTCCACTAACAAACTCATCTTTCAAGCCTCGCCTATCAGGATTGACCCTATCATACATCCAACTACGATCCATTTTCTACGTGGTAAACATACAATTATCAGCCACTAGGGGTACCAGAAAAACTTCGGAATTTTTTTGTGAAAATAGCAATGTATAGCACCTAGTCCAGCATCATGCATCTCAAACAAGTTCACACCTATTGAGCTCTGCTCTCCACTACATATATCCTCAAATTCATTGTCCATCTAAAATCCTAATCTAAGAGGAGGGGGATGGAAGACTTGTACATTAGTACAGAAGAGATATTAGATCACAGGAAATGAATTTATAGCACACAACATGATCGTATTTCAATAACTGTTCATGAATTTAAAAAAGGCATCTCAAAGGGTTCATCACACACAGAGAAAACTAAACATAAGCAGATTACATGAAATACATGGGGTATCAAACAAAATTACTCAGATTCATAATGATGGGATGAAGGTACTTGACTATATGCATATAAATCACTAGGTGCATGTTTATGTATGTTTAGTATTTCGATACACAATAAAGATCTAAATACGTGATAATCAAATTTAACCTCAAACCAGTAAGGTAAGAAGTGTCTCAAATGCTATACAGATGCATGATAATGGATTAATTTAGGGGAAGGGATATGCAATAGCAATTAGCAACTGTTTCACAAAACTAATCAAAACTATATGGCATGGTAAAAAAAAATCATCCTAGGGAAACATCAAGTTCCAGTTAGAAACAAATAAAACACTGACCTTCAAGAGCAGGATTTCGTGGGATCTAAAGGAGTAACAGGTTTGATCTTTGCTTGTATTCTTCGATAAGCAACAGGTTAATGGAAATCCACTAGCTAGAAATAAAGAGCAGAGTAAAGTGAGTAGTGAGTACCAAAACCAAACAAATATGATAGATTGGCTTCACAAACAGAAGAAATCAAAATGGGGTCAACAGTTTCCTCTACACAAAGCTGGTTGATGTGCAAAACTTCCTCATAAAATGGTTTATTTACACGCATATAAAGAAACAACAGCATGTGACAGTCATTCTTTTTCAGCTCCAAGTTAGTGATCCATTAAACATGGATTGCATTTTTTTAACTTCACAAAGATTGCATTGCAGTAAAGATGTACTTGTACCCAACCATCAATACACAAAAACTATGAGAATGAGTAGTGAAGAGAGAGCCACAATATAAATCCAATTACATCCTTTTTCATGTTTCCTATCCAATAATGCATTCTGGGTGTTAGTGTATAAAAAATGAAACTGAAAAAATGTAGCAATTGAGAAGTTTAAACTGCTAATCGTCATTTCAAATGGATTGAGATTTGGAGCCCAGGTCCAACCCAAATCCACAAACATAAATATTTGAGAATTCCAATGAAAGGTTGTTACAAACATGTGAAACTGAGTCCAATTCATTAGCTACCAAATTTTCTTACTACTAGGTCTTTAGATGATACATCCATATATGGGATGTCAATTATAGTTTTCATAAACTTCCTAAATATGTTTTCTATCATCGCAAGGATAAGAACTCAGTAAATATTACTGCACAAAATAAGAACTCAGTAAATGTCAAAAAGGGATCTTTCACATTCAATTTCTTTCATGGTTGATATTAAAAGCATACTTGTTTGAGACAAGTTTAATTGGTACCATGAATGGTAATTGGTACCATCCATAATAGTAGAAACATTGAATGCACCAGGGTTTTTATTTGGGTGCAAGAAAAGAGGATTGGAAGGGTCTATTGGAGGATTAGCCATGCGAAATTGGCAGAGAAAGAAGAAGAATGAAGCTTTCAAACAAAGAACGAGCTTCTTGAAGATAAAAGAGAGAAAAAGGCGAAATGGATCAGTGCTGCAGCGGAGAAAGCATGGCCATTCCTAAGAAAATCAGACTGATACCATGTTAAAATCTAACAATGGCATGCAGTAACAAAAGATCTGAATGGAGAAGATTCTCATTAGAATTGATCAATCACAGAGTCTAGAGGTGCATCTCTTATATAGAGACTATACTGCAGGTATGTTAAAAAGGGAACTCAGCTAAAGCTACTCACTAACTAAGTGCATAACAGATTTTGAATTCCAATCCATGAAAACACCTCGGATCACTGTATTCTGCAAACTACAATTCAAATTAAATTGTTACTATTTTACTTTCTCTAGAAGCAAAGAAGAATCACACAAGATCATATTAAAGATTAAACAAGTCAAAGAAACAACAGAAAGAGGAATGGTGATTGATAAAAGTAAATAATACTAAGAATACCTGTATATATGTAGCAGAGTAGCAATCACTAAGAAACAAACACTAAGAATCTAAAAAATTGTGGCACAGTCACAAACTTTAAAGAGTTGGGAGTACTTCTAATTTATAAAATCAAGCTTTGATTAATCATTCAAAGACAAAATCAAATTACTTGTTTGTTTCTAGCCTTAGGTTAGTTGCATATCCTGTTAGCACTGATGCAACCACAAGCACAAAGCTAACCAAAAACTGAAACAGGCAAAGAAAACACCTAGGCAGCAGAACAAATACTCAGTAAATAGCAATGGGAAAGTGTATTTGCCAGTGTAAATTAGTTTGACCATATTATTTACCACAAGCAAATTCCCAATCTGAGATGTCCCTAGTAGAATTCTTATCTTGTTTACACTCGACCCTCCTTTTGGCACCCAAATCATTATCATCACCACTTTCAAAAAGACATCACAACACCCACGATTGTTCTCACCAGCACCATTCACAATAACAATAAAACACAAACAAACAATGGCCAAAACCAATCCATCCAACCCAAACCAATGCCTTTGTCCTAAAGATTTAGACTTTGGCAGATCTTGAATTTTCCTCACATATTTAACTGTAGTCAACGCAAATGACAAGCCCTGTGCAAGCTGAATCCCTCTTACAACACACAAAGGAATCATCTTGTACACAAGTTGCATCAACCTCGTCACACCCAGAACCAATAACGTGCCACCGGTCAAGATTCCGGCGGCCATGATCTCCGGCACACCAAAATCGGTGTCGGACAAGGCTTCTGCTGCGATGGATTTCATGGGCTGGACAGGCATGGGGACCCCATAAATGGCACCTGTGAAGATCAGAGTAGATACCTTCGGCGCCGGAGAACCCCTCTCCATCTCCGACGATACCCCCGCCATATTCCTCAACCCAAAACCAAAACCCTCCTCCACCACTTCATATCCCATCTCCCTCCTCTTCCCTCCACCCACTACTACCACCATTATTCAGTGAGAAGGAGAAGGAAAGATAGTGATAAAGAAACATACCGGCGGCGGCGAAGGAGACCGAGGACCGATGGTGCTGCAGCGGTGGCGACGGCTGCGCAAGTTTGTCCGATCCCGCGAAGTCTTCGAGCTCTCGATCAGTGCGCGGTAAGGAATAGTGTAGAAGAATGAAACAAAAGAGGGAAAATATTAGCTCCAGCCCACTATAGCGTCGACAGGTCCGACGCTAATACACTGATCAACGTAGTGTCGGCCAAAACCGACGCAAAATGTCTTAAAATAGCGTCGGCTTGGCCCACGCAAAATTGAATCCAAAGTAAAAAAAAAACCGGGTAACAGTATTGCGTCCATTTTGCGTCAGCTTGGCCGACGCTATAGCGTCGGAGTCGTGGCCTACGCTAATAGTTCGACGCTAAATCGTGACTTTCTTGTAGTGTATTCGGGAAAGAACAACAATCCGAGTAAAGCCTCGGGGATGGGTTTTTTATGATATAACTTGACAGAATAGGGATATCTTGCTCTACGTATCCCAAGTGGGAATCAAAGCAAACGTAACTTGATTGAACAATGCCGAGGTATTACTCGACTTTTGGTGTCTGAAGAAGATGACCCCAATTGAGGGCTTGGCCTAGTATATATAGATGGGGTCGGCTAGCCTGGAATGATCACGGTATATCAAGCCTCGACCTGTGCTTGGACCGAGGTCCGATTCATGTAGCAACAAAAGTCCCCCAAGCTCCAAGCTGTTTTAAAGCGATAGGGCTTAAAAATGAAGAGAGCCTTGACTGAGGTCCAATTTATGTAGCAATAGATATTTATTCAACGAGGGGGACTTTAAAGGAAAGCCGGTAGGGCAAAGGCCCAATTTATTTCAGTCCAAGGGAGCTTTGCTCAACCTTGGGTTTTCGGTGCTTGACCTTAGGTTTTCAATACGAGGACGCTTTGCTCGACTTTTCGATGCGAGGGAGCTTTGCTTGTATACCTGTGTTTTCTCAGATCCGAGCTCTGGTCGGTTTTCTGGCTTTTTAACCTTGAGGGCCCAGCTTCGAGCATTGCTCGCATATCCAGGATTTCATAGATATGAGTAAACTCTAACTATTTAACCTTGAGGGCCCAGCTTCGAGCACTGCTCACATATCTGGGTTTTCGCATCTGGTCCCACAAACTCTGAGTTGTTTATTCAGCGAAAGGGCTTTAAGGGAAGTTGGTTGGGTCAAGACCCAATTTATTTTAATCCGAGGGAGCTTTTCTCAACCTTGGCCTTTCAGTGTGAGAGCTTTGCTCGGCCTAGGCTTTTTAGTGTGGGGGAGCTTTGCTCTGCCTCAACTTTTCAGTGCGAGGGAGCATTGCTCAGCCTCGACTCTTCAGTGCAAGAAAGCACTGTTCGGTCTCGGCTTTTCAGTGCGAGAGAGTATTGCTCGAGCTAAGCTTTTCAGTACGAGAAAACATTGCTCGACCTCGGCTTTTCAGTGCGAGAAGGCATTGCTTGACCTCGACGTTTGAGTGCGAGAGAGCATTGCTCGATCTCGGCTTTTTCAGTGCGAGGGAGCATTGCTCGAGCTCAGCTTTTCAGTACGAGAGAGCATTGCTCGATCTCGGCTTTTCAGTGCGAAGAAGCTTTGCTCCGCATCTGCTTTTCACCGAGAGAAAGCATTACTCGACCTCGGCTTTTCAGTGCGAAAGAGCATTACTCGATCTCGGTTTTTTCAGTGCGAGGGAGCATTGCTCAAGCTCATCTTTTCAATGCGAGAGAGCATTGCTCGATCTCGGGTATTCAGTGCGAGCGAGCATTGCTCGATGCCGGCTTTTTGTTGTGCGACCGGTTTCTTGTAGATATTTTATGAGAGCTTCTCGATAAAATATAGACCTTCGATCTTTAATGCCGATGTAGAAGTTGGACTTTTAGGTTTGTAATGTGTTGCCAGTGTGAATGTTGTTTATTTATTTTGAGAGACCTGGAGTTGTCTATTGTTCGAGCTGTTAGCCTTCATCTTCGCTTCTAAATTATCAATGGCGTATTAGCATAAAAATAACATAATTGTGAATATCTCTTCCTTTTTTGGCTCGATGAAAAGAATGTTATATATTGACATTGAATATCCTTTAAAGAATCACAAAGAGCAATCATTGTAGTAATTATAGTATTTATTACCTATTCATGGTAATTTATGCGAATAGCATTTATAGTATTTATTACCTCTTTCATCAAACTTACCCTCTCTTTTGTGTTTTAAAGCATAAACTAAACAACCAAAGATTCTCAAGTGCTCATAATCAGGCTTCTTACCATGCAATATTTCATAAGGAGTTTTATTGTTGATTACCTTTGATGGCAGTCTGTTTATAATGTGAACTGCAGTGGGTACACATTCTCCCCAGAATTTGATAGGTAGGCCAGCATGAAACCTTAAGGCTTGGCCAGTTTCAACGATGTGCCTGTGCTTTGTATCCACAGCCCCATTCTGTTGAGGTGTGTAGGTGCAACTCAGCTCCATAAGGATGCCTTTACCTGCTTAGAAGTCTTGTACATGTCTAGATGTAAATTCTAAACCACGTTAGACCTTACCCTCTTAAAATGTTTTCCAAATTGGTTTTCTACCATTTTAATGAACATTGGTAAAAGATGCTCAATTTCAGACTTATGCTTCATTAGATATATCCAAGTGCCTCTACTATAATCATCTACTATAGACAAGAAGTAATGAGCACCAGTTAAAGAAGCATTTCTATATGGACCCCATATATCATAGTGTATGAGTTCAAAGCAACAATTAGTTTTAATTGAACTAGAAGAAAAAGGCAATCTAGATTGCTTGGCTTTTACAAAAGAATTACAATGTGACTTATTGATTTTGTTTGCTAAATCTAATCCTAATTGTGTGATCTAGACTCTGAAGTGTGTCTAAGACGAGCATGCCACATCTGATCATCAGGCTTACTGACTTTCATAACAGTTGTGTCTTGGGAAGCCTCCAGAAGATATAATCCACCTTGGTGCCTACCCTTCCCACTCAGAGTCTTGGAATGCAAGTCCTGTATGAAGCAAGAGTTAGCAACAAAAACCACAACACAATTGTGTTTTCTTGTCAGTTTACTAACAGAAATCAAATTTCATTTAAAACCAGGAATATGCAAAATAGTATCAAGATGCATTGCATTAGGCAAGTCTGTTTTCCCTAAGCCTGTCATTAGTACATCAGTACTATTGGGAATATGAACAGAATGTTGATAAGGCATGGTGACTTCTTTAAGCAATATTGAGTCACAAGAAATGTGCTCTGTTGCACCCGAGTCAATTATCCACGGCTTATCAAAGTTAAAGTTACCTGCCATATTGACACTTGGCTTGCCATGGAATGCTCCTGATACACTCTCTCCATCAGTGCTCAAATGCTGAGTTAGCTTATCATACTACTGCATGGTGAGTCATGGGATATGACTCGATTCTGATGTCACTTGAGCTACTCTTGAATTTGATTTCTTGCCAATCCAAGGACCTTTATCTTTTTTATTTGGTTTCTTCCAATCTTGTGGATATCCAACGATTTCCCAACACTGATCTTGAGTATGACCTATCTTTTGGCAATGTTCACACTTAGGCCTTTCCTTTCTGTTTCCTTCTCCATAATATTTGGTACTTTGTGTTTGAAAAGTTGTTGTTTCTACAACTGGCTTGTGCATTGCTGATATCAGTCTTTGCTGTTCATCTTATGCCACTAAGTGGTAAGCATGCCCAAGGGTAAGGTTTGGAGCTATGCTTAGAATCCGAGTCTTGACAGTGTTGGAAACATCATCAAGACCCATAAGGAAGTCATATAGTTGTTCTCTTTCACGCATTTGAGAAAGAGCCCTTTGAAGATCACATCTGTATTCACCACAGGAGCACTTGGCCCAAGGAGAAATTGACATTACTTCATCCCATAGGCCCTTCAGTTGGTGTAGTATGCTGGAACTGACAACTTTTCTTGCTCGAGAAGAGCTTTGGCACGCCTTAATTCATACACCCGAGGAGCACTACCTTTTGTAAATCTATGATCAAGTTCTGCCCAAATTTCTTGAGCAGTGTTGGTATATCTCACACTATTCCGAGTTTCCTTGTTCATGCAGCTCTTGAGCCATCCCTTCACCATGGCATTGCATCGAATCCAGTGGGCAAGATTTAGTGAGTTGACATCATGCATGACAATTGATCCATCTACAAATCCCACCTTATTCTTGGTACAAAGAGCATTACTCATGTCAAGAACCCACTCACCATAGTTGCCATCATGTAAGGGTTCACTGACAAAGATTTGGCTCGGGTGGTACGAGGCATGAAGGAAGAATGGTGACATTGAGTTGATCTTTGACTCCTCATTCTTGGTTGCATCTTTGCCATCAACTTCTTCTTCTTCTTCTTTGGATTTCTTGGGCGATTTTGAATCATCATCATTGTGTTGTTTTGGCTTCAACGACTTAGGGGGGGGGGGGGGGGGTGAACTGAGTTTTCAAAAAATATTTCCCTCTTAAAACTTTTTCACAAAGCTTTATAAATCAGAGTTGCGGATTAGTGCCCTCGGGATCTTTTACAAAATCTTGAATAGAAGGTGATGAGGATAAGAAAGATTAATTCAGAATTAATAGAGAATAGATTCAGAATAGGTTCGGGTTTAATAATCAGTAATAACAAAATACAGTTTATACAGATCAAGAACAGAAATTGTATTGAACTTTAAACATCAAAGTTGCAGGTTCTTGAACATAAACAGAAAGTAAAGGAGTTTGAGTTTAGAGATACCACACAATCAGATTTATCCTGGTTCAGTCACCTCCACTGTGACCTACATCCAGTCCCCACTCCACCTGTGGGATTTCACACACTAACACACAAGCTTTGCCAGGTAGCTTGAAAAACCTTCACACCACAGAGCACTCATTCACCTCGAGATACCACACTCTTGTGAAGAGCCTCAATGTTCAACCTTAGGGATACCTCACCCTAATCACTCAGAGAGACTCCTTCTCTCTTTACAATCAAAAGTAAAACAAAAGTTGATTCTTAACTCTCAATAGTCATATAAACAAATTGAAGCACTTTGAGTATTGAAACACTCTTTTCTCAGTAAGCTCAATAAAGATGATGAATGATTTTCACAATTGATTTCTCAAAACGATTTCGTAAAACTGTGATATGTTATGATATTCGTATATGTTGTTTAAGTGTTCCTTTGATCCCTCTTTATATAGAAAACAAGTTATAGTCGTTGGGATCAATCAAAACAGATTTGGATATGATTAACAGAATCTGTTTTCTTGATTCTAGTTGTTGAAATAAGATTCTAATTGTTCTTGTAGAATTCGCGTCCATAAAATAACCGAGTCCATTTGGAAAAATAGCCACGTCTATCTTAAAAAATAACTGCATCCATCTTTAAAAAATTGCCGAGTCCATTTGAGGAAAATAGCCGCGTCCATTTGGAAAAAATAGCCACGTCCATTTACCACGTCAGCAGACGGGAGTACTAACACAAAGTAATTGGATTTGCTCCAACTAGTAGACAAGCTCCATATGCCATGTCAGTGGACGGAGCTTCTCATTAAGATCTTAGCAAGTCCAAAGACTTGTGTGGACGAGCACTTTTATCACTTCAGTGGATGTGCGCTTGTGTCACTTTAGTGGACGTGCACTTGTATCACTTTAGTGGACGAGCACTTTTGTCACTTTAGTAGACGTGAGCTTTTGTCACTTTAGTAGACGTGCGCTTCTATCACTTTCTTGGATGCCAGTTTTTACTATTCCCAGTGTTGGACGAGCGCTTATATTATTCCAGTGATGGACGAGCGCTTTGTAATCTTATTTCAAAAATCATTTTCATTTACGAAAACTTATTCCTTTTAATGCAGGTTATGAAAAATGATTTTCTTTCATGCATCTTTTCAAATTGAGCTTATTTGTGAATGAGATTTCTTCTCTTACAAATCATCTAAGATTTAACACTAATTTCTTCGTTAAGCTCTTGTCTTGATGATTCCTTGATCTTCGTCTTTGCTTTTTGATTCCTCCAAGTTCTTCCTTGAATAGTCTCCTTTGATTGCTCACTGAACTTGTTGAGTATTGCTTGATACCTGTCTTTGTAATTTGACACTAAAAACACTTGCATACACATTAAGTTGTATTTGTCATATATCAAAATCTCTAAGTCATTGAATTTAACACATTGCTCGAAGAGGGTTTTTAATCGGTTTTTGTCATGATTGCAAGAAGATGAAAGATAACAGATGAGAGATTAAGCTACCAGGATCTCTTCTCTAGATACAATGATAAACTTGAATCACCACTTAGCTGAATATTCATCTATGTTGTATTTCATGAAAATTCAATTAAAGGATACACACGAGTCATGTATATATACAACACCCTTAGCTTTAGACTTAAGCTAAGGAGCTAACTTACACTTTGTTATCTCTTATCTCTTAAGTATCAAACTTAATTGAATTAACAGACTTAACTAACTAAAGGGAAAGGATAAGAATGACTATAAGCTACAAGCAATTCGTCAATATTTAAGGCCATAAATAGGCAATAATAATAGGGCAGAATGACGAGCATGATATTAATGTTCAAGATAATAAGCATTTAAAATGTTCATAATGCAAAGCTAATGCTCCAGGTTGTACCAACCAATTGTGAAGGAGCTGGAGTGCCAATCTAGCATAAGGGACTACCAACCTTTCATCTTTAGTTAACTAGCAAGCTTTTTGGCTAACAAGGTTGGGTTCAAACTTTGTTCGGGTGGCCCCTCCCATTTTAATCTCCAAAACCTATTGCCTTCTTCTCTGGTAATAGCTGTTCTTGTAAAGAAATAATAATATCATAACATATATATGATAAGAAATAATATTTTAACATATAAAGATGATAACTTTCAATAAACGTCAGTGTGATAAGCTAATGGGACTTATCCGTTTTCAATCCTTAACAACCGAAGCCATCTCCTTTGCCTCTGGTATTATTTGTCCCTGAAGAGAAATAATTATAATATGTAGGATGATAACCTATGAAGCACGGACACCTCTTCAAAGTGTTGTGTCACGTGTCGGACACGCCTCGGACACCAACACTTCTTGGACACGTCTATATGTATATAAGCGGTGTCCCGGTGTTAAATGTTTTGGACATTAGCCGTGTCGTGGTGTCTATGTCGTGTCGTGTCGTGGTGTCCGTGTCAGAGTCGGTGCTTCATGGATGATAACTTTCAACGTTACTGATAAAATTAAGAGCCTTGCGTCGTTTCCTGCACCTAGTACCATCATAATATTAGAGATATCGAGAACAAGTTTTAGAACAAGGAAGCACCGAATTGAGAATTTAAGTGAAGAGATAAATAAGCTAGTTTAGTATAACATAAATTGATTCATCAAATAGGGCATTTTCCCCATATATTGCCATTCCGTGTATGTTTAAGTCTTTGGTGTAGTAGTTTGGTTCAACTACAACCATAGTCACCTCAACTTTTGAAAGGAGATTCCCGATAGAATAGCTAAATAACCAATTTTAGTTAGTGGTAGTTATGATAGTTATGTTAGTTACATTTTGTTAGATGCAACTGTAGTTCCTTATTCTACTTGTATAAATGTAACTCAACTCATTCAATGCAATTCATACTTTGAGCTTCAACTATTCTAACATGGTATCAGATGATAAGCTCTCCTCCTGCTCCTCCTCCTCATCCTCTAAATGTAACTCAACTCATTCAATGCAATTCATACTTTGACCTTCAACTATTCTAACATGGTATCAGTTGATAAGCTCTCCTCCTCCTCCTCCTCCAGCTCCTCCTCCTCTTTTTCTTCTTAATGTTCTTAAAATTGTTCAGCAATTTCGTGATAATGATTGTGTAATGAGCTTCTTGGAATTCTTGGAAGGCCTTAATGAAAACTATGCTGCTATAAGGTCTCAGATCTTGTTATTGGATCATCTACCTCCTCTTCACAAAGTGTTTTCAATGGTTTCTCAACAAGAAAGGCAATTACAAATTGCCATACTGCCAGATCCCACTATCTTGGCAGCATCATCATCTCAATCTTTCTCCAAAGGTAGATTCCAATCCAAGAATGCTCCTTCCAAATCTGGTTCTCAAAAGCACTGCACCTATTGCAATAGAACAAATCATACAGTGGAGAATTGCTATTTCAAACATGGGTTTCCACCCTGGTACAAGTCCAAGAAAGCACTCCATTTGGCTATTGCTAATGATCAAGTATCTCATTCTAGTTTCCCAGGTATTACTCCTGAGCAGCTTCAGGGTCTCCTTGCATTGTTGCCACAATCTCAACCAACTGCTACTGCTCATGCTGCTCACCTAGCCAGCACTCATAATGTCACCACCTATCCTAATCCAGGTAAAACTCAGCCTTCTTGGATCTTAGATTCAGGGGAAACTAACCATATCTCTTCTTCTTTACATTCTTTCACCTCTTATAAGCAAATAAAACCAATCCCAGTATCCCTCCCCAATGGCCGACAGCAAGCCACAGCTACATTAGTGGCACAGTCCATCTCACAGACAGGGTTTTAAATTGTGGTTGTGGTTGCGGTCACGGTTGCGGTCATTGCGGCCGCTGCGGTGTGAAACGATTTGAAAAATTCACAAAATGAAAAAAAATCAATTATAAATAAAACTTTTAAGCACATATAAGTACATAATTACAAAGAAGTAAGAAGGTCAGAAACTTAATAGTGCATAAATATATATGAATCACAAATAAAAAGATATTAGTGTCACATATAGGAATACACCCAGCTGCAATTGTGATTCTAAAATAACGTCACATTGTCACCACTTAGAGATACGTCTTCACTACAAAAAAAAGATAAAAGTAAATAAATTAATAAATTTAAAATAATAATAATAATTAACAAATATATGAATCCAAGATAATAAAAATTGAAGTTACATGATACTTGCTACCACATGGTGGAATGACGTGGTGGTTCATAACCTCTATTCTCACTTTGGCTATCATCTTGTGTAGCTCCTTGTCCAAAGACATAATAAAAAAATCCACCACTTGATTGTTGATGATAAGGATCTTGATAATTCATTGATGGTTGGTAGTATGAGGGAGCTTGATCACTTGCGTATGTGTTATATGTGTTGAAATAAGGATATTGATAATAAGGTGGATGAGATTGTTGACTACTCTGAGAAGAATCATCAATACCAAAGTCACTAAATCTTTGTGCAATACTAGAAGAAGAAGAATCTTCAAGTGGAACATTCTGTTTTCTTTTTCCTCTCCTAGAATGTGACCCACCTCTGCTGCTCTTGGGTAATGAACTACCAGAAGGAGCCATATCAGTTAAGCTCCTATAACGCCTATTATATGGTGAATCTTAAGATGGATCATTTTGAAATTGCCCATCATCATCACCATCATCATTATCACCACCACCACCTTCTTCAGCTTCTACATTACCACCCTCATCACCACTATTATTACTTGGTGGACTTAAATCACCACCATCTTCATTAGAATCATCATTATCATCAACAACTTCCACATCTTCATCATCTGTATCCACTAGAGGCAACCATTCTGCATTTTGTACTCCATCTAATAGTGGATCTTCTCTCTCTTCAATCCATGGAGATAATGCATCTTCTTGAAATATATAATCAAGATTGATAGGATTAAAACTTGCTTCAATTTCATCTTGACTTTTTCTCATTTGATGCCTCATTTTCAATTTCATATTGTAGTGCGTGAAGACAAGCTTTTGCAGCTTTTTATACTTCAATCTATTCCTTGTCTTCGTGTGGATATAATTAAATGTGCTCCAATTTCTCTCACAATTTGTGGCTGAAGTTGTTTGGCTAAGAACTTTTATAGCCACATGTTTAAGCTCAGGAGCACATACACCAAAAAATGACCACCATTCAGCTTTTTAAAGGAGCAACAAAAGGTAAACAAATTATTAGTTATTATATTAAAAAATAAAGTTAAAGTTCATTGATTTATAAAAAAAATATTATTTTACCTGGATTCATCTTAGACCAAGCTGCTTGAGCTTGAGGAGTACCAAATGTTTCAACCTTATCTCTAAAAAGTACTAACTGTGAAATATAACATAATATATCAATACGTAAATATCTTCATTTGATAAATAATGAATTATAAGTTTAAAAATATAAATATTCATTACTAACCTGGTTCAGAGCTTTAATCTGATCATCGATGTTTCTTTCTATTCTGAAGATGACTCTATTTGTTCCTTCAAACGTTTCTTTATATATAGACATCATCCCCATGTTCAACTTCGTATTGAAATTGCGGATTAAGAAAATAACCTAAAAAAGGATAATATATTATTATGGATGAAATTATAAATATAAAATTACATGATAAAAATAAATTTATAAATTATATCAGCATACCGGCAGAATGAAGATCGGAATGCATGTATCTCCATCGCTTGTCTATTAAATCATTATATCTGGAATGATAACGAAAATTTTGTCTAATTGCTTGTTTAGCTCTATCAATGGCTTCATATATGAAATCCATGGTTGGTTTCTCGTCACCATCAACAAGTCTCAAAACTTTTACTAAAGGCTCAAACACCTTCAACATGTCTTAGGACTTACTCCAGAATTCATTGTCATTAACAATTGTTCTTGCTTCATATGACGGTCCATTTTTCGCTTTACCAAATTTAGATCGCCTAAACTCTTTGGAGTTGAACATGTTTCTCAGACCTTGCTTTTGTTGTACAATTGCTTGAAGTTGTAGGAACTGTGTTGTAAATCGGGTAACACCAGGACGGACAATTTCTCTACCTCCAGTATATTTTTTCATGAGATCGACAGTCCATATATGGTTATAGAGAAAATTTGTCACAGTCTTTGCATCAGCTAATAACTTCTGTACATTTTTCTTTTTTCCTATATCCTCCAAGTAAAGATCTAAACAATGAGCCCCACAAGCAGACCAATACAAATGAGGTCGCTTCTCCATCAGTTTCTGACCAGCTGCTTTCAGTGCTGCTTCATTATCTGTAACAACTTGAACAACAAACACTTCTCCCACTTCTTCAACAACTTCATCTAATAATTGAAAGTAGTAATCTGTGTTTCTACAAACAACATCAGAAGCATCAATAGATTTCAAGAAAATTGTCCCCTTGCTACTATGCACCAAAAATTCATAATATGAGTATGGTTGATACCGTCCGTCCAACCATCACACATTATTGTCACCCCTTTTTCTTTCCATGTACCTCTCAATACGTTCAACCACTTCTTCATTTCCCTATATTCATTCTCTAAATATACATCTGAGATTTCATAAGGGGTCGGACATTTAACCCTTTTACCTACCTCAGTAGCTGTAACAATCAAATTATGCAACCAAGGAGAGTTAGCTAAATTCATAGGTAAGCGAACATAAATAAAAAACTTGCTTACTGCCTCTCCTAGCTTCCTCCTCAATGTCTTCATGATACCCTTACTGATTTTCGGTTGCTTCATGATTTTGCTCCTCATAAGATCAATATTTGTAGATCTCAACTCCAAAGTAACATCTTCAGGCCTTTCACCCCCACCAACACTCGCATGAGAGCTCCCACCTTGTTCATATATATATATTTCCACGCCTTCCTGTTTGTTGTCTAAATTATTGTCTGTCTTCCCATTCGCGATGTGATCTAAGGCTTTCCTGTGTAGAAAACCTCATTCGTTCAACAATAAGGTGATCCACATCTTCATCTTCATCTTCTCCTCTCAGGCGTGCTTCAAATTCTTCTTTTCTTTTTTTGGAGTCATTTTTCTTTGCTTTTCCTTCAAGAAAAAGCTTCATCATACCTTCTCTAGCCAATTTGCTCACTCTAGCACAACCAGACACTTGTCCTTTCATATGTGCTATATGTTGCTTCACTCTTGTAATGCCACCTTTTATTATCTTGTGACAAAGTTTGCATTCGATATTGTTACGACTTCCAGCTACTGGGTTTCCAAAATGCCATCCAATATCATCACTTGGAGCACCATCTAATCTTTTCCCTATATTATTCCCAAATCTCAATTAATTTCCCACCTAAAATTTTTGATTAAAAAAAATTCCCCCCTAAAAAGTTCCCCCCACCCAATTCGGTCCCCCCCACCCCATCCCACCCCAACCCAACTCACACACTCTCACTCCACACTTTTGTTTTTTCTTGACAGTGATACCAATCCCTCTCTCGTCTCCCACCTCTTCTTCTTCCCCTCCTCTGTTTCTTTTTTTTCTTCATTTTTCTCCACATCCACACTCACTCAAGTCTCAACCAGTAACCCTCCTCCTCCGTCACTCGTCCGGCGCCGCGGCTACCCACCAGACGACCCATGGGCTCGCGGCTCGCCACTTCGCCCCAAAACCCAGATCGCGGCCCCCCTCAGCCCCTTGCTCCCTCCCCTCTCTCTCAGGTTCAGCCTCTCTTCTCTTCAACGCCTCACGAGTCAATGAGTCACGACCCATGGCCTTCGGCCCTCCGCCTCACGACCCACGGCCTCCACCTCATGGCCCTCCTCAGCCACGGCCTCAAGCCCTCACCCATGGGGACTCAACCCCACACCCGGAGGACGATGGCACAGCAGTGAGCAGAGCAGAGTAAAGCACCAGAGCAAAGGAGGAAAGGAAGATCTTACCTTGGGGTGAGGCTAGTAGATCGAATGATTTGGGATTCGAAGCACAGTGAGGCTTGACCACTTGAGTAGATCCACTGATCCAGAGCAAATAAGTGAGACTGAGTAATGAGGTTATATGAATGAGACATTAAGTGAAGCATAAAGCAGAAAAGAGATAAAGGCAAAAGTAAAATTTGATCTGAAAAGCAGGTTAGGAGAATCTCTTCTTCTAATACATTTTGAAATCTGTTCGTTTGATATGAGAATTTGTTTTTTTTGCACCTATGATTGAATTGAACGGAACTTTTTTGGCTTTTGGGTGTTTGAAACTCCGTTGCGGTTGATACGGCCGTTGCAGCCGTTACGGCGTTACGTTGCAGCCGGTACGGCGTTATGTTGTTGCCGT
Organism: Sophora flavescens; assembly: GCA_030762895.1. Taxonomy (NCBI): domain Eukaryota; kingdom Viridiplantae; phylum Streptophyta; class Magnoliopsida; order Fabales; family Fabaceae; genus Sophora; species Sophora flavescens. The sequence goes on along the minus strand of CM061067.1, from coordinate 86,146,661 downwards.
TACGCCGTTACGTTGCGGCCGCAGCGGCTGATTTTTAATCACATCGGAATTGCGGCCCAATGCCGTTGCGTTGAGTCCCGCAACCACAATATTGCAGCCGCATTAGCGGTTGCGGACCGCATTTTGAAACCCTGCTCACAGATAACCAAATTCTACATAACACTCTTTATATTCCTAATTTTTCCTTCAATCTTATATCTGTATCAAAACTAACTGATTCTTGTTGTCAAATTTCTTTCTTTCATGATCATTGTCTCATACAGGATTTGAGCTCCTTGAAGATGATTGGCAAAGCTAGCACTGTGAAAGGACTTTATGTGATGATACTACCAGAGACTAAAAATACCTTAGTCAATGTTGTTACTACAACAAACAACACTTGTACAAATATTCCCTCCCCTGATGTATGGCATTTTCGTTTAGGCCATGCCTCTTTACACTGTTATAATACAATTGTACAGAAACATCCCATTGTACAATCCAAATTTCCACATATATGTGATACTTGTCATTTTTCCAAACAAAGAAAGCTGTCATTTCCTTTAAGCATGTCCATATCTGATTGCATTTTTTATCTTATTCATGTAGAGATTTGGGGGCCCTATGAAACTCCATCATTACATGGCCACAAGTATTTCTTAACAATTGTGGATGACAAATCAAGATTCACATGGTTCAGATTAATGAAATCAAAATCTGAAACAAGAATGCATCTAATGAACTTTGTCACCCTCATTGAAACACAATTTTCTGTGAAAAATAAAAGAATTAGATCTGACAATGGACAAGTGTTTCTTTTCAATTCTTTCTACCAATTTAAAGTCATTGTTCACCAACTTTCTTGTGTGGAAACACCACAACAAAATGGCATATCCTCAATGTGGCTCGAGCCTTAATGTTCCAAGCAAACCTTCCAATAATTTTCTGGTCTTATGCAGTTAACCATGTTGTTCACCTAATCAATCTATTACCTTCAATTCCTCTTAAAAATGAGTCACCCTTATCTGTCTTAAACAATAAGCCATCTGACATTTCTCACCTCAGAGTCTTTGGATCTCTATTTAATGCTTCCACACTTGTAGCAAACAGAAAAAAGTTTCAGTCTAGAGCTATAAAATGTATGTTTCTTGGATACAAAGAAGGTGTAAAAGGGTTCATCCTGTTTGATCTCAACACCATAGAGCTTTTTATTTCTAGGCATGTCTTATTCTATGAAACTATCTTTTCATTTCCCAAGCAACATCAAGCTGATTCTCCCCCAAAAGTCTTTCCAATTTGCCTTCCATCCTCAGGTAATGCTACTGATCTAATACCTATTCCACCCTCACAGCAATCAATTTTAGTTCCTACACCTGACCCTGATCAACCTGCTCCTACTCCTCTTAGAATGTCCACTAGACAAAGAAATCCTCCCAATTATCTCAGGGATTATCACTGCAACATAGTGCATTCACAGCTGCCAGCAGGCCACTCATCTTCAGGTAAATCTTATCCTCTTTCTCATTATCTTTCATTTAATCACTTATCCTCATCCTATAAGGTCTTTGCCCTTTTTATCACCAGCATTCCAGAACCAAAAACCTATAAGCAGGCACCTAAACTAGAATGTTGCCAACAAGCAATGGACCAGGAAGTTGCTGCTCTTGAGCAAAATAATACTTGGGAACTTACTAAATTACCACCAGGAAAACAACCTATAGGTTGTAAATGGGTGTACAAAGTGAAGTACAAAGCTGATGGGAGCATTGAGAGGTACAAAGCTCGACTAGTGGCTAAGGGCTACACTCAACAAGAGGGAATTGACTACTTTGGAATCTTCTCCCCAGTGGAGAAGATGACAACTGTGAGACTTTTCCTAGCACTAGCAGATGCAAAGCATTGGCATCTCCAACAATTGGATGTCAACAATGCATTTTTACATGGTGACCTCAATGAAGAAGTGTACATGGTCATCCCTCAAGGCTTTCAACATGCCAAGCCAAACCAAGTATCTAGGCTCACAAAATCCCTATATGGTCTTAAGCAGGCTAGCAGGCAGTGGAACTTCAAGCTCACATCAGCATTACTCTCCCCTGGTTATGCATAATACAAGTCAAATTACTCCCTCTTTGTTAAGTCCACAGGTTCTCACATCACCATACTCTTGGTGTATGTAGATGACATAGTCTTAACAGGTGATGATCCTGATGAAATTCAGGCTGTTAAGTCCTTCTTGGATCAAAAATTTTGAATCAAGGACCTTGGCTCTCTGAAATTTTTTCTTGGCTTAGAAGTGGATAGATCAAGGGTATCGTCCTCAGTTAGGGGAAATATGCATTGGAATTACTTGATGATGCAGGATTGTTGGCCTGCAAACCTGCTTCCAGCCCATTGCAGCCAAATATCAAACTCACCACAGAAGGCAGCACACCCCATCCCGATCCATCATCATTCAGAAGACTTATTGGCCACCTGATTTACCTTACAAACACCAGACCTGATCTGGCTTTCGCAGTAAACAAGCTCAGTCAATATGTCTCCCAGCCAACATAGGCATATTAGGATGCTACCAACCATATTCTTCAATACATAAAAGGCTCCCCGGGTAAAGGCTTGTTCTTCGCAACCAATTCTGACATTAAACTCACTGCATTCAGTGACTCTGACTGGGCCTCATGCATTGATTCTCGAAAATCAGTGACAGGATTCTCGGTTTTCTTAGGATATGCTTTTATATCTTGGAAATCCAAGAAGCAAGCCACTATATCTAGATCAAGCTCTGAAGCTGAATATAGAGCTTTAGCTTTTACAACTTATGAGATACAATGGATCCTTTATCTGCTAACTGACTTGTGTCACCCTCAGTCCAGTCCAGTTTCTCTTTATTGTGTCAAAAAATCCGCAATTGCCATTGCACAGAATCCTACATTCCACAAACGAGCCAAGCACATCAAAATATATTGTCATTTAGTTCGGGACAAGCTATATGAAGGTGTCATCCAGTTACTTTCTGTTTCATCTGCAAATCAGCTAGCAGACATCTATACCAAACCACTTCAACCTGCAGTGTTTCAATCTTTGCTGTCCAAGCTGAGCATGATGAATATATATAGCTCAACTTGCGGGGCATGATAGAATAGCTAAATAACCAATTTTAGTTAGTGGTAGTTATGATAGTTATGTTAGTTACATCCTGTTAGATGCAACTGTGTTTGCTTATTCTACTTGTATAAATGTAAATCAACTCATTCAATGCAATTCAAACTTTGAGCTTCAACTATTCTAACAATTCCAATGAAAACATTCAAGTGGAATTGACAATTAAAATGCCTTTCTGACCCAAAGAAGAATTCCATTGTAATCAAATAAGAATCCTTAAAAAAATAACAGAGAGGGAACTCACCATGTGATGTTAAAATGAATAGGAATTTAATTAGGAATTTTTAATTAGAGAGTAGTAACAAAATAACTCAGCCAGTAGCCAATAGATATGATAATGGTTTTTGTCCATGCAGTATTGCATCTGGTCGACGATAGCAAGACTCTTGGTGGTGCCGTGCGTTGCTTTGGAAAACAAGGCCCTATTGGATTCAAAAATTGCTCATGTCCTTTTCAAATGCTAGCAGGGTCGATAGATGACTGTGGAGTTGGAATAGCCTGGAAGAGATGAAAGTCATGATACTGTGAGTTAATCATGTGGCCCGAGGAAAGTTTTACTAGGCCCCACGGCGGGTGCCAATTTTTCGGGTAAGTTCAAAAATCCGGGTAAAGCCTCGAGGAAGGGTATTTTATGATATAGCTTGACAGAAAAGGGATATTTTGCTCTACGAATGGGAATCAAAGCAAATGTAACTCGACTGAACAATGCCGATGTATTACTCGACTTTTGGTGCATGAAGAAGATGATCCCAACCTTAGGGCTTGGCCTAGTATATATAGATGAGGTGGTTGGTAATAGCATTAAAGAGTCATTATAAGTGATTAAGAACGTCATGAATATGGATGGTTACAAAACCGTTATGGTTTATCAAAGTAATTGTTGTGACCATTTGTGTTGCTTGTATTGTGTCTATTCTTTAATGTTGCAAGATAACCGACTATGATTTTCGCTGTCTTGTCCGCTAGCCTGGAATGATCATGGTATATCAAGCCTCGACCTGTGCTTGGACCGAGGTTTGATCCATGTAGCAACACCTACAAAGTGATAGTTATTATTTATTAAGCTATGCTATTTCAGGTATAGGAATAACAGAACTACGTTAGCTTTGATTCTCCTTTGGGATACGTAAGACCAAAATGTATATTCTATCAGGCTCAATTATCAAATAACTCATATATTCATACTAATGTCCAACATGATTCCGAGTAGTCGGAATATGGTCAGAAAATTTGGCGCCCACCGTGGGGCCGAGGCAAATTGTCCCAGGCCACACGAGTAATTCTTAAAGAATGATTCTCCCAAGGTAATTTAATGAGAGTAGCTGAACTTAACTTAAGGTAGAACTCTATCACCTTAAACAAAGCAATGTTTGTTACTAATTTCTTTACACTCTTATCAATGATTTGGGAAGAAATTGGAACTTATAGACCTGCTCCTGAGTGTAAATGCACAGTTAAATGCACTTCTGATGCTATTCATGAAATGGTTAATGACAAGGAGGATGATTGTGTCATTAGATTTGTAGCTGGTATGAATGAGAACTTTTCTATGATTTGTACACATATTTTAATGATGGATCCACTACCTCAATTGAATCATGCTTTTTCAATGGTTGTGCAATTTGAAACTCAAAGTGGCTTATGTGTAGGGAAGATTCATCAGCTAGAAACAAAACTAGGTAGAGGAAGAGGCTACAATTCAAAATTGTGCACATATTGTGGCAGAACAGGTCATATGATTGAGACATGCTACAAGAAACATGGATTTCCTCTTGGCTTTTCCAGGTGGAGAGGAGGAAATGCCATAGTCAATGCTGATCGGGTGTGAGGTGCATGAGTTGGGTGAGCCGAGCTGAGATGGACTTGGACTATTCCATGGCACCTTATGTTCTACCTAGTTATGATTTTGTGAACGAAAATTCCATTAATTGCATCCAGTACATCTGAAATTTTGAGTACAGATTAAAATTAATGATTTTTAATGTTTTATCAAGTTGCCTAAATTAACAGCTGAATTAGAAACCATTATTATATTATTTTGTTTGACAAGATGATGAGTCCTATTGGGACTTGATGGTGTGTTTGTTTTTTAATTGAGAGGACTGAAAATAGAGTGAGATGGAAACGTTTATATTCTTATTCATTATTTTTTATTAAATGGCTGAAAATTACTTTTCAACCTATTTCATTCTATAGGAGTGACCAGGGCCGGTCATGAGATTTTGGGTGTCCTGGGCGAACTGTAACATCCCATATTTCCTAGTTGGCTAAATAGTATTGCCCAATAAATAGAAGGAGCCTATCTTTAAGGGAGAATTGTTATAAGGGTAGTTAAGAATAAATTTTATAGATTTGTGAAGGAAGAAATGTTTAGCATTAAGGTAGAGGTGTATTTAATAGTTGAAGAAGTGTAGATAGTAAGTTGGATATTGACTTTTGTTAAAGAAAAAGATAAAGAAAAAAAATAGAAAAGGATAAGAAGAAAGAGGAAATTGTGAGAGAGGGGGGGAGTAGTAGAAAAGAAGAAAATAGAAAGAAGAGAGAATGAAGGAGAAGAGAAGAGAGAGAGAGAGGTCACAATAGAGAGAGAGAAGGGAAGAAGAGGAAGCTCCATGAGAGAAGAAGAGGAGAAGCAAAGGAAAGAAATGAATGTTTATATTCTTATTCATTATTTTTTCTTAAATGGCTGAAAATTACTTTTCAACCTATTTCATTCTATAGGAGTGACCAGGGCCGGTCATGAGATTTTGGGTGCCCTGGTCGAACTGTAACATCCCATATTTCCTAGTTGGCTAAATAGTATTACCCAATAAATAGAAGGAGTCTATCTTTAAGGGAGAATTGTTTTAAGGGTAGTTAATATTAAATGTTATAGATTTGTGAAGGAAGAAATATTTAGCATTAAGATAGGGGTGTATTTAGTAGTTGAAGAGGTGTAGATAGTAAGTTGGGTATTGACTTTTGTTAAAGAAAAAGATAAAGAAAAAAAAAGAGAAAGGGATAAGAAGAAAGAGGAAATTGTGAGAGAGAGGGGGATTAGCAGAAAAGAAGAAAAGAGAAAGAAAAGAGAATGAAGGAGAAAAGAAGAGAGAGAGAGAGAGAATGGAAGAAGAGGAAGCTCTATGAGAGAAGAAGAGGAGAAGCAAAGGAAAGAAATGAATGTGACTTCAACGGAGAAAGGAACAGAAAACCTAGGTTTTCAACAATGGAGGAACCAAGAACAATAGTTGCTTAATCTCCTTCTCAAAGCATATGAGGTGACATTTGACAGCCCCAAAACCTCTCTAGGGTGTGATTTATATGATTTACATGTAGATTTTGAATGAAATTGTATCGTAGTGTAGCATTTGGGATTTTAGGAGTTAATCCCTAGATTGATGAATTGCATGTGCTTAAAATTGATGATTTACATGCTATGATGAGTATGTATGTTTTTCCCTTGCTGCAAGAATGTGTATGTATTGAGTTATATACATGTATTTTCTTGGAATGATTTGATTTGGGTTGTATGTTGATGAATGGGGTTGAAGATTGGGTGTTTTATGGATAATTTCGTTTTCTGCCCAATATAAGGACGCTGGGGCGCTTGTAGGTGCTGGACCCCATGAAAACGTGGAATTAGGTCTCAATGTCTTCATATGAAATGTAGCACTGGATGTTATCTAAATAATGGCGTTGGTTTCATCTCAATTAGACTTTTGTAGCTAAAGTTATTGTCAAAATACCGAGCAGGGGGTCAAGCTGTCAGGATTAATACTTAGAGATTTCTTCATTGAGAATTTTCACCTATACGGAGACTAATATAGTGAAGTTGGCACAGACAAACACAAGAAGGGGGTTTGAATTGTGTTTGTTAATTATTTTCGCAAAAGCCCTTTTGAACAACTTTTTCAAAAGCAGAAGATAAAAAGATTAAGCACACAAGAAATCCTTTTTAAAAGATCAACAAAAGCAATATCAAAACCCCACATGTTATGCAGAGATGAGAAGATGATGCATAGAGAAGAACACACACAAAGCGCAGATTTTCACACACTCAAGAACACAGCAATTTATGTGGGTGGTTCACCAACTTGGCTACATCCACCCACGGGCAGAAGGAGTAAACTGATTTCACTATGAACTTGAGAATTACAAGATTGAACAAGGATCAAAAAACTATCTCAGCTCTACAACACTCATTTTCCTTCTGTTTAGAAAACCCCCTTCTATTTATAGGAGTCCTAAACCACTGTAACTAACCTAAGCTATGCTAAGATAGATGCCCTTGTTCTAACTACCATAACTGATAATCCTTTAACAAATTACAAGTGCATAACTGAATGAACAAATTGTAACAGACTTTAGTTTTATAAGAGAATTCAAGCCAAATTCTACAATTGTCCACCTTGGATTGAAGCTTCTCTTTACTAATAATGTCTGTACAAATGACTCCTTTTATACTGCCATTTCATTGTTGTCATTTCCAGCAATCAACATTGAGAAATTCCAAACAATGCATGAACTTGCTCTTAGGAACAGGTTTTGTGAACATATCTGCAGGTTATCTCTTGTATCGATTTCTGAATTTTGACCCTTGTCTCTGTATGAATGAAATGATACCTGACATCTATATGTTTGGTTCTTTCATGGTGTACCTGATCTTTGGCCAAACAGATCTCAGTTAAAGCCATATATTCAGATTCAATTGTAGATAAAGCAACTGTAGGCTGAAGTGTTGCTTTCCATCTAACCAGAGAATTGCCAACTGTGAAAGCATACCATGTTGTTGATCTTCTTGTGTCCAAATCTGCAGCATAGTCTGCATCTGAATAACCAGAAAGAAAACTACTTGAATTTCCTCCATATATGAGACCTATATCAGCTGTTCCTTTCAGATATCTGAAAATGCGTTTTACAGCTTGCCAATGCTCCTTCCCAGGTTGGCTCATATACCTACTCACCACACTAACTGCTTGTGCTAAGTCTGGCCTTGTGCATACCATAGCATACATACATGAGGCTTCCAACTGCACTTGCATAGGGAACTCTTGTCATATGTTCCTTTTCTGATTCAGATTGAGTTGAATGATCTTCAGAAATTCGGATGCTAGTTGTTAGTGGTGTGGATATAGGTTTTGTTGTTATCATACCAAACTTGCTTAGAATCTTATGAATGTAATCCTTTTGACACAAGAAAATCTTCTTCTGATTTCTGTCCCTATAGATCTCCATGCCTAAGATCTTTACAGCAGCTCCCATGTCTTTCATTTCAAACTCAGAACTGAGGAAAGACTTTAGCTTGAGGATTTCTGTTTTATTCTTGGATGCTATAAGCTTATCATCCACATAAAGCAGTAGATAGATATAGGAGTTGTCCTCCATTTTGCAATGATAAACACAGGAATCATAAGGGCTCCTATTGTATCCATGAGAGATCATGAATTGATCAAATCACTTATACCATTGTCTAGGAGATTGTTTCAATCCATAGAGATATCTCTTCAATTTGCAGATTAGTTCTTCCTTCCCTTGTAGCTCAAATCCCTCTGGTTGCTTCATGAAAATGTCTTCTTCCAATTCTCCATGCAAGAAGGATTTTTTACATCAAGTTGTTCTAATTCCATATCTATATTTGCAACAAGAGCTAGGAGAAACTCTAATTGAGGTGTGTCTAACTACTGGAGAAAAAATCTCATTGTAGTCAACACCTTCCCTTTGACTGAAACCTTTAGCCACAAGTCTTGCCTTGTATCTAATGGCCTCATCTGATGAAAGTTCAGGTTTCTTCTTGAATATCCATTTGCATCCAACCACTCTTCTATTTTATAGTAGTTTGACCAAATGCCATGTATGATTCTTCTGTAGAGATTCCATCTCTTCATGCATAGCAGTGAACCACCGAGTTGATTCTGAACAAGAAATAGCTTGCTGATAGGTGCTTGGCTCCTGTATGTTAATATCTTCAGCTACTTGCAAGGCATAGGATACCATGTCCTCAAAACCATATCTTTCAGGTGGCTTGATCTGCCTTTGTGGCTTTCTTGTTGCTGGAGTTTAAGGTTGTCTCAAAGGCATTTGAATTGTTTCAGGTACACCTTTTTGTTGCTGTTCAGTCATATTTCCTGTTGTAGAATCATTAGAACCATCAAACCCCGCCTGTTTTGTGTCTTCTTTGGATTTACTTGGATCTGTTGATTCTGTCTTGGATTGCAAGGTAGAGTTTTCATCAAAAATGACATCTCTACTTAGAATTACCTTTCTTTCTGATGGAGACCAAATTCTGTATCCCTTCACTCCATCTCTATAGCCTACAAAAACACCCTTTTTAGCTCTAGGTTCTAGCTTGCCTTCATTTACATGATAGTAAGCTGGACACCCAAAGACTTTCAGTATTGAGTAATCAGCTGGTCTATTGGACCAAATTTCAAAAGGAGTTTTAAAGTCTATGGCAGTGGATGGAGAATGGTTCACCAAATAGCATGTTGTACTCACTGCTTCTGCCTAAAAACTTCTGTTTAATCCAGCATTTGATAGCAAACATCTAGCTCTTTCTAGTAATGTTCTATTCATCCTTTTAGCTATCCCATTTTGTTGAGGAGTGTTCCAAACAGTGTGATGTCTAGAAATGCCTTCATTTTTACAGAATTCATTGAATTCTTCTGAGCAAAACTCGAAGCCATTATCTGTTCTGAGCCTTTTAACTTTCTTTCCTATTTGATTCTCCACAAGGATTTTCCAATGCTTGAAGAATTTGAAAGCTTCAGACTTCTGCTTCATCATGAATACCCATGTCATCCTTGAGTAGTCATCTATGATGGACAGAAAGTATCTTGCTCCCCCAAGAGATGGGTGACCGCGCTGTCGCCACGCGCCAAAAAGAACGAGCGTTTACAAAATTAATGCAGATAGGGAAGCGACAACTCGAGTATCGTCTCTCAAGGACTCTTTAGTTGTTGTTGTTATTAACAGAGAATTAGTAAAAGTCAGAATTTGGGGGGTTTTGGATTGAGACAAAATAAAGAAAACAAAGCAATAAAAACAGGCAGTTTAAGAGACTAACAAATAAGCTAAAGAACGATTAACCTACTGTTCTTGGTTTCCCACTATCATTGGTTCAAATAAATCCAAGACCTAAGCAGATTCTAATCCCCTTCCAGTTATAGCAACAACTAACAACGTAATCACTACTACGGATGTATATTCCTATTCCCGAAATAACAAACGGGGTTAAGCCCTCATGAACAAACGAACATGAATGAACACACGCGAAATAACAAACGCGATTAAGTATAGAAACATAACATCACCGAAATGAATCAATACAACACTATACATTCCTGAAATAACAAACAGAAACATATAGCATCGTATTGAAAAGAGAAAAGTAAGTGAAAACAGGAATTATAGAACCTCAAATGTAAATGGAAACCAATCCCAGTAGATTAATCTAGGAGACTAATTCTCCATTACAAAAGTAAAACACAAAAGAAAAGAAATAAACTACTGAAAACTACTACTACTGTCTACCAAAGATTAGCCAAAACTGGCTAACTCTGACTAGACTCTTCAGTTCTGCCTAAGACTGTCTTATATACACGTTTCTGGAATCCAAGTACTTGCGAGGCGAAGCACTGCTCGCGAGGCGAATTATGCGAAAGGTCTTCAACTCTTGGTCTTCTCGCGAGGCGAGCATATCTTCGCGAGGCGAACTCTTCAAATTCCCAACTGTAACGCCCGTGACCTCCAACATGCCCAAACCGTGATCGTCTTTGACTTTTCCAAGGTAGCATTACTCGCGAGGCGAGTCCAGTCTTCGCGGGGCGAGACAGAAAGTTTTGCAATTTTCAGGAACAGTCGCCTTCTGGTTCGCGGGGCGAGCAGCCTTCTCGCGGGACGAAAGCTCCAGATTTATTCCTTTTTATTAACCTGAAAATAGAAAGTAAAAGTAAATACTTTATTCACTCTAAATCAACTAAATTAACTTAAAAACAATTTACAGACTCAAAATATTACTTAAGGACAATCAAGTCTAATTTGGGTGAAAATGATATAAAATTAGCACAAAGCCAAGGTCTTTACTGGTTATAAAACCAGTCAAACAGAGGCTCATCAATGGGACCTTTGAGGGACCCCAACAATCAGAATGAATGCTGTCCAGAGTGGACTTAGTAGAATGAATAGCCTTAGGAAATTTCAACCTATGTTGTTTCCCATATATGTAGTGTTCACATAATTTCAGAGGTATCACCTTATGGTTTCCAAGAAGTCCTTGTTTGCTGAGAATTTCCATTCCCCTTTCACTCATGTGGCCAAGGCGTATATGCCATAGAGAATTATCATCAGTAGCTTTAATTTCATATTGTGTTACTGCTGAGGCTGAGACTGAGACTGTGACAGTGTCCCCTTCCAGCACATACAGATTTCCGTGCTTCAAGCCTTGCATCACAACAGATTTTCCTTTCTTGATTTGCATTCCTCCACCTTCTACAGCACAACTGAAACCTTTTGAATCCATGGCTCCCACAGAAATAAGGTTTCTTTTCAGATCTGGGACATGTCTTACATTTGTCAGAGTTCTAACAATTCCATCGTGCATTTTGATTTGCACTGAACCAACACCTACTGTCTTACATGGATTATTATTTCCCGTTAAGACATTACCTCCAACCTTCTCTTCATAAGTCATGAACCAGCTTTTGTGTGGACACATGTGGTAGGAACATCCTGAGTCAAGGACCCATTGATCACTTTGTTGTTGATGTTGTTCCACAAAAGATAGCACTAACTCAGTTTCTGACATGGAATCTTCTTGAACTGTGGCTGCAACCAATTCTTTCTTTCTTTTCTTTGGATAGTCCTTTTTCCAATGACCAGGTTCTTTGCAGTAATTACAGATGTCTTTTGGATCAGTCTTGAATCTTTTCTTTCCCTTTCCCTTTTTCTTGTTCTGACCTTTTGCAAAGTTTGTAACTACCAAACCAGCAGCTCCACTATCATCACCATTACTAGATGCTTTGAGACGAAGTTCTCTAGAGTATAAATTGGACTTTACATTTTCTAGAGTGATAGAATCTTTACCAACAATGAAAGAACTAACAAAGTTTTCATATGAAGGAGGTAAAGATGCTAACAGAATCATAGCTATGTCCTCATCATCCATCTTAACATCAATATCTCTAAGTTCTAGTAAAATGAAATTTAATTCATCAAGATGGTCCTTAAGTTGTGTACCTTCTTTCATTTGAAGACCAAATAGCCTCCTTTTAAGCAATAGCCTGTTGCATAGGGATTTTGTCATATACAATCTTTCCAATTTCAGCCATAATCCAGCAGCTTTGGTTTCTTTAGAGACTTCATATAGCACTTCATCAGACAAGGAAAGAAGGATCAGGGAATGAGCCTTGTCTTCTTGTTCCAAGGTGACAACTTTAGCAGACTTGCCACCTTCACCGGAAAGAGGAGCCCATGTTCCTTGTTCCTTCAGCAGAGTGTGTATTTTGATGCGCCAGAGATTAAAACTGTTTCTCCTATTAAACTTCTCAATCTTAATGGTGCTAGCCATCTTCTTCTTTGAATATTGATCACCCGGCACAAGTTATCTCTGATTCCCGATTTCGGATCCGAAAAAGATTGATCTAGTCTAGCTCTAGATACCAGTTTGTTATGCAGAGATGAGAAGACGATGCATAGAGAAGCACACACACACAAAGCACATATTTTCACTCACTCAAGAACACAGCAGTTTACGTGGGTGGTTCACCAACTTGGCTACATCCACCCACGGGCAGAATGAGTAAACTGATTTCACTATGAACTTGAGAATTACAAGATTGAACAAGGATCAAAAAACTATTTCAGCTCTACAACACTCATTTTCCTTCTGTTTAGAAAACCCCCTTCTATTTATTGGAGTCCTAAACCACTGTAACTAACCTGAGCTATGCTAAGATAGATGCCCTTCTTCTAACTACCATAACTGACAGTCCTTTAACAGATTACAAGTGCATAACTGAATGAACAAATTGTAACATACTTTAGTTTTATAAGAGAATTCAAGCCAAATTCTACACCACAGTTAGCATTAAATGCGTGATATCCGTTAAGACTGATAGCTTGATTTTGGCCATGTTGAAAAGTATCCTTGGTTATCAGAAAATCACAAAATGGAGGCTCACTATTCTGAGCAAGTGTAACTTGAAAACTTTCTTTCCTCCTTTGTGTATATTCCAATTTTTGTCCAGCAATAAAGATGTTATAGTACAGATCGTTTTGCAATTCCAATTGTACTTTTTGCTTTTTGTATTTCCTTGATAGTACTATGAATTTTCTCAAGGGAAACAAGACATTAAATCGAATAAAAACAAATGGAAATAACAAATATTCATTTGAAATAAATATCAATCATTTGAAATAAATTCATTGTGGACCAGATTGCATTAAATCACATTCAAGGTAGTAAACATATAGAACCATCTACTTAGTTTTAAGAACGTATCTACACAAGATTTTAATTCTGCTCGTCCACTGATATGGCAGAAGCGCTCATCCACTAATGTAGTAGAAGCGCTCGTCTACTAATGTGGTAGAAGCGCCCGTCCACACAAGTCTTTGGACTTGCTAAGTCCTTAGAGAACCTTCGTCCAATAACGTGGTACTATGGACTTCTACTGAATTTTAGTTTAGGCTCTATGGATGTATACCTGAGTTTCAAGGATAGCACTCGTCTACTGACGTGGTAGAATGGACGCGCTTATTTTCAAGTCTTTGGACTTGCTATACTTAATAAGTTATTTAGGTATTCATTTATAGCCTCATCTTCTAAAGAAAACCAATCTACTTATCATATAAATAGTTTAAATAACCTTTGGACGGGTAATTTTTTTGCACGAGTCCAAGCATGGTATACTTTATATTATTTTGGATATTCCTGCATAAACTGAACTCACTTGTTAGATCTCAACTAACACTTTGCCAAGAAAATTTAATCCTTTTGTTAGAATCAAAACATAGAGATTATTAAATCCAAAACCACTTTGGTTCCAACAATCTCCCCCTTTTTGATGATGACAAAAACTGATTAAATTTAAATAGCAAAGTCTAAGAGAGCTTGCAAGGCTCCCCCTAAGACAAAGCATTCAAATACTTAAGCAGACTAACAGATAGGTACAAACACTTATCACAAGTATCAGAGCTTCAGATATCAAAGCAAATAATTTAAACATAAGTAAAGCAGAGCAATTTATCAAGTAGATGCAAATGCAAACATATAAGTACTTTTCAACAAATGACTTTATATATAATTTTCTTTCTTTTCCTTTCTCCCTTTTTTGTCATCAGCCAAAACGTTAAAAAGGGAGTGGACCATCATTGTCAACAAAACAGATAAGAAAGAATAGATTTTAAGAAGAAGGAGGATGTGGAGGGGGTTGGTTTGGATTTTGATTTTTCTGAAATTCCATTAACAAGGCCAGCATTTGTGTCACCATGGCATTTGTAGGGGCCAAGGTATCTTGCACTTGCTTTTGTACTCTTTCTTCAATTTATTGTGCCATCTGCTCAGTCTTCTCAACCACTATCTTTCCAACCTTATCATCAACAATACTTCCAATGACGTCCTCAAGATTTGATGGCAAGGATAATTGTCTTGAGCTCTCAGTAGAGTCTGAGATAGTGTCTTGAGCTTGGGCTGGTGGATGAACCATAGTAAGAGCTAATGGTTGAGAAGATGTCTTAGCAAACTCAGCACCTTGCTTAGAAGCACATATCTCATTAGACTATTCTGTCATAGTTGGCTCAACAATAGCAACATCAATTCCATCAGCTAAGGGAGTGGAAGGTTCAGAAGCAGGTTTTGAGAAGATTACTACATTCAGCTCAGGGCCTTCCACAACTAATTCTTCAGTTGTATGCTCAGAGGATGAGGTTGAAGCTGAGGAAAAAACATATTGTAGAATTGGCTCAGGGATATCCTTTACCCAATGAATTGGATTAGGAATTTCTACATCACGGTTCGTTATTGGCAGACCCCACAGATACTTGAAGATCATATATCTGACACTAGAGAGTCCACATCTGCCTCTGAATTTTGGATTTTTCTTCTTCTCTTCAGCAGACAAGCCAGAAGTGGAGGCTTCTCTAGTGCAGTTGTTGTTTTGTATTCAACGACTCAAGAGGGGAGGTGAATTGAGTTTTCAAAAATTATTTCCCTCTTAGAAAAATTTTCACAAAACTTTACTTTTCAGATTTGTGGCCTCAAGATCTTTTAACAAAATCAATGAAGGGTTTATATAAAATCATGAATAGAAGGTGATGAAGATAAGAAAGATTAATTCAGAAAGATTAAGAACACGTTATGCAAGTTTTAGATACAAGCATTAACAATCAAGAACAAACTTGCAGGTTTCAGTTTCAGTACTAGTTCAGTTTCAGCAAACAAGAATGGTTTTTATCAACTGAGTTTTGAACACGGATAACACAGACTTGATTACAATCAGACTCAGGTTTCAATACAGTTTATACAGATCAAGAACAGAAATTATATTGAACTTTAAACATCAAAACCACAGGTTCTTGAACATAAACAAAGTAAAAGAGTTTGAGTTTAGAGATACCACACAACCAGATTTATCCTGGTTCAGTCACCACCACTGTGACCTATATCCAGTCCCCACTCCACCTGTGGGTTTTCACACACTAACACAACAAGCTTTAGCCAGATAGCTTGAAAAACCTTTACACCACAGAGCAATCCTTCACCTCGAGATACCACACTCTTGTGAAGAGCCTCAATGTTCTTCCTTAGGGATACCTCACCCTAATCACTCAAAGAGACTCCCTCTCTCTTTACAATCAAATAGATCGAAAAATTGATTCCTAACTCTCAATAGTCAGATAAACAAATTGAAGCACTTATAAGAATGAAACACTCTTTTCACAATAAGCTCAAGAAAGATGACGAATGATTTTCACAATAGATTCCGTGTAATTCTAATATGTTACGATATATTGATCTTTGATATCTTGAAAGTGTTCCTTTAATCCCTCCTTATATTGAAAACAAGTTATAGTCGTTGGGATCAATTAAAACAGATTTGGGTCTGATAACAGAATCTGTTTTCTTGATTCTTGTTATTGAAATAAGATTTTACATTGGTGTCGTCTTCAATCCTCAGGGCTCGTAGTTGATAGTAGACGAGCTCCATATGCTATGTCATTGGACGGATACTCCTTAAGGACTTTAGCAAGTCCAAAGAGTTGTGTGGACGAGCGCTTGTCACTTTAGTGGACGGGCACTTCTGTCACTTTAGTAGACTAGCGCTTGTATCACTTTAGTGGATGAGCACTTCTGTCACTTTAGTGGACGAGCACTTCTGTTACTTTAGTGGTCGAGCACTTCTGTCACTTTAGTGGACGAGCGCTTGTATCACTTTAGTGGACGAGCACTTCTGTCACTTTAGTGGATGAACACTTCTGTCATTTTAATGGACGAGCGCTTCTATCACTTTAGTGGACGACCACTTCTGTCACTTTATTGGACGAGCACTTCTGTCACTTTAGTGGACGAGCGCTTCTATCACATTAGTAGACGAGCACTTCTATCACTTTATTGGATGAGCACTTCTATTACATTATTGGACGAGCGCTTCTTATTTCCAAAAATCATTTTCATTAACGAAAACTTATTCATTTTATTGTAGCTTATGAAAATTGATTTTCTTCATGCATTTTTTTAGTTGAGCTTTTTGTGACTAAGAGATTTCTTTCTATTACAAATCATCTAAGACTTAAATCTAATTATGAGCACTTCTGTTACATTATTGGAAGAGCGCTTCTTATTTCCAAAAATCATTTTCATTAACGAAAACTTATTCCTTTTATTGTAGCTTATGAAAATTGATTTTTTTCATGCATCTTTTTAGTTGAGCTTTTTGTGACTAAGAGATTTCTTTCTCTTACAAATCATCTAAGACTTAAATCTAATTTCTCCTTTAAGCTCTTGTCTTGATGATTCCTTGATCTTTGTCTTTGCTCTTTGATTCCTCCATGTAGCTCTTTTGATTTCTTCAAGTTCTTCCTTGAATATTCTCCTTTAATTGCTTACTGAACTTGTTGATCACTACTTGATACCTGTCTTTGCAATTTGACACTAAAACACTTGCATACACATTAAATTGTATTTGTCATATATCAAAATCTCTAAGTCATTGAGTCTTACAAACTCCCACTTTTTGATTATGACAAATCTTCTATCAAATTATAAGATCAGAGTATAAGTGTAGCAGACGCTAAGTGTTTTTGATAGATTTATATCATGGTATCAGAGCAAAAGTATATCAGAGCAAAGAAAATATTATCAGAGCAGGATTTGATTTACTCACCCTTAATCATGTAAGCTTATAAACTCCCCCTCAACATATGCATGTATAATTTGTTATTATTCCCTTTCTCTATATCATACTTTTTCCACCCCCTTTTGGCATTATCAAAAAGGTAAAGAAAAGAAACATTCAAAGCAATAGAGAAGGCAAGCATTTAAACATTAAAGCATAGCATATAAAATTGTTCATGATAGAGGGATAGGTGTAGGGATAAATCAAAAAAAGTGCGTCCAACTCGCATAGATATTCCAAAACAAATCATACAAGAATCAGAGCATATTTACACAAAGATACAGTCATATAAACAGTTTCTTTAGAGATTAGATATAGGATTGATCAATTATGCCCAATTCTCTTCTAATGAAAAAGAAGCTTTCCTTGTTCAAGGGGTTGGTAAATATCAGTAAGTTGTTTAGTTGTATCAACATATTCAATCTCAATTTCTCTACTTCGAATATAATCTCTAATGAAATGATGTCTGATTTCTATGTGTTTAGTTCTAGAGTGCATTATAGGATTCTTAGTTAGGTTAATTACACTTGTATTGTCACATCTAATAGGAACTTGGATCAACTAATTGTTGTTTCATCCATAAAACCTGTGCACAACAGCTACCAGCTGCTACATATTCAGCCTCTGCAGTAGATAAAGCCACACTAGATTGTTTCTTAGTGAACCATGATACTAATGAGTTTCCTAGTAAATGGCAAGTTCCACTAGTACTCTTTCTATCTAGTTTACAACCAGCAAAATCAGAGTCTGAATAGCTAATTAAAGTACATGTAGCTCCCTTGGGATATCATAATCCCATGTCTTTTGTTTCTAACAGATACTTAATTATCCTTTTCACTGATGTTTAAGTGTGATTCTTTTGGATTTGCTTGATACCTAGAACACATGGATACACTAAACATGATATTTGGCTTACTAGTAATAATATAAAGTAGTGAGCCTATCATACCTCTGAATTTAGAAACATCAACAGGTTTACCTTGCACATCCTTGTCCGGATAACAGGAGGTACTCATTGGAGTAGCCATCTCCTTAGCATTTTCCATGCCAAACTTCTTGATCAACTCATTGCAGTACTTGGTTTAGCTAACAAAGATCCCATTTTCATTTTGCTTTATTTGAAGTCCAAGGAAAAAGTTCAGCTCACCCATCATTGACATTTCAAACTCACTCTGCATAAGACTTGCAAACTCATTGCACAAATGCTCATTAGTGGCACCAAAATTTATATCATCCACATATCTTTGTACAAGTAAAATGTTGTGTGTCTTTTTCTTAGTGAACAAAGTTGTGTCAACTTTACCTCTTTTAAATCCTTTTTCAATGAGAAAATTACTTAACCTTTCATATCAAGCTCTAGGAGCTTGCTTTAAGCCATATAGTTCTTAAGACAGTTTATAAACATGGTTAGGCAATTCATTATTCTCAAAAATAGGTGGTTGACCAACATACACTTCCTCTTGTATGTATCCATTTAAGAAAGCACTCTTAACATCCATTTGATACAATTTAAATCCCATTATGCAAGCATAAGCAAGTAGCATTCTTATAGCTTCTAATCTTGCTACTGGTGCATATGTTTCATCATAATCTATGACTTATTCTGGGTTATACCATTTGGCTACCAATCTAGCCTTGTTTCTTACAATTATACCATTTTCATCTAGCTTATTCCTAAAACCCCATTTTGTACCTATTACTTGACAGTTCTTGGGTTTAGGCACTAGTTTCCAAACTTGGTTTCTTTCAAACTGGTTTAACTCATCTTGCATAGCCATCATCCAATGTTCATCAATTATAGCATCATCTATGTTCTTAGGTTCTACTTGAGACACAAATGCCATATGATTACAAGCATTTCTAAGAGATTGTCTACTAGTTACCCCATTTGTAATTTCACCAATAGTGTTATCAATTGGATGATTTCTGACAGTCCTCCATTCCTTTGGTAGGTCAAGTTGTCGTTCTGTTTGCTCCTGTTGCAGCAATTCATTCTTTGAGCTTTCATCTTGGTCATTGTCCTGTTTCTCTTCTAGGAGAGTTTTCTCAATTGAATCTGCAAGATCATCAATAACAGAATCCTTTCCCAACCTTTTGGGGTTAGACTCATCAAATGTCACATGCACAGATTCCTCAATAGTTTGTGTTCTCTTATTATATATTCTAAATGCTTTACTAGATAGAGAGTAACCTAGGAAAATTCCTTCATCAGCCTTTGCATCAAATTTTCCAAGATTATTCTTTCCATTGTTAAGAACAAAGCATTTGCAACCAAAAACATGAAAATGTGCTATATTTGGTTTTCTTCCTATGTAAAGCTCATAAGGGGTTTTCTTTAAGATTGGTCTTATCAAGACTCTATTTAGTACATAGTAGGCTGTATTGACAACATCTGCCCAAAAAGGTTTTGGCAAGCTAGAGTCATTCAACATAGTTCTTGCTATCTCCTCTAATGATCTACTCTTTCTTTCCACTACTCCATTTTGTTGTGGAGTTCTAGGAGCATAAAAATTATGTTGAATACCATGCTCATCACAAAAGTTTTCAAACACTTCATTTTGAAATTCTCCCCCATGATCACTTCTTATAGAAACAATTTTCATGTCCTTTTCATTTTGCACAATTTTTTCCATTTTCTTAAATCCAGCAAATGAATCACTCTTATGAGATAGACAATATGTCCATGTATATCTAGAGTAATCATCTACTATACCAATGCATACAAGTTACCACCAAAGCTTTTGGTTCTAGATGGACCAAATAAATCCATGTGTAAAAGTTGCAAGGGTCTAGTTGTTGAAACAATGTTCTTTGGTTTAAAAGAGACCTTAACTTGCTTTCCTTTTTGACATGCACCACATAGTCCATCTTTCACAAATTTCAGTTTAGGTAAACCAACTATAAGATCTTTACGAATCAGTTTATTCAAGTGGTTCATGTGAATGTGTGCAATTCTTCTATGCCAAAGCCAATTCTCTTCTTCTTTTGAAATAAGACAGCATGCAGTATTTGAAGAGATATTATCTAAATCAAGCATATAGATGTTATCTATCCTATGTCCAATTAATTTCAAATTTTCATCATGCCGATTTTCTATTAAGCAACTATTGGAATTGAATTTTACCTTGAACCCTTTGTCACATAGCTGACTGATACTTAATAGGTTGTTTTTCAGTCCCTCAACATATAGTACATCCTCAATGATTGTTGTTGAGTCACTTCCAATGTTGCCAATGCCAAGTATTCTCCCTTTATTGTTGTCTCCATAGGTAACACTACCACTTGACTTACGGGTTAAGGAAATGAACTTGGTTTTGTCTCCAGTCATGTGCTTGGAACAGCCACTGTCAAGATACCATTTCACATTCTTGGCTTTCCAACACACTTCACTTTCTGAATCACCATGATTGTTGGCCATCAAGCACAAGTTTGCCTCCTCAGATTCAGATTCTTCAGTGGAATCTAGATCATAATCATCCCAAGCAATGTAGGCCTTGGCTTTCTCCACTTCTTGTCCTTTGAGTCATACTTTTCTATTTTATCCTCTCGTTTTTGCATTTTTGGACAGTCAAGCTTCATGTGGCCAATCTTTCCACATTCATAGCATGTGATGTTGTTGGAAGAGTTGTCACCTTTGCTGAAATTTCTCCTTTGAAAAGTGGATGGCTTTCTTTTGAAGATGCTTTTCTTATTTAGGAAGTTATTGAATTTTCTAACTAGCATTCCCATCTCTTCTTCAGATTCAGCCTCTTGTTCTGTATTATCATCATCACTGTCTTCTACTTCTTTGACTTGTGATTTCAGAGCCAATCCCTTCTTTCTTTTATCAGTTTCTTCACTCTCATTCAGTCTGTTCAACTCCAATTCATGTTCTTGAAATTTACTAAACAATGTGGCAATGGTCATTGATGAGAGGTCTCTAGATTCTGAGATTGCAGTGACTTTAGGCTGCCATTCCCTGCTCAAGCATCTCATTACTTTGTTAACTTGATCTTCATTGAAAATTGTCTTTCCAAGTGCAGCCAATTGATTCACAATGTATGAGAATCGTATTTGCATAACCTCCATTGGTTCTCCTTGATTCATGCAAAATAACTCATATTCATGTGTGAGGGTGTTCATTCTTGCTCTTTTGACATCTGTGGTTCCTTCATGTGTTACTTGCAATGTATCCCACATCTCCTTTGCTGATTTGCAATTTGAAACCCTAAAAAACTCATCACGGCTTAAAACAAATGTTATAATATTCTTAGCGCGTGCATTATATTGAACTCTTTTCTTAACATCCTCATTCCATTCAGTTTTAGGCTTATTTCTTAGAGCACCATTAACATCTACAGTAGAGGGGACAAATGGTCCATTTTCTACTACATCCCATATGTCAACACCTGCTGCCTCAAGAAAGATAACCATTCTTTCCTTCCAATATATATACTCAAATCGATTGAAGGCAGGAGGGCGTGCAAGGGAAGCCCCATCATTCAACCAGTCATTGGAAGCCATGCTCTTATAGCTGTTAAGCCAAACTTAAGAGTTTAGCTCTGATGCCAATTGTTGTTTTGGCTTCAACGACTCAAGAGGAGGGGGGTGAATTGAGTTTTCAAAAATTATTTCCCTCTTAAAAAACTTTTCACAAAACTTTACTTTTCGGATTTGTGGCCTCATGGTCTTTTAAAAAAATCAATGAAGGGTCTATTTAAAATCTTGAATAGAAGGTGATGAAGATAAGATAGATTAGTTCAGAAAGATTAAGAACAAGTTGTGCATGTTTCAGATACAAGCATTAACAATCAAGTACAAACTTGCAGGTTTCAGCTTCAGTATTAGTTCAATTTCAACAATCAAGAATGGTTTTTATCATCTCAGTTTTGAACACGGATAACACAGACTAGATTACAATCAGACTCAGGTTTCAATACAGTTTATACAGATCAAGAACATAAATTATATTGAACTTTAAACATCAAAATCACAGGTTCTTGAACATAAACAGAAAGTAAAAGAGTTTGAGTTTAGAGATACCAAACAACCAGATTTATCCTGGTTCAATCACCACCACTGTGACCTACATCCAGTCCCCACTCCACCTGTGGATTTTCACACACTAACACAACAAGCTTTAGCCAGGTAGCTTGAAAAACCTTTACACCACAGAGCACTCCTTCACCTCGAGATACCACACTCTTGTGAAGAGCCTCAATGTTCTTCCTTAGGGATACCTCACCCTAATCACTCAGAGACTCCCTCTATCTTTACAATCAAATAGAACGAAAAATTGATTCCTAACTCTCAATAGTCAGATAAACAAATTGAAGCACTTATAAGAATGAAACACTCTTTTCACAATAAGCTCAAGAAAGATGATGAATGATTTTCACAATTGATTTCTCAAATTGATTTCGTGTAATTCTAATATGTTATGATATATTGATCTTTGATATCTTGAAAGTGTTCCTTTGATCCCTCTTTATATAGAAAACAAGGTATATTCGTTGGAATCAATTAAAACAGATTTGGGTCTGATAACAGAATCTGTTTTCTTGATTCTGGTTCTTGAAATAAGATTTTACATTGCGTCGTCATCAATCCTCAGGGCTCGTAGTTGATAGTAGACAAGCTCCATATGCTACGTCATTGGACGGATACTCCTTAAGGACTTTAGCAAGTCCAAAGACTTGTGTGGACGAGCGCTTCTGTCAGTTTAGTGGACGAGAGCTTGTATCACTTTAGTGGATGAGCACTTCTGTCACTTTAGTGGATGAGCACTTCTGTCACTTTAGTGGATGAGCACTTCTGTCACTTTAGTGGACGAGCGTTTGTATCACTTTAGTGGACAAGTGCTTGTATCACTTTAGTGGACGAGCGCTTCTATCACTTTAGTGGACGAGCACTTCTGTCAATTTAGTGGACAAGCACTTCTGTCACTTTAGTGGACGAGCGCTTCTATCACTTTAGTGGACGAGCGCTTCTGTCACTTTCGTGGACGAGCACTTCTCTCACTTTAGTGGACGAGCACTTCTGTTACATTATTGGACGAGCGCTTCTTATTTCCAAAAATCATTTTCAATAACGAAAACTTATTCCTTTTAATGCAGGTTATGAAAAATGATTTTCTTCATGCATCTTTTTAGTTGAGCTTTTTATGACTAAGAGATTTCTTTCTCTTACAAATCATCTAAGACTTAAATCTAATTTCTCCTGTAAGCTCTTGTCTTGATGATTCCTTGATCTTTGTCTTTGCTCTTTGATTCATCCATTTAGCTCTTTTGATTTCTTCAAGTTCTTCCTTGAATATTCTCCTTTAATTGCTTACTGAACTTGTTGATCACTGCTTGATACCGGTCTTTGCAATTTGACACTAAAACACTTGCATACACATTAAATTGTATTTGTCATATATCAAAATCTCTAAGTCATTGAGTCTTACAGCAGTGAATCGGGTGGGATTGCCAGAAGGCTCCTGCATAGTTAGCCTCATTGACCATCTCAATTGTCAAGGACTGAATATAATTCATTTGTGAGTGGTCAAAGGGTTCAGAATTGAGATCCAGCATTATGTTTTCAACAACTGGCATCTTTCCTTTGTGCCTTGGATTCTTCCTGTCCTTGTCCTTATTTAGATCAATCATTGACAACCTAGGACAGATCTTGTTAGGCTTGACTCCAACATTTGTAGAATTGGAGTGTCTTAACCAAGTTGGAGGGACAAATCGTGCAGCTCTGTCAGCTCTGAAGTGGCTAAATTCCCATTTCAGCATTTCATACATCAGAGTTTCCACAAACTGGTCAACAACAGCTCCATATATACTTGGATGTTTGAAATTCATCCATTTTGTAGTCTGATCCATGACAAAAGGAATTTGCCTGGAGGATGTGGCTCTTTTCTCAAGAACACTTCCAAGATTCTTCTTGCTTGGATCTGTATGCCAATCAGATATGATAACTCTTTCTACTCCATCAGTGAATGGTTTAAGAGGAGGAAGTTTCATTAAGTTGGGGTAGATTTTTCTGGCAGATAAACTTTGTTGGGGAAGGTGGATGAGGAGAGGTCCATGTTCATTGAACATTTGAGAAGGGAATGGGCCAGTTGGAGTGTGGGGTTCAGGGTTGACCCAGTAAGGATAGATGTTGAGGGGTTCAAACTCATATTCATCCAGGGGATACCATTTTGTTAGAATGATTTCTGGTTCATGTGGAATGGTGTGGAAGAGTATTTTCCATTCTCTTTGTACTTTGGCCCAATTTTCAGATTTGCCAGCATAGAGAGTGGAAGAGGGAATTATGGGTAGAAATAAAGTTTTCAAGGGTTTTGGAAAGGGGGCTCCAATGGTAAAGCTATTGTCTGTATGTGTTAGTGGTGATGGTGGTGAATGTGGCAGGGTAGGAACATAAGCATTACTCACATCATATGAAGCAGAGATATTATCATTATGAGTTGTCAAATTAGATACTAATTCATCTACTGCTAACCTAACAGGGTCATTAGCAGAGATTACTACCTCAGAAGTCAAGGTTGTTTTAGCCCTCTTTGCTGGTTGCCTTTTCTTCTTAGCAATTGGACCAGTAACAACAACAACTTGTTTTTCAAGAATAGCAGTAATAGGAAGTTCATCATCGACTTCTTCTTCAGACATGATGACTTTCCTTGTCATTTTTGGTGCAGTTGGAAGAGTAGCACCAGAGGATACAGAAGGGACAGATCCTCTAGTATTCCTCTTGGGAATGGGTTGCCTCACAGCCATAGTCTTTCTCTTGGTTCCTTTCTTTAAACCAAGAATTGCAGCTTTGTTGGTTTCAATTGATTCTTCCTTAATCTTCATTTTCTCTTCAAGCTTTGCCAACTCCACTTGCTTGTAAGTGCTGAGTTGCATGCCACTGAGATTTACTAGGCCAAAGTCAACAGCTTGCAATCCTTTCTCACGAAGGAGTCTTTCTTGTTTATCCTTAGGCTTTGCACTTAGAATATTGTACACGCCTTGTTGCTTGATAATTTTTTACAAGAGATGGGTGAAGGTAATGTGAGAGGCAGATTCTCTGTTGGTAATGGCATCCTTGAATCGATGAAATAGGATCCATGGAAGGTTAATCTTGGTTTCAAAAACCAGATGGCAAAGGCAGAACTTGTGAAGAGCTGATAAGTTGTCCTTAGAGCCAATCTTATGCAGCACCACCTTATTCAGAATCTGGTGAAGAATCCTGATGTGATCTTTCATCTCAGATGATTTCCAAGAATGATTTCTCATGCTGTCTTGCCTCATAAGGGTAACAACAATTGTCTCTGGACCACCTAGGTCTTCTTACCAGTTTTCAGTGAAGACTAATCCTTCTTGAGCACAAGCAATCGCATCAGATATGGTTTTCTTTGATACTATAACTTTCCTTCCTAGCACGAACCCAATCACTTCTGTTTCAGAGATCTTTGGTCTCCTCCAGAATTCCCTTATCAAATCGGGATACACCGAGACCTTTTCCAAAAAGATTCCATCCCAACCAGTAGCGTTAATGAACTTACATCCAAATTGTATTCTTGTAGAATTCCGAAGTTGAAGTGGTGTGCCACGGATATGGACATAGTATCAGTTGCAAAAGCAGGCATGGGAGCAGTGGTTGAAGCCATTGTTGAGTAAGATGAGTTTTGGAAGAACAAGGGAGACAGAGAGTTCGAAATATTCAGAGAGAGAAAGGTTGATGATGAAGAGATGCGAAAAGATTTTTACAGGGAAAGAGGTTGCTTTTAAAGATTTCTAAAAACCAACAGTTTCCAAAAAAAAAAAGATAATGACAAGACATGTCATTAAGTGTAAAACGACGTTGGTAATCTTGGAACCGTAAAAAGTTACGATGGGATTGATGAGAAAGAGAAGCATTTTATATAAATGTGTTAAAGAACAAATTAATATAAGTAATAAATGTGTGCATAGACAAGTCCATACAAGACTAAGAGTGGACGTGCAAAGACATAGATAGTGGACGGGTAGATTCCACTTGCTCTGGACGTCATGATTGCTGGACGTGCAGAGAGAACATGCAATGGACGACCAAATTAACAATATACTAGCTCAATCCACACACACCATATTCAAATGTTTTCTTATAAAGATAAATCTATCCTCTGCAAGAGGTTTAGTGAAGATATCTGCCCATTGGTGGTCAGTATCTACAAATTGAACATCAAACACACCTTTTTGCACATAATCCCAAATAAAATGATGTTTGATTTATATATGCTTAGCTCTATAATACAATATTGGATTCTTAGATAAATTGATTGCAGCAGTATTATCACACATAAGTGGAATACTACTTAAAAATACATTGTAGTCCTCCAATTGGTGTTTGATCCATAGAAGTTGTGAGCAACAGCTTGCAGCTGATATGTATTCTGCTTCAGCAGTTGATAGAGCGATGGTACTTTGTCTTTTGCTTGACCATGATACTAGGTTAGCTCCAATGAAGTGACATCCTCTACAGGTGCTTTTTCTTTCAATTCTATCTCCAGCATAGTCAGCATCACAAAAATCAACAAATCTGTAATCATCATTTTTCTTAAAGCACAAACCCAGATTAGTAGTACCTTTTAAATATCTAAATATTCTTTTAACTGCTGAGAGATGAGACTCTCTAGGATCAGATTGAAAACTAGCATATAAGCAAACATTGAACATTATATCAGGTCTAAACGCAGTTAGATATAAAAGAGATCCTATCATACCTCTATATACCTTTTGGTCTATCTTTTTCTCTTTATCATCTTTGTTCAGTATTGAAGTGGATGCATAGGGGTATTCATTGGTTTGCAATCATCCATCTTAAACCTGTTTAGAAGTTCCTTTGTATATTTAGTCTGATGGATGTACACCTCGTCCATAGACTGTTTAACTTGAAGTCCAAGGAAGAATTTGAGTTCTCCCATCATGCTTATTTCAAAATCTTTTTGCATTAACTTAGAGAATTCCTTGCACAGAGATTCATAAGTAGCACCGAAAATGATATCATCAACATAAATCTGTACTATAATGAAATCTGACTTAATAGATTTTCTAAATAGAGTTGTGTCTACTTTTCCTCTATTAAAACCATTTTCCATTAGAAACGAACTTAACCTATCATACCAAGCTCTAGGAGCTTGTTTAAGTCCATACAATGCTTTCTTAAGCTTATAAACATGTTCAGGGTGATTTATAATTTCAAAGCCAGGAGGTTGCATGACATATACTTCATTAATAAAGCCATTTAAAAAGGCAATTTTAACATCCATTTGAAAAAGCATAAAGCTATGATGTGCAGGAAATAATATTAAAATTCTTATAGCTTCTAGTCTAGCAACTGGTGCAAAAGATTCAGTGTAGTCTATACCTTCTTCTTGATAGTAGCCTTGAGCAACAAGTCTTGCCTTGTTTCTCACAACCTTACCATCTTCATCAAGCTTGTTTCTGTAGACCCACTTTGTTCCAATGACTGACTTTCTGGTTGTTGTTGAGAAAAGTCATGTACTTGGATATCAGACTTGATTTCTGGTTTCTCTCCTGAGATATTTAGATCAAGATCTGTAAAAGTTTCATCTAGCTCTGATAGTCTCTTATCAGACTATTTGTCATCAAATTTTAAATGAACATTCTTCTACAACTAAAGTTCTAGAATTATAAACTCTAAAGCCTTTTGAAGTTTCAGAAAATCCTAGAAGGATTCCATTATCTACTTTAGCATATCAAATTTACCAAGTTGATCTTTTGTATTCAAAATATAACATTTACATCCGAAAGGGTGAAAGTATGAAATGTTGGGTTTTCTACCTTTCCACAATTCATAAGGAGTCTTATTCAGAATAGGTCTAATGTATATTCTAGTCTGAATATAGCAGGCAGTGTTCACGGCTTCATCCCAGAAGTGCATAGGGATAGAATTGTCATTGAGCATAGTCCTAGCCATCTCTTGAAGAGATCTGTTCTTTCTCTCTACCACACCATTTTGTTGTGGTGTTCTTGGTATTGAGAAGTTGTGTTGAATACGACTTTCTTCACAAAACTCATGGAATAGCTCATTGACAAATTCTCCCCCATGATCACTTCTAATTGAAGCTATACATATGCCTTTTTCATTCTGTACATGTTTTCAAAATACAGAAAAGACCTTGAATGACTCATCCTTGTGAGCAAGGAACATAACCCATGTCCATCTAGTGTAGTCGTCTACTATGACAAAACCATATTTCTTTCTACTGACAGAGGCAGTCCTTGTTGGACCAAAGAGATCAAGGTGTAGCAATTCTAGTGGTCTGTTGGTACTAACAACATTCTTAGATTCAAAGGAACCTTTGACTTGTTTTCCCTTCTAACATGCATCACAGAGAGCATCAGATTTGAAACTAAGGTTTGGTAGTCCTCTTACAAGGTTATGCTTTTTCAGTTTGGAGATTAATCTCAAACTTGCATGACCTAACCTTTTGTGCCAAATCCATCGCTCATCCTCAATGGACACTAGACATGACACACTTTGATTTGAGAGGTCCTCTAAGTCAATCTTATACAGATTGCTTTGCCTCTGGGCTGTGAATAAGAGTGACCCATCAGCTTTCTTGACATAACACATATTTTTATTAAATGAAACAGTAAACCCATTATCAAATAATTGACTAATGCTAAGTAGATTGTGTTTAAGACCATTTACTAACAGAACTGTATCAATGGAGGGAAAAGGATGTTTACCAATTTTACCTATACCAATGATCTTTCCTTTTTGGTTTCCTCCAAAAGTGACCCAGCCACAATCTTTGGGTCTAAGATCTTGGAACATATACCTTTCTCCTGTCATGTGTCGTGAGCACCCACTGTCCAAGTACCAGGACTTCTGTTTCTTTCCTGTTGTTAAGCAGATCTGAAATAGGGGTTATCTTATCTTTAGGTACCCAAATTGACTTGGGTCCTTTCTTGTTAGTGATCATAGGTCGTGAATGCTTTGCATGCTTGTTATGTATGCATTTAGATGACACATGCCCACTTTTTCCACATACTTTGCAGTATGTATTGGAAGGGCTTGGTTTTGACTTAGTATACCGTGGACAGACTTTAAAATCCTTATATTGTGCATGAACTTTTGGTTTATTCAGAGATGCATCTTGCTTCTCTTTATTATAACCAATGCCAGATTTATCATGTGGTGATCTAGAATATCTTAATATAAGATGTAATTTATCTAAGCTACCAACCAGTTTTGACAGAGAGTCTGTCAAGTATGTCACATCTTGTTTCAGTTGTTCAACTTCACAAGAGCTATTAGACTTACACTTAGTCTTGTCAGCCAGACTAACATTGTTTGCTTTTAATGTTTCATTCTCATCCTTAACGTTTTGATTTACTGTCCAGACCTTATCATAGTCTCTAGAAATTTTAATAAACTTCTTTTTGAGACTCTTATACTCTTTAGACAGTATGCATGATTCATGCATCAATTCATCAAAAACAGTTTGAAGAGTAGATGGATCAGATTCTATTACCTCAGCATCAGTGAATTCACTTTCTGATGCAGTGTCAGTCATGAAGCAAATGTTTGCTTCTTCTCCTGCTTCATCTTCTTCATCTGAAGAAGACAGGTCAAGATCCTCCCAAGTAGCCATCAAGCCTTTCTTCTTTTTGAAGAATTTCTTTCTCTGCTTCAGCTCTGGGCAGTCAGCTTTGAAGTGTCCTGGTTTCTTACATTCAAGGCACAAGGGTGGACCTTTCTCCTTGGAATCTGACTTCTCCTTGGAGAATTTTTTGTTGAGCTGCTTCCTTCTGAATCCACCTTTCTTTCGCCACATGTGTTGGATTTTTTTGGAGATGAAATATAGTTCATCCTCATCTGAGTCATCTTCATTATTTGATGAATCAGCTTAATCTGAGGACTCAGCAACTTTAAGCATCTTTGAAGAACTAGATTTCTTGGCCTTTAAGGCAATGGACTTTTCTTTTCTGGATTTTTCCTCTTCATTAAGTTCAAGTTTATGAACTTTTAATGACCCCAGAAGCTCTTCCAGAGAAAGAGTATTCAGATTCTTTGCTTCCTGGATAGCAGTTACCTTAGGTCTCCACTGCTTTGAGAGACTTCTCAAAAATTTTCTCATATGATCTTTGTTCTCATAGACCTTTCCAAGATACCCGAGACTGTTGGTGATTGTTTGGAATCTTCCAAACATCTGGTCTATAGTTTCATGATCTGCCATCTTGAATAGCTCATACTGGTGAACCAGCATGCTTATCTTTGATTCCTTCACTTGTGAGGAACCTTCATGAGCTAGTGCAAGAGTATCCCGGATTTCTTTAGTTGTGTTGCAAAAATGAACTTTGTCATGCTCAGATCTGGTGATAGCACACATGAGATAGTGTTTAGCTTTCAAGTGTAGTTGATGTTGGCTTTTCTGCTCTTGAGTCCATTCAGCACTAGGCACTGCAGCTCCAGCTTCACTCCTTGGCTCAGTGTAGCCATTTTCTATCAGTTCCCAGATGTCAGCATTATGTGCATTCAAGAATGCCATCATCCTCTTTCTCCAATAATCATAATCAGTTCCATCAAAGAGAGGAGGTCTGTTAATAGGTTGTCCTTCTGCATCCATGATTGTAGGATCATAATGCCTAAGCACTTGTTAGATGCTCAACCCTGTCAAGGCTGAGCTCTGATACCAACTGAAGTTGGCACAAGTAAACACAAGAAGGGGGGTTGAATTGTGTTTGTTAATTATTTTCGCAAAAACCCTTTTGAACAACTTTTTCACAAGCAGAAGATAAAAAGAATAAGCACACAAGAAACCCTTTTTAAAAGATCAACAAAAGCAATATCAAAACCCCACAGTTAGTATAAGCAAATAAAACTGAAGAGTTTAGGGATAGAAAATTCACGCAAGAGATTTTATTCACGTTCACTCTCTTCCAACCAAGAGCTACTTCCAGTCCCTTCGACTTGAAGGATTTTCTCCATTATTCTCCAAATAGGTTACAAACAAGTATTCAACACCTCTTCAGGCTACAAGTATTCTTTCTCCACCAAGCTTCTTCAGGCTCTAACTCTAACAAAGAGATTTACAACTTTGATCTACTTAACTCACTAAGTGTGAGGATATGAAAGTTTGAGATCTGTTAAATATTTTCACAATATTCAAACTAAGAGATTACAGACTTTTGCCTTTTTAAAGAATAAATAAGATCTTGCTCTCGTAAATATTGTATAGGCGGGAGTTGTTAGCTAGCAAAAGTTCTTCTTCAGTATCTGAGGTCTTCTACTTATATAGTGACCTTCTCCTTATCTTGTAATTCTTCAACGGTTACTTTGAATAATCCCGTTTAGAGATAACATTAAATGCATGATATCCGTTGAGATTGATAGCTTGATTTTGGCCATGTTGAAAAGTATCATTGGTTATCAGAAAATCAAGAATTGGAGGCTCACTGTTCTGAGCAATTGTACCTTAAAAACTTTCTTTCCTCCTTTGTGTATAATCCAGCTTTTGTCCAACAATAAAGATGTCATCGTACAGATCGTTTTACAATTCCAATTGTACTTTTTGCTTTTTGTATTTCCTTGATAGTACTATGAATTTTCTCAAGGGAAACAAGACAATAAATCGGATAAAAACAAATGGAAATAACAAATATTCATTTGAAATAAATATCAATCATTTGAAATAAATTCATTGTGGAGTATATTGTATTAAATCACATTCAAGGTAGTAAACATATAGAACCGTCTACTTAGTTTTAAGAACGCATGTACACAAGATTTTAATTCTGCTCGTCCACTGATATGGCAGAAGCGCTAGTCCACTAATGTGGTAGAAGCGCTCGTCTACTAATGTGGTTGAAGCGCTCGTCCACACAAGTCTTTGAACTTGCTAAGTCCTTAGAGAACCTCCATCCAATGACGTGGTACTATGAACTTCTACTGAGTTTTAGTTTAGGCACTATGGATGTATACTTGAGTTTCAAGGATAGCACTCGTCTACTGATGTGGCAGAATGGACGTGCTTATTTTCAAGTCTTTGAACTTGCTATACTTAACAAGTTATTTAGGTATTCATTTATAGCATTGTCTACTAAAGGAAACCAATCTACTTATCATATAAACAGTTTAAATAACCTTTGGACGGGTAATTTTTTTGCACGAGTCCAAGCATTGTATACTTTATATTATTTTGGAAATTCCTGCATAAACTGAACTCACTTGTTAGATCTCAACTAACACTTTGCCAAGCAAATTTAATCCTTTTGTTAGCATCAAAACTTAGAGATTATTAAATCCAAAACCACTTTGGTTCCAACATATAGGTCTTGATGTTAGCATATAAGTTGTAGATATTCTTCTTAGATTTCCAATAAGATGAATATCAACTTGATTGGATTGTTATATCTCTAGATATAGCATTTGCATTGTAAAGAGGTCATATAAGTTTGTTATAAAATGAAATTAGTAACTTATAAGAATCTAATATACAACTTTAGACGTCCATAAATATCAAGCGGATAATTGGGATGATAGATGAATGGTATTCATAGTGAAGAATTCATGATTTAGAGGTTCTATATCCTAAGGTTAGTAAATAATCAAATAATGAAATGACCTAAGTGCCATAGATGAGATGCAAGCGTCTGGTGCCAAAGAGAATATGTAGGTGGTCCAAGTGTTACGACAACGGTAAATGATTGAATGCTATATGAGCTTGTATGTAAGTTATAGATGAATGATTTAATTTGTTATGTGCATACGTTTTAGAAGTACTTACAGAGATTTAATCCTACTACTAGTTTAGTTTTGTATTTCTTAGATAAGTAGGAATGAGATATTGACCTACAAGTACCTCTTATTTGATATTATCCTTAATATGATGATTATTAAGTGTTTATAATTCTCGTAATATGTCTCCACTGATTATTGTGATTGTTAAGAGAGGGTTTCCATAACTTTCCCACCAGTTATGGCTGGAAATGTCTAAGTAGACAATTTTATTTTATTTTCATATTATGTCTATGTCACTGAGTTTTATAACTCACTATGCTTTGGGGCTGAAATTTCCAGGTAGCGTATGTGGCGTTGAGAACTCGATGGCATTTCCAAAATGCTTGACAGCTAGTCCAATAATAGCAAGAGTTGATCAGTAGTCCATGCCGGATCGGAGTCGAGTTTCGTGTTTCACAATGAGTCAAAGTTCTTTTATGAACGAAGTTTGAGTAGTTTTTTTTTTTTAAATTTTTCATGTACGTTGTTTATAGAGTCCACTTTGAAAAGATTTATTCATATGCTTCAAGCTATTAGATACTTATTTCTACTACACTAGCCAATATTTGAATAAAAGGAAATCATTGAAACCCGCCCAACCAAGTATTTTATTTATTATTATTTTTCCTTGTTCATTTATAAGGATTTATAAGAGTATTAAGTAATGTCCTGTTAGGAATCAGGGTGTTACATAATGGTATCATAGAAGTTTGACCTTATTGGACTGTGAGTTATGTATCTAGAGTGATCAGGCTTAGGATATCTAAAGTTAATGTCTTTTATAGTGTTTTGTACAAAGAATGGTTCACATATGTGAGCGTTAAGCAGATAACACTTTCCGTTGTTAGATAGTAGTAGTTAGAGCTGATTTGAAAAGATTTTTCAAAAAGTTGCATATGCAATAACATTACAATATGAAGTTGGTTGTGCAGGAAATTTTCATGTGTGAAGATTGCACTAAGGCATGTGTACGCTATGTAAGTAAATGTCGTGTGTGTTGCTTCCTTGGATTTAAATTCCAACGGAGGGATAGAAGTAGAAAGTTAAAGTTTAAGACATGGATGATGTGATGTTGTGATAGATATAAGCCTACTTTATGCTTGAGTGGCAGGTGCTTTAGAAATCTATGGTGATTGAATTCCTTGATTGGGAGATTTGTTCCTCTATAAATCTATGATGGGTTGTGGTTATGTGTGTTACAGTGGTGGTGTTGTGAGTACGAAAGAAATGAAAAATAGTTGCATGTGGAGAAAATGTGAATTTGGAAAATTTCTAGGTAAAACAGCCATAGTGTGTGAATTATTGTGATTTATTGAATTTGAGTTTTCGAGTGAAGGAAGTTTTAAAAGGATCGTGTATGTGTTGGATATTTCTATAAAAATTGGCATAATTTTCCTGTTTTTTTTTGCTTGTTCGAAAAATTCCAAAACCATTGGACTGTTCAAGGCTCTGTTTTGAGTAACACACTGTCAGAACAGCTTCAGTGCGTCAATTTTTATAATTTATTTCCTTCGAATTTTAGAGTGAAACCAATTTTATATTGTTCAATGATATGTTGGTTATCCTCAGTAGAAGTTTTAGAAATTTTGAATGATGTTTGCATTTTCTAAAAATTCGTGGAATGTAAACTGTGTTGAGTTAATATGTTTGAACGTTGTGACACCCAACTACCTCACGTGTTATAAAGCATAAAAGATAAAGATAAAACATAAAACATATGTCATTTAATAAAAAGGTTCGTGGGTAGATGACGACAACCAAATGGCGAGGTTGCTTTGTTGAAGAACTTATGGTTGAATTTTATCAAGTGATTTTTATAAACCAGTTTGTAATCAAAATAAAGTGAAGAAAAAAGAAAATGGTTGGAGGTAGAAGATGATAATGGCACCACAAACAAGGTTGTTTGATAAGCCTATGAGGTTCGCCGCAAGAATCTTGGATTCTTGATAAGAACAAGTTTGACTCAACCAAGAACCAAGGAGAACAATATTCTCACAAATGGGTTCAATCCAAAATTAACATCCAAAGTTGTTTATTCATGGAATAGGAGTGTTACATATAGCATGTGTGGCTGATTACTTTTGCTCACACTTTGTCTTCCAAAAGATTCCCAAAACCCTCACTTAACTCACCTATTCATGACACTAAAAACACTCACTAATAAAACACTCACTAATTCCTACTTAACTCAGCCACGATAAAATGAGTTAATTAGCCTAAAAAACCATCTTAATGTATCCACCAAAGCATTCAACTCAGCCACCAAAAATTGATGGTTACACCCCCTTTTGAATGACAATAAAACTCACAGAAACCACTCTTGACTCAGCCACCAAATTTTTTGGTTAACCCCCCCCCCCCCCCCCCCCCTCCCCTGATGACTCTCCCTTTCTCACTTATTATTTGGTGGTTAAACATGCTTCTCAAATTAAAAGTCTAACCCCCCATAATTACATCAATTATTCACTCAACTAAATAGGAGTTTCTTATAGCATGCAAGCTAAATATTCCCTCCCAAGACACTTGATAAACCCGTGTACAAATAGGAAACAAGTGGGCTTGACCCAAATTCATGACTTAGCAATTTGGACCTTACTCTCATGTTCCATTACACTTATTGTATTTAAAAGAAAACAACTAATTGGACTTGTCTTCAAAGTACACGCCCTACATCACCATAATCATGGGTCTTCTAGTTGGATGAGATATGTCACTGATGAGCCTCTGTTTGACTGGTTTTATAACTAATAAAAACCTTGGCTTTGTGCTTATTTTATATCATTTTTACCCAAATTAGGCTTGATTGTTCCTAAGTAGTATTTTGAGTCTGTAAAGTGTTTTTAGGTTAATTTAGTTGATTTAGAATGAATAAAGTATTTACTTGTATTTTCCTTTTTTCAGGTTAATAAAATAAAAAGTAATAAATCTGGAGCCACTCGCCCCGCGAATAATCTCTCGCCCCGCGAGTATTGCAACCCTGAAAAGTCAGAGACGATCACGGCTTGCCCGTGTTGAAGATCACAGCCGTGGCAATTCTGAAGTTGAAGAGTTCGCCCCGCGAGCAATCCTTCGCCTCGCGAGTCTTGGAAGATCAGAAGCCATCACGGTTTGGGCGTGTTGAATGCCACGGGCGTAACAGTTGGAAGCTGAAGAGTTCGCCTCGCGAAGGATGTGCTCGCCTCGCGAGTACTCTGACTCCAGAAACGTGTATATAAGCAGTCTTAGGCAGAAATGAATGGATAGTCAGAATTAGCCAGTTTTGGCTAGTTTCTGAACTTGTTAGCTATTGTTTTCCTCTTAGTTTGTTGTTTTCCTTTTGTAATGGAGAGCTAGTCTCCTAGATTAATCTACTGCAATTGGTTTCTATTAACACTTGAGGTTCTGTATTCCCTAGTTTATTTTCTTTTCTCTTTTCAATGCCATGCTGTATATTTCTGTTTGTTTAATTCAGGAGTATATTGTGTTGTATTGATTCATTTCGGTGATGCTATGTTCCTATATATAATCGCGTTTGTTTAATTCGCGTGTGTTCGTTTCGTGTTCGTTTAGTTCACGAAGGGCTTAACCCCGTTTGTTTAATTCGGGAATAGGAACATACATCCGTAGTAGTGGTTTCGTTTGTTAACTATTGCTACAACCGGGAGGGGATTAGTATCTGCTTAGGATTTGCATGAACCAATGATAGTGGGAAACCAAGAACAGTAGGTTAATCGCTTTAGCTTATTTGGTAACTGCTCTATTTTCTTGCTTTGTTTTCTGTTTTGTTTCTTTAATTTAGTTTCCAATCTCAAAACCCCAAATTCTAACTTTTTCTAACTTTTCTGTTAATAATAACAACACCTAAAGAGTCCTTGAGAGACGATCCGAGTTGTCGCTCTATACTACATTATTTTGTAAACGCTCGTTGCCGGGGACTCTGGTTTGTTGTTATTAGCAGAAAATAAAAAAAATAAATATAAAAAAAAAAATTTCTGAATTTGTCTGGTTATGGATCTTGCTGATAAGCTCACTTATTTGAAGCAATTGTTTCAGCAGACACAGTTTTGTGGCATGTGCGGCTCTCCTGAGCACCTGTATGAGGCATGCCCCATTCTGACAAATGCTACTTATTGGCCTCGAGCTTATACATTCCATCCTGACAATCAAGGCAAAAAGCTTGAGGATAATGAAGAACCTGTGGAATCAAATGCATGTGTTGAGAATGATGGGGTGGATGAACCGTGTGCAGAAAGTCCAGACAATCAGACCTTTACTAACTCAGTTTCTTTTACTACATGTACTAACTGTACTGACACTAACCCGTGTGCTGTTTGTGGCCAGTTTCTTGTCTCTATTTTGCAGGATGATAGTGAGAGTGATACCGATTGTTCAAATTAAAGTTCCAAATACACTATCCATTGAGCAGCTACCTCCCACTGTGGAACAACCGGTGATGGAGTTCAAGCCTCTGGAATTTGCACCATGGCCGGTCCAAGAGGTTGAGCCCCACTTTTATTGGGAGGATTTTATTGAGAAAGAGGTCATCTGTGACCCCAGAGGAAGTGAAAAGTCCGCCGCACTGGGCGAGGTTACTATAATTGTCAAGCACCCACTTCCGTATAAAGGCTGCAAGTTAGGGAAGCATGGAATGAACTACCACCCTTTGGCTACCATGTGGGACTTATGTTACAAGCAATGGGATCCTGGTGGAACCACCACCTTCAATGAGTTTTTCTTTACCTTGCTCTTTTAATTTATTTATTTTTTCTTTGCTTTATTTCTGTTTTATTGTCAATAATGCTCCTGAATAATTTGAGAAGCTCAGGAGTTGTGTTTGTGTCTTGGTTATGGCAAGTTTATTGGATTTGATTGATTTTGCATAGATGGATTGCATATTATGTGTTGACTGTTTTCCCCCTAGGATTTGAGAAAATTTTTTGAATTTTGATCCCCATGTGATTGAAAACTGAACTTTGAGATTTTATTATGATGGCATGATTTATGATAAGTTTGGGGTGATAGGAAGCACACACTAGGGATAGAATCTCTTTCAAATAATTTGCAAAAATGTCCAGGTGAGGTTTTGAGCCTCCAACATGTTTTAAATTGTGTGAAAATCACTTTTCAAATTGCACTTCCCTGGATTTGATTGAATCTCTTTTTGGTTTGCATGATTATATGTTTGCTTCAGATGATTTAGGCATTTTCTTTGTAAATAGCTACTTGGCCTGAATAAACCAATTCCTAATGCATGTTCCCTAGTTAGCCCTTTTGAGCCTATTAACCTTTAATTCTTGATAACCTAATGTTATAAGCCCAAAAATCTGGAAAACCATGTTAACCCGATCTTAGGATTAGGAGAGCATGTAATCTTAGAATGGGTGCAAGAAACTAAAGTTTGGGGTGGCTACAGTAAATGTGTTGTTGGGATTGAGAAAAAAAAAAGAATAAAAAAAGAAAAAAAAGAGTTGGAGCCAAAAGCTTGTGAAAGAAAAAGTGTACAAATGTTGAAAAAAAAAAGAGAAAAAAAAAAAAGAAAATAAAAAAAAAAATATAATGCCAAAAAGAAATAAAAAGGTTGTAGTCACCCAAAGCAAATGAAAAATGGAAAAAGGAACTTGAGTGAATTTCAAAGTGTAAATAAGTTCATGCTCTCTTAGTTCCTAGGGTCTTCAGCCTAGTTCTTTTGTATATCCTACCCTTAGCCAGGCCCCATTACAACCCATAAAAGTCCTTTTGATGTTGCTTGCATATTTTCTGTGGGAACTATTTAGAGATGAAAATCAAATTTTTGGGAAATGCTCTTAAAAGTGAAAATTGAGTGAAAATGTTAGCCTGACAAAAATTGAGTGATTGAGTGAAACACAAATTTCCCTTGTGAGGAAGGCAGTTGTTTGGATTTGGTGATCTCCCTCTTGTGTGTAACTTAGATCCCCTGCTTTGATTAATGATTGTTTGAATTATGAAACTCTCAATTGTTTGGAATAAATGAATGTGGGGATTACTTTGTTTAAAAGGGGGGAACATTGAAGGAAAAATTGTTTTGTTAAATTGCTTGAAATTTGTGTGAAAGTTAATTGAGTCCTTAAGCTTGCCATGTTTTGCCAGGTCTTGAGTCTTTTTAAGTTTTTGAGTGTAGTTTGCTTGGGGACAAGCAAAGTTTAAGTTTGGGGTATTTTGATGAGCCTCTGTTTGACTGGTTTTATAACTAATAAAAACCTTGGCTTTGTGCTTATTTTATATCATTTTTACCCAAATTAGGCTTGATTGTTCCTAAGTAGTATTTTGAGTCTGTAAAGTGTTTTTAGGTTAATTTAGTTGATTTAGAATGAATAAAGTATTTACTTGTATTTTCCTTTTTTCAGGTTAATAAAATAAAAAGTAATAAATCTGGAGCCACTCGCCCCGCGAATAATCTCTCGCCCCGCGAGTATTGCAACCCTGAAAAGTCAGAGACGATCACGGCTTGCCCGTGTTGAAGATCACAGCCGTGGCAATTCTGAAGTTGAAGAGTTCGCCCCGCGAGCAATCCTTCGCCTCGCGAGTCTTGGAAGATCAGAAGCCATCACGGTTTGGGCGTGTTGAATGCCACGGGCGTAATACAGTTGGAAGTCAAGAGTTCGCCTCGCGAAGGATGTGCTCGCCTCGCGAGTACTCTGACTCCAGAAACGTGTATATAAGCAGTCTTAGGCAGAAATGAATGGATAGTCAGAATTAGCCAGTTTTGGCTAGTTTCTGAACTTGTTAGCTATTGTTTTCCTCTTAGTTTGTTGTTTTCCTTTTGTAATGGAGAGCTAGTCTCCTAGATTAATCTACTGCAATTGGTTTCTATTAACACTTGAGGTTCGTATTCCCCTAGTTTATTTTCTTTTTCTTTTCAATGCCATGCTGGTATATTTCTGTTTGTTTAATCAGGAGTATATTGTGTTGTATTGATTCATTTCGGTGATGCTATGTTCCTATATATAATCGCGTTTGTTTAATTCGCGTGTGTTCGTTTCGTGTTCGTTTAGTTCACGAAGGGCTTAACCCCGTTTGTTTAATTCGGGAATAGGAACATACATCCGTAGTAGTGGTTTCGTTTGTTAACTATTGCTACAACCGGGAGGGGATTAGTATCTGCTTAGGATTTGCATGAACCAATGATAGTGGGAAACCAAGAACAGTAGGTTAATCGCTTTAGCTTATTTGGTAACTGCTCTATTTTCTTGCTTTGTTTTCTGTTTTGTTTCTTTAATTTAGTTTCCAATCTCAAAACCCCAAATTCTAACTTTTTCTAACTTTTCTGTTAATAATAACAACACCTAAAGAGTCCTTGAGAGACGATCCGAGTTGTCGCTCTATACTACATTATTTTGTAAACGCTCGTTCTTTTTGGCGCGTGGCGACAGCGCGGTCAGTCACCAACTTGGGCTCCATTCCATCCAATCTTGCATTTGGGCTTGCTTCCATAATAAGAGCCATTATTTGAATTAAGACTTGTTGGGCTTTCTTGGTTGTAACTCTTATCATGGGCCATCAAGTCTTTGTGTTGTTTCTTGAACCATGCTCCTTATTGGGCTCATATCAATAGAAAGGTCCCACATGAACTAATTCAACAAAACACGGAAGTTAAAAAAACTAGGTTTAAAAGAATTGAAAGAAACATAACATGAAAGTAAGGCAAACATAACCCAACCCCGATGTCACAACAGAGCTGGTATAACCATTTCGTACATCATGAAAAAAACAACTGAAACTAACTAAACTGAAAGAGAAGGTCCTAATCAGAATACCTGATTTTTAATTAAGTTGTTTAACCGATTAAAATATAATTAATTATATTTTAAACTGAGAGTTGGAAAGTGATTTTAAATAAAATAAAATCCTATTCATAGTCTCTCTTATGGTAGAAGGTCACGGTGAAATTTTGGGTTTAAAACTAAGACGGAAACCGGTCTGCGTTTTTACTGACAGTATAATTTTATACCGGCATAAAACCCTAATATGACCCGAAACTGAAATTTGAAGTTTTTTTCTATTATGTCCGTGAGGAATCCTACTTTCCAAATTTCTGATCAAAAATAAAATATTTTGTTTATTCGGACGAATTTTGGTAAAAGTTCGCACAGAAAACAGTCAGTGTTTCACTGACAGTAAGATTTTAATGATCAGAAAACCTAATTTTGACTCATGAACGAAATGGTTTATATTTAAATCATATTTCCAACTAGTTTGGTTAGTTTTAAAATTTTCAACAAAAAACGAAATATTACGCTTTTATTCGGGCATAAAACCCTAATCGGGAAACAGATGGAATCGGCAACAGAATTGCAGAGATAGAACGTGACACCAGAGGAGCTGAGCTATGGGATGACTCATCAAGAATTTATGAGGTAATTAATGTTAGAAATTATGAGTTTTTATGTGAAATGATCAAAATGCCCTTTAAGCTTAACCTAACCTATTCTAGTTAGACTTTAACCATGGTTAAGGAACCAAAGTTAGTTTATGTGGACAAGGAGCAGCCACACCACTCAAATAATGTGAGGCACATATTTATTAACTATAGTTAGCAAAATAACCTTAGTTAAGTTAATTATTAACTATGGTTAATCATATATTAATTAAATAATCACAAAACCCATTAATCTAATTCTAATGAACCAAACAAAGTCTAAGATCTACCCTATAAATAACCCCAAAACCGCAGCCCCCTTTCACTCACTTCATCTCTTCCATTTCTCTCTTCATCTTCTTCATTTCTTGACCAAAAACACTTAAACTCCATTTTCATTCTTCAAGGACTCTAAGTGATTCCATTACAAAGCTTGACAAGATCATCATCTATTCTTCTTCTACTTTCCTAACTTGAGGTAACATGATCATCTCCTCTCTTGTTTAAGCTTTTGTTCTTCATATTTCATAGTTTTCCATTTCTAGATCAAGAACTTTAAATAATTCTAGAAAATTGTAGAAAAATCATAAAAATGTGAAACCAATTTCTATGATCTAGTTATGATCTCTACTTTCCTTATCCAAGAGCATGTAATCAAAAACATTTCCCTTCCCTAATATCTATTCTTCGCAGAAACTATGATGGAAAAGTGGGTTGATGTTTTTGTGTCATTTTGGAATTCTAACAATTGTTTCATTCTCCTTAAAACCTATATGGCTATGATCTAAGAGCTTAACTTCAACAAAGATTTCTATCATGATTTTATTGTGTTGGCCGAAACTCCTATAAGAAATGGGTTTGATGTGTTTTTTGTATTTTTGAAATCCATTAATTGATTTAAACTCTCTATTATCTATATAGTTTAAATCCAAGAGCTTAAGTCCAACAAAATATCTTAACTTAGGTTTTTTAATTTGGGTCGAAACCCTAGCATAAATGGGTTAAAATGTTTTGTTTCAATTTGTGAAATCTAACACTTTATTAATGCTCTCT
Organism: Sophora flavescens; assembly: GCA_030762895.1. Lineage (NCBI taxonomy): Eukaryota > Viridiplantae > Streptophyta > Magnoliopsida > Fabales > Fabaceae > Sophora > Sophora flavescens. Next base: position 86,104,001 of record CM061067.1, on the reverse strand, counting down.
AATGTCTTAGTAACGTAAATCCAAAATCTTGAATCAAAAATATTTCCTAGCCGATTTTTCTATACAAGGCCGAAACTTATCTAAAATAAGATTGGAATATTTCGTTCATGTTTTCATGTTATGACAATTTATCTAAGCTATCTAAGACTATAGGAGCTATAATCCAAAAGCTTTGAATGAGAAAAGAATCATAACCCTATTCTGAATTAGGAGGCCGAAACCTAGCTATTTTGGTTAAGAGTGATTTTGTTAATTAATTATAGTTGTGTTGTTTGGTTGAAGGAGAAACTGTTAAGCTGTGGTGTGATAACAAGGAGCGACGAATTCGGGATTCCGGTGATAACTCAGGTGGGGGAAAGAATCAACCTGTCATCGGAATGGATAAGTAGTATATATTATAATAATTATGTAGGGCGACCAAAACCCTACTAGTGGTAAAGTAATCGACAAGACCAAAATCGCATTGGAAACCTTTTCTGTAATACCAATGATGATTTGGGGATTATAGGTTTATCGACATTAAGTTAATCTTATGATATTGAGGATGTCTGACTTTATTGTTATTGAACTGATTGTGATACGCTGGTTGAGGTATTCTACTGCATGTGACGTTTTATTTTGATGTTTAAATATTTTATGATGATTGTGTTATGCAAGATCTGTTGGGTTTGATAGTGTGCTTAGTTGTATTTTAAGTAAAGATATATGTTGTTCAGGAGATGTTCATGTGGGTGAAAGAATGAATGGACTTATAGGTGCCTAGCTTAATTAAGTTGTTTTATAGATGAGATTATAAGACATAATTTGAGGCTATGATGGAAGCTTGAGGCACTAGGTTGTTATTGATGCAATTTAGGGAGATTCATATATAGATGTAATGTTATTCACAGCCGTGTGAGTGGAACACACGAGGTCAGGATATCCTATTTTGGGATATCGGATATTGCGGGTGAGTACCCTATGGATGTGATGCCAAGGTAGACTACCGTAATACTCTTTTAGTTCTTGACGCGTTCGAATGTTCTTGGCACTGGACCGTTCTGGACTGGTGTTCCTAGTCGCGTTCGCATATTCTTGGCACTAGACCGTTTTGGACTAATACTCGTTTAGTCGTTGACGCGTTCGAAAGTTATTTGCACAGGACTAATTCGGACTACTGACTAATTTGACAGGAGTAGAGATGGCCACATCAGTATAAAATCTTAGTAGCATGATTAGAGGTTAGTGAAAGATATTGTGAATTGAGGATGATTGTTGATTTTGAGTGATGCATGTCTGTGGCTTTTATTATATTATGTGCTATGTATTCCTTTCTGCTTTTGATGATAGAACTGTTTCTTGTCCCTTATGTTCTATATTGTGTATCTATTTTATCATGTGATCTTATCAGAAGATCCGATGGAGGAACCGGTTGCTGAGGAGATGGATGGGATTCCTTATGAACCTGATACGTGAGGATGAGCTGTGGCCCATGGTGATAGGGTCTAGAAAGTTATGGCCGGTGCATCTCGTGAGACGTTTTATATTTTCCGCTAAGTACAACTTTTGTTTAATTATTTGCCTCTGAGGGATCCTACTGAGAGGATACCCTCAACAGTGTTTTGTACTATGTATAAGACATATGTCTGTATTTCGCAATATATTTATGTATGAAGTTTTAATTAATTGAAGTTTGTATGCTCATTAACTTAACATTTTAATTTTTACGTCTTTTCAAGTTAAGAGAGCGATTAAGGAATTAATTAAGAAAATTTTAAACTAATAAAACATCGGGGCACAACCAGGTGTCTCATTTGGTATCAGAGCAGTTTGATTATGATCTGACTACGAGGTTTAGGATGTTGTTACTAGCCGTGTCTAGTTGAAATCATATCGGATTTTAACTACACTTAGAAGTTGGGTAGTGTGTCCTAACCCGATGCAAAAATTAATATTGGTATGGCTTATGGTATGTATATACTTGCCTATGTAGTATTATATGTCATACTAATGAGAGCGGATGATTTCTTTTACAGAATCATGGCTCGCGGAAGAGGACATTCAACTAATAGTGGTGATAGAACTCCGGAAAGAATCATAGGAGATATCAACAATGACATCGATGGAGGAGAATCATCTGCGACTCCCAATACCGTGGAAACAATAGCTACTACTATGTTATTACAAACACAGCAGAATGCTGAAATGCTGCAAATGAACAGAGAGCATCTAGAACTAAAGAATCAGAGGAAGGCTGCAGTAGCTGAAGATGCCAGATTGGCTATTTTTCTGAAAGGTAAGCCACCTCGATTCCGAGGAGATTATGACCCAGAGAAGGAAAAATGGTGGGTACAAGAGATAGAGAAGATATTTGATACCATGCACTGCAGAGAGGATAGGAAAGTGACGTATGTTGCCTTCATGTTAACTGGAGGAGCATAATCTTAGTGGAAAGGCAAGCGAAGATTGCTGGAGGCTGAGGGCAGAATGATCACTTTGCAGTTGTTTAGCAACTGTTTCTTTGAAAAATATTTTTCGCGTCTCGTTCGACGTGAGAAGGAAAGGGAATTCATGAGTCTTAAACAAGGCAACATGACAGTTGATGATTATGCATCGCGTTTTGAGCATCTGATTAAGTATTCAGAATTTTATCAGAGATTCTCAGATGAAGATTGGCAATGCCGAAGGTTTGAGGAAGGACTCCGACATGAACTCCAAAGGGCTATAGTATCTCTCGATATCCAGAGTTTCCTGGAGCTAGTGGAGAGATGCAGTGCCATAGAAAGCATAGATCTGAGGCAAGCTGTTGAGCAGAGGCAGCAGAGAAGTGGAGGTCCTATTTGATCAGGTCTCCAACGGAGAAAAGGTACTAGTTCTCAAGAGAGACAAGGACCATATGCCAGACAATTGCAGACAGTGGCACCAGCACCAGTAGCTACCACACAAGTGGTTGGAACGAGCCAACAACAACAAGGATTAGTTTGTTTCAGATGCGGAGCACCGCATCATGTTAGAAATTGCAGGGAGGGATCTGGTTGTTTCAACATTGGGAAACCATGTCATTATGCTCGTTATTGTAGACAGAGAGGTATGCAGCAGTCGATAGCTGGGGATAGAGAAGCTGGAGGTTATAGAGGGGGAACTTGGAGACGAGTTCCAGCAACTGGTCAGCAAATGGCTAGACCTTAAGCTGCTGGGAGAGTGTTTACCATAAGGGGAGCTGAATCCTCTCACCTGGCATATGTCATAGAAGGTATGTGTAATTTGGATATAATATGTAATTATGGAATATCATGTAGTGATGGATTGTTTAGAGGATAAATAGAATGATATAAGGATGAATTCTGTTATGAAGTTACCGCTATCATTTAGTGGAAGACAGTGATGAGAAATACAATGTATGATCTTTAGATTAAGAAACATTTGTAAGATGTTACCCAGTTTTGAGTCAAGAAATTCCGAGGACGAAATTTTTTCTAAGAGGGATAGTAATGTAACAACCTGATTTTTAATTACGTTGTTTAACCGGTTAAAATATAATAAATTATATTTTAATCTGAGAGTTAGAAAGTGATTTTAAATAAAATAAAATCGTATTCATAGTCTCTCTTATGGTAGAATGTCACGGTGAAATTTTCGGTTTAAAACTCAGACAGAAACCGGTCTGCGTTTTTACTGACAGTATAATTTTATACCGACATAAAACCCTAATTTGACCCGAAACTGAAATTTGTAGATTTTTTATATTATGTCCGTGAGGAATCCTACTTTCCAAATTTCTGATCAGAAATAAACTATTTAGTTTATTCGGACGAATTTTGGTAAAATTTCGCACGGAAAACAGTTGGTGTTTCACTGACAGTAAGACTTTAATGATCAGAAAACCTAATCTTGTCTAGTGAACGAAATGGTTTATATTTAAATCATATTTCCAACGAGTTTGGTTAGTTTGAAAATTTTCAACAAAAAACGAAATATTACGCTTTTATTCGAGCGTAAAACCATAATCGGGAAATCGACGGAATCGGCAACGGAATTGCAAAGATAGAATGGGACACCAGAGGAGCTGAGCTATATGATGACTCATCAAGAATTTATGAGGCAATTAATGTTAGAAATTATGAGTTTTAAAGTGAAATGACCAAAATGCCCTTTAAGCATAACCTAACATATTCTAGTTAGACTTTAACCATGGTTAAGGAACCAAGGTTAGTTTATGTGGACAAGGAGCAGCCACACCACTCAAATAATGTGAGCCACATATTTATTAACTATAGTTAGCAAAATAACCTTAGTTAAGTTAATTATTAACTATGGTTAATCATATATTAATTAAATAATCACAAAACCCATTAATCTAATTCTAATGAACCAAACAAAGCCTAAGATCTACCCTATAAATAACCCAAAAACGGCAGGCCCCTTTCACTCACTTCATCTCTTCCATTTCTCTCTTCATCTTCTTCATTTCTTGACCAATAACACTTAAACTCCATTTTCATTCTTCAAGAGCTCCAAGTGATTCCTTTACAAAGCTTGCCAAGATCATCATCTATTCTTCTTCTACTTTCCTAACTTCAGGTAACATGATCATCTCCTCTCTTGTTTAAGATTTTGTTCTTCATATTTCATAGTTTTCCATTTCTAGATCAAGAACTTTAAATAATTCTAGAAAACTATATAAAAATTATAAAAATGTGAAACCAATTTCTATGATCTAGTTATGATCTCTACTTTCATTATCCAAGAGCATGTAATCAAAAACATTTTCCTTCCCTAATATCTATTCTTGGCCGAAACTATGATGGAAAAGTGGGTTGATGTTGTTGTGTCATTTTGGAATTCTAACAATTGTTTCATGCTCCTTAAAACCTATATGGCTATGATCTAAGAGCTTAACTTCAACAAAGATTTCTATCATGATTTTATTGTGTTGGCCGAAAAGTGGGTTGATGTTGTTTGTTATATTTTTGAAATCCATTAATTGATTTAAACTCTCTATTATCTATATAGTTTAAATCCAAGAGCTTAAGTCCAACAAAATATCTTAACTTAGTCTTTTAATTTGGGCCAAATCCCTAGCGTAAAGGGGTTTAAATGTTTTGTTTCAATTTGTGAAATCTAACACTTGAATAAAGCTCTCTAATGTCTTAGTAACCTAAATCCAAAAGCTTGAATCAAAAAAAAATTCCTAGCCTAATTTTCTATACAAGGCCGAAACTTAACTAAAATAAGATTGGAATATTTTGTTCATGTTTTCAATTTATGACAATTTATCTAAGCTATCTAAGACTATATGAACTAGAATCCAAAAGCTTTGAATGAGAAAAGAATCCTAACCCTATTCTGAATTAGGAGGCCGAAACCTAGCTATTTAAGTTAAGAGTGATTTTGTTAGTTAATTATAGTTGTGTTGTTTGGTTGAAGGAGAAACTGTTAAGCTGTGGTGTGATAACAAGGAGCGACGAATTCAGGATTCCAGTGATAACTTAGGTGGGGGAAAGAATCAACCTGTCATCGGAATGGATAAGTAGTATATATTATAATAATTATGTAGGGCGACCAAAACCCTACTAGTGGTCGAGTAATCGACAAGACCAAAATCGCATTGGAAACCTTTTCTGTAATACCAATGATGATTTGGGGATTGTAGGTTTATCGACATTAGGTTAATCTTATGATATTGAGGATGTCTGACTTTATTGTTATTGAATTGATTGTGATACGCTGGTTGAGGTATTCTACTGCATGTGATGTTTTATTTTGATGTTTGAATATTTTATAATGATTGTGCTATGCATGATCTGTCTAGTTTGATAGTGTGCTTAGTTCTCTTTTAAGTAAAGATATATGTTGTTCGGGAGATGTTCATGTGGGTGAAACAATGAATGGACTTATAGGTGTCTAGCTTAATTAAGTTGTTTTATAGATGAGATAATGAGATATGATTTGAGGCTATGATGGAAGCTTGAGGCACTAGGTTGTTATTGATGCAATTTAGGGAGATTCATATGTAGACGTATTGTTATTCACAGTCGTGTGAGTGGAACACACGAGGTCAGGATATCCTATTTTGGGATATCGGATATTACGGGTGGGTACCCTACGGATGTGATGCCGAGGTAGACTACTGTAATACTCTTTTAGTTCTTGACGCGTTCGAATGTTCTTGGCACTGGACCGTTCTGGACTGATATTCCTCGACGCGTTCGCATATTCTTGGCACCGGGCCGTTTTGGACTAATACTCGTTTAGTTTTTGACGCATTCGAAAGTTATTTGCACTAGACTGTTTCGGACTACTGACTAATGTGACAGGAGTAGAGATGGCCACATCAGTATAAAATCTTAGTTGCAGGAGTTGAGGGTAGGGGATGATATAGTGAATTGAGGATGATTGTTGATTTTGAGTGATGCATGTCTGTGGCTATTATTATATTATGTGCTATGTCTTCATTTCCTCTTTTGATGATAGAACTTTTTCTTATCCCCTATGTTCTATATTGTGTATCTATTTTATCATGTGATCGTATGAGAAGATCCGATGGAGGAACCGGTTGCTGAGGAGCTGGATGGGATTCCTTATGAACCTAATACGGGAGGGCGAGTTGTGACCCATGGTGATAGGGTCTAGATAGTTATGGTAGGTGCGTCTCGTGAGACGATTTATATTTTCCTCTAAGTACAACTTTTGTTGAAGTATATGCCTGTGAGGGATCCTACTGAGAGGATACCCTCAACAGTGTTTTGTATTATGTATAAGCATATGTCTGCATTTGTCAATATATTTATGGTATGAAGTTTTAATAAATTGATGTTTGTATGCTCATTAACTTAAGATTTTAATTTTTACGTCTTTTCACGTTAAGCGAGCGATTAAGGAATTAATTAAGAAAGTTTTAAACTAATAAAACACCGGGGCACAACGGGGTTTCTCACTAACTATGAGTGGAGACTCCTCAGAGTCGCTCCTCTCTGGACTGCTCGCCATCCTCTGCTTGAAGACAAACTTGCCAAACAAACAAACAGAGAACGGGGAGTAAGAATCATGTAAACATATACAGCATAGAGATAGGAAGCAAGGTAAACAAGCAAGCATGGCAACAACATAGGCATACATCAACATGTATATAAACATCATCATATCACAACATCATGTCAACCAAGTATGATATGCCGTGCAATGCAACATTACTCCGCTACTCCATTATGCATGTGGATCCAAAGTAACTCAGGATGAACGACTTCGGAGTTACATATCCGTATTGGCCATAGAAGCGCCAACACTGCAGTTCACCGAACCTTGGGTGAACCCCATGGATAGCAAACGCATCAAACCGTGGATGCCTCATCACGGGGGGTCACGGTCACCAAACCATCGGGTGACGTACTGTGGATGGTCAGATCACCGTACTCTCTGGCAATCTCCCCTATGTCGAACCTCCCCTTCAACCATCAACTCCAATGCTGTATGCATGGTACAACAAACAACAACGACCACCTCCTTTGCTCAGGCCAAAAAGCTCACAAGACTTTATCATCAACATCATCGTGCTTGGGCCAATAAACACCGAAGACTTAACATCATCAACACCTCGACCAATAAGCATCGAGGCCACTTTGGCTAATAAGCACCAAAGCCGTGCGATAACCCAACGGTTACCGACTTAAACATCTTGTCATCATTAATTATATTCATTAGTCATTAACCGAGTTATCTAATCTTTACCATTGATTCATCATGTTATCATCATGTTATTGGGAAGATTGGGGTTAAAAACCCCTTTAAACCTTTAATCTCAGTTTCTGTCCAGAGGGGTGAGCACGGACGTGCTTAACCCCAGCACGGGAGTGCTGTCACTTAAGTGGAGCATGGTCGTGCTTCCTTTTAGGCACGGCCGTGTTCAGCTGCACGGTTGTGCTCCTCTGCTGCACGACCATGCTTATTGTGCGGCCATTTTCCAGAATTCAAACTGGGAGCACAGGTGTGCTCCCTGTTCAGCACGGTCGTGCTCAATTCACGATAGTATTGTTCTGGGCAGAGTTCAACACAGGTTCTTAACCAATATTTTAGGGATTAAAACCATTAATCATTAAGTCTTATTAGAGCCTAATTAGCCAATCGATATCTTTATCAACCAAACCATCATCGCAACAGTCATGGTAACAACCATCCAATCAACATATTATCCACCAAAAGAATAAGCATATCAACATGTTCATGCTAAATCAACCAACGTAGGCATAAAATACATTTTATGACATAACAACCAATCAGAACATATATTCATCAACATAGTCATTTAAGACATTTAATCATATATCATACATGACAAAACGGGGTCATGGGAACCCCTTTACCTTACACTACCCCCACTGCCTATGGTTACACTACCCTTCTCCCCATACCTAGATTGAAGGTTGCTCTAACAGTCGAACTGGTCACGGTTCCCAAATCGGCTCAGCTAACTCTTCCATGCCTTGGCCAAACAAAACATAAACCATTAGTTTCTGATTCAAAACCATCAAAAGGAAACCACAAGGGAAAGAAACATTACCTATATGAGCACGCATTTAAAACAACGCTACCCAACGGACTCCAACACTCAAGAAACTGATTGAGATTGATGGAAATAGGGGAAGGAACTGCTCTGGCCGCACTAGGGTGGCAGCAGCTACTAAAATAGGGTTTTCACGTAAACCCTCGATTTCTGTGCAAGCATATATAGACTGAACTTGAGCACGGTCGTGCTCCTTAGCAAGCACGGGTGTGTTGAACTTAGCGTTTATGAGACGCGGTTTGCACATTGAGCACGGGCGTGCTCAACTTAAACTTACAACATGTTTCAGACTTTAAGCACGGGCATGCTGGCTAATGAGCACGGGCGTGCTCATGCACCAGAAAAGGTACTTTTAAGCCAAAACTCCAACTAAGCCCTTAGCCAACTATTTTAACTTAACAAAACTAACTCAAACAACCAAACGATCTTTATAAAAGCACTTAACAAAAGGCAGGGTGTTACAATTCCACCCTCCTTATAAAAATTTTGTCCTTGAAATTTCTACGTACCTCAAGAGAAAAGGTGCGGGTACGCTTCCATCGTCTTGCTTTCCAGCTCCAAGGTAGCTCTTTCCTCAGTAGCCCCACTCCAAACTACTTTGACCAAAGGAATCACTTTGCCCCTTAGCTGCTTCACCCGCCCATCCTCGACTCGATGGGGTAACACCTCAAATGTCAAGTTCTCTTTCAATTGTATCATGTCGGGAACTATCACGTGACTAGGGTCATGAATATACTTTGAGTTGAGACACGTGAAAAACATTATGGAGATTGGACAAGAACAGTGGTAAGGCTATCTGGTAGGCAACTTCGCCAACTCTTTTGAGAATCTGGCAAGGACCAATGAATCTCGGAGTAAGTTTCTTCTCCTTCATCACTCTAACAACCCCAGTCGTTGGAGTAACTCTAAAAAATACATGATCGCCTTCCTGGAATTCGAGCACCTTCCTCCTTTAGTCATGGTAGCTCTTTTACCTATTCTGTGCAACTCTCATCTTCTTCTAAACCATCCTGATCTTTTCTGTTGTTTCCTGGACTATCTCTGGCCCTAGCATCACACTATCACTAGGTTTATTCCAACACAAGGGTGTTCTACATCTCCTCCCATAAAGAGCCTTATAAGGTGCCATCCCAATGCTGGAATGGAAGTTGTTGTTGTAGGAGAACTCTATCAGGGGCAAAAACTTGTCCCAACTACCAGACTGCTCTAGCACACAAGCCCTCAACAAGTCCTCTAAGGACTGGATGGTCCTCTCAGACTGCCCATCAGTCTGTAGGTGGTAAGCTGAACTAAGCCTGAGCTTTGTCCCTAAAGCATGCTGCAAACTCTCCCAGAACCTAGAGGTAAACCCCGGGTCTCTATCAGATACTATGCTAGAGGGGACACCATGAAGCCTAACTATTTCCTTGATGTACAGCTTAGCCAACTTCTCTAAAGGATACTCCATGTTCATAGGGATGAAATGGGTAGACTTAGTCAATCTATCCACAACAACTCATATAGCCTCAAAACCAGCTGAAGTCCTAGGGAGTCCAGACACCAAATCCATGGAGATATTATCCCATTTACATTCTGGGATACTCAAAGGTTGTAACTTACCTAAAGGCTTTTGGTGTTCTATCTTGGTCTTCTGACAAACTAGGCACGCATACACAAACTCAGCCACATCCTTTTTCATCCTAGGCCACCAAAACATTCTCTTAAGGTCCTGATACACCTTGGTTGCACCTGGGTGCACACTAAACCCACTCCTATGCCCTTCTTCAAGAATCAACTTCCTAAGCTCAGGAACATCTGGTATGCACACTCTATCCTTAAACCTCAAGATCCCATCACTTCTATCCTTGAAACTAAGGTCTCTATCCTGAGCAAGCAACTCTCGCTGGTCTGAGAGAAACTGATCTAACTTCTGACCCTCTCTAATATGATCCATCGAGCTGTTGGTAACCTTCAAGGTTCCAAGCCTAATACTCTTAGGGGTAAACTCACAAACTAGACTAAGGTCTCTAAACTTCTCTATCAGATCCATCTCCCTAACCATCAAATCGGAGACGTGCAAGGTTTTCCTACTTAGGGCATCGGCCACCACATTGGCCTTCCCTGGGTGATAGGTCAGTTCGAAGTCATAGTCCTTTAAGGACTCCATCCACCTACGCTGCCTCATGTTCAGCTCCTTTTGATCAAAGAGATACCTCAAACTCTTATGATCACTGAAAACCTCAAACCTTGCTCCATAAAGGTAATGCCTCCAGATCTTTAAGGCAAATACCACAGCTCCTAGCTCTAGGCCATGGGTAGGGTAGTTCTTCTCGTGGATTTTCAACTACATAGAAGCATTAGCAACTACCTTACCATTCTGCATCAACACACCACCTAACCCTTGCTTAGAAGCATCACAGTAAACTACGAAGGGTTCACCAGGATCTGACAAAACTAACACCGGTGCTGATATCAACCTATCCTTAAAGGTTTTGAAACTCTATTCACACTTAGCGTCCTACACAAATAAATGTCCCTTCTTGGTGAGACGGGTTAAGGATAAAGTTATCTTAGATAAACCTTCTATGAACCGCCTATAGTACTCGACTAACCCCAATAAACTCCTAATCTCGGTTACAGACTTTGGTGCTTCCCACTGGAGCACCGTCTCTACTTTAGCTGGGTCCACTGCTATGCCACCCTTAGAGATGACATGTCCTAAGAAGCTCACTTCTTCTAACCAGAACTCACACTTAGACAACTTAGCGTACAACTGCTTTTACTTAAGGGTCTGCAAGACAACCCTCAAGTGTTCCTCATGTTCCTCCTTGCTCTTGGAGTACACTGAGATGTCATCTATGAACACCACTACAAACATATCCAAGTAAGGGTGAAAGGTCTTGTTCATGTAGTCCATGTACACCGCAGGAGCATTGGTCACACCAAAGGGCATAACCAAATACTCATAGTGACCATATTGCATCTTGAACGCTGTCTTCGGGATGTCCTCAGACTTAACCCGAATCTAATGGTACCCTGACCTCAAATCTATCTTAGAAAAGATGCAAGCGACCATCAACTAGTCCATGAGATCATCAATCCTAGGGAGGGGATATTGATTCTTTATGGTCACCTTGTTGAGCTGCCTATAGTCAACACACAACCTCATACTACCGTCATTCTTCTTCACCAACAACACAGGTGCTCCCAACTGAGACACACTCGGCCTAATGAACTGCTTCTTCATCAAGTCCTACAACTGTTCCTTCAACTTAGCTAACTCTAGAGGAGACATTCTATAAGGTGTTATGGATACGGGTCCTGTTCCGTCACTAAGTCTATGGTAACTCATCATCTTCTCAGGGTGCAACTCACGAACATCCACAGGAAAACTTCAGGGAATTCTCTTACTATGGGCACATTTCCAACATCAGGTTGTTTTCTACTTCAAGGGAAGACAACATTATGTAGACTTGGGACTCTTCTTTCATAAGAGCCTTAACTTGATCGGCAGAGGGAAATAACGAATCCTTAGTCTCCACAGGAGTTCCTAGAACTATGGTTTTATTCAAAGAATAACATCAAGCGGTTTTTAAAAGGTAAGCGCACAAGATCAGCTACAGAGTTCTTATTATCAAAAGATAATAGAACCGCCTTCCTAAGCACAGGAAGCACTCGCAGGCTTCTTGGATCGTTCAAGCCAAACCACCAAAAGCTGTAAGTCGAGCCAAAACGGAACTATAGGTACTCAGTACGACATAACATTGTCTATATAAATATAGACAATTCAAACAAGAGCACACAACAGACTCACCATAGACTCATACCATGTCCGGACAGGGCCGAACTGCTCTGATACCACTAAATGTGACACCCAACTACCCTGCATGTTATTAAGCATAAAAGATAAAGATAAAACATAAAACATATGTCCTTTAATAAAAAGGTTCATGGGTAGAAAGGTCCCACGTGAACTAATTCAACAAAACGTAGAAATAAAAAAACCAGGTTTAAAAGAATTGAAAGAAACATAACATGAAACTAAGGCAAACATAACCCAACCCCGATGTCACAACAGAGCTGGTATAACCGTTCGGTACATCACTAAAAACAACTAAAACTAACTAAATTGAAAGAGAAGGTCCTAACTATGAGTGGTGGCTCCTCAGAGTCACTCCTCTTCGGACTGCTCGCCATCCTCTGCATGAAGACAAACATGCCAAACAAACAAACAGAGAACGGGGAGTAAGAATCATGTAAACATATACGGCATGGAGATAGGAAGCAAGGTAAACAAGCAAGCATGGCAACAACATAGGCATACATCAACATGTATATATACATCATCATATCACAACATCATGTCAACCAAGTATGCTATACGGTGCAATGCAACACTACTCCGCTACTCCATTATGCATGTGGATCCAAACTAACTCAGGATGAACGACTCCGGAGTTACATATCTGTATTGGCCATAGATGCACCAACACCGGTAGTTCACCGAACCTCGGGTGAACCCCATGGATAGCCAACGCATCAAACCATGGCTGCCTCATCACGGGGGGCCGCGGTCACCAAACCATCGGGTGACCTACCGCGGATGGCCATATCGGTGTACTCTCGGGCGATCTCCCCTATGTCGAACCTCCCCCTCAACCATCAACTCCAATGCTCTATGCATGGCACAACAACAAACAACAACGACCACCTCCTTTGCTCGGTCCAAAAATCTCCCAAGACTTCATCATCAACATCATCAACACCTCGACCAATAAGCATCGAGGCCACTTTGGTCAATAGGCACCAAAGCTATTAACGTGCGATAACCCAACTATTACCGACTTAAACATCTTGTCATCATTAATTATCTTCATTATTCATTAACCGAGTTATCTAATCTTTACCATTGATTCATTGTGTTATCATCATGTTATTGGGAGGATTGGGGTTAAAAACCCCTTTAAACCTTTAATCTCAGTTTCTATCCAGAGTGGTGAGCACGGGCGTGCTTAACCCCAGCATGGGAGTGTTGTCACTTAAGTGGAGCACGGTCGTGCTTCCTTTTAGGCACGGCCGTGTTCAGCTACACGGTTGTGCTCCTCTGCTGCACGGCCATGCTTATTGTGCGGCCATTTTCCAGAATTCAAACTGTGAGCACAGGTGTGCTCCCTGTTCAGCACGGTCGTGCTCAATTCACGATAGTATTGTTCTGGGCAGAGTTCAACACAGGTTCTTAACCAATATTTTAGGGATTAAAACCATTAATCATTAAGTCTTATTAGAGCCTAATTAGCCAATTGATATCTTTATCAACCAAACCATCATCGCAACAGTCATGGCAACAACCATCCAATCAACATATTATCCACCAAAAGAATAAGCATATCAACATGTTCATGCTAAATCAACCAACGTAGGCATAAAATACATTTTATGACATAACAACCAATCAGAACATATATTCATCAACATAGTCATTTAGGACATTTAATCATATATCATACATGACAAATCGGGGTCATGGGAACCCCTTTACCTTACACTACCCCCATTGCCTATGGTTACACTACCCGTCTCCCCATACCTAGATTGAAGGTTGCTCTAACAGTCGAACTGGTCACGGTTCCCAAAGCGGCTCAGCTAACTCTTCCACGCCTTGGCTAAACAAAACATAAATCATCAGTTTCCGATTCAAAACCATGAAAAGGAAACCACAAGGGAAAGAAACATTACCTATATTTGAGCACATACGAAACAACGCTACCCAACAGTCTCCAACACTCAAGAAACTGATTGAGATTGATGGAAATAGGGGAAGGAACTGCTCTGGCCGCACTAGGGTGGCAATAGCTACTAAAATAGGGTTTTCACATAAACCCTCGGTTTCTGTGCAAGCATATATAGACTGAACTTGAGCATGGTCGTGCTCCTTAGCAAGTACGGGTGTGCTGGACTTAGCGTTTACGAGACACGGTCCACACATTGAGCACGGGCTTGCTCACTATTGAGCACGGGCGTGCTCAACTTAAACTTACAACATGCTTCAGACTTTAAGCACGGGCGTGCTAGCTAATGAGCATGGGCATGCTCATCCACCATAAAAGGGAATTTTAAGCCAAACATCCCACTAAGCCCTTAGCCAACTATTTTAACTTAACAAAACTAACTCAAACAACCAAACGAGCTTTATAAAAGTACTTAACAAAAGGTAGGATGTTACAAACATTTTTATGGTTAAAGTTTTACAAAATTGTGAAATTCGTGTTCTGAGTTTTAATTCAATAGATACTTGTTCTTGAGTGTTGAAATGATGACTTAAGTCTATGTAAAATTGAGTTTTGATACTGCAGTGGTCTATTCTAAGAAGACAATAAAGAATAGAAAATGTATGTTCATAAGTACACATCATTGTTCTTATTGTTCTTCTTGAACTTTGTAAAACTTAACTCTTGATGCATGATTTTGGAAAAATTAGAGGCATATGGCATGTTAGACATCAATGCTATAAGTTATGATTTCGTTTTTTCCCTTTGACAGTTGTACAAAGAAGCATTTCATTGAGAAATATGGTTAACTAAATGACATCAAGGGATAAGTTGTATGTTGTTCTATAACTTGAGTAATAGCGGGTGAGTGGTATATTGCCCTAAAATGATAAAGATTAACGAGGTAAGTTGCATGATGCCCCATGATTTGTGCTATGAAGGGTAAGTTGCATCCTACCCCCAAGCCACATAAAATATATGGGTAAGTTGTATGCTGCCCTAAGCCACTGAAAATTTATGGGTAAGTTGTATGCTGCCCTAAAGTGATAAGCAGAACAAGAGTAAGTTGTATGCTGCCCTGAGCTGCACAAAAGAAGAGGGTAAGTTGTATACTGCCCTAAGCCCCTGAAAATTTATGCGTAAGTTGTATGCTGCCCTAAAGTGATAAGCAGAGCAAGGGTAAGTTATATGTTGTCTTGAGCTGCGCAACAGAAGAGGGTAAGTTGTATGCTGCCCTGAGCTGCGCGAAAGAAGAGGGTAAGCTGTATGCTGCCCTAAGCTACACTAAAGAAGAGGGTAAGTTGCATGCTACCCCGAGCTGTGCTAAAGAAGAGGGTAAGTTGCGTAATGAAGGGTAAGTTGCATGCTCCCAGAAGCGATGGAAAACATAATGGTGAGTTATATGCTACCCTGAGCCACGATAAATATAAGGGTAAGTTGTATGCTTCCCTTGTTGTGATGTAATTCAGTTTGGTTAGTTTAAGTGTTTTCTGAGTCAAAGACATTGGATGCTCAGTGGACAAAATATGTGCTAAGTCCAACTAGAGAATGTGGTGAGCCCAAGGTGTTGATTCCAACCAGATTGGACGTTGTATATTAAACAAATCAGATGAAGTCTGTTGAAAAGTAAATAAGTGTTGTATATTTTGATGAATGAACCAATTTATGTGTTGATGAATTCATTCATTAGTAACTGATCATGCTATGAATCGATTGAAGGGACATATGAACTTATTCATGACTTTAAAAAAATGTTATTTTGACTAGCTTTCAGTAAAAAAAATGAGTAATATATGTAATGAGGGCGATGGTTAATATTTGTTGTGTATTGTTTGAAGTCTTTTAAGGGAGAATGAGGTACCAGTGGAGCTATAGAGGCTCATAGTTTTACCTTATGAGACACCTCAAGTATGGGCTTAGAAGAGTTATAGATTGATGAGACACCATAGGGTGAAGTGTTTTAAGGGTAGTTAAGAATAAATGTTATAGATTTGTGAAGGAAGAAATGTTTAGAATTAAGATAGGGGTGTATTTAGTAGTTGAAGAGGTGTAGATAGTAAGTTGGGTATTGACTTTTGTTAAAGAAAAATATAAAGAAAACAAAACAAAAAAAATAGAAAGGGATAAGAAGAAAGAGGAAATTGTGAGATAGAGGGGGAGTAGTAGAAAAGAGAAAGAAGATAGATGGAAGGAGAGGAGAGGAGAAGAGAAGAGAAGAGAGAGAGAGAGGAAGAAGAGGAGAAGCAAAGGAAGGAAATGAATGTGACTTCAATGGAGCAAGGAGATGAAAAGTTAGGTTTTCAACCATGGAGGAGGACCCAAGAACAATAGTTGCTTCATCTCCTTCTCAAAGCATATGAGGTGACATTTGACAGTCCCAAAACCTCTCTAGGGTGTAATTTATATGATTTACATGTTGATTTTGAATGAAATTGTATCACAGTGTAGCATTTGGGATTTTAGGAGTTAATCCCTAGATTGATGAATTGCATTTGCTTAAAATTGATGAATTACATGCTTTGATGAGTATGGGTTTTTTTCCTTTGCTGCAAGAATGTGTATGTATTGAGTTATATATATGTATTTTCTTGTAATGCTTTGATTTGGGTTGCATGTTGGTGAATGGGGTTGAAGATTGGGTGTTTTATGGATAATTTCGTTTTCTGCCCAATACAAGGACGCTAGGGTGCTTGTAGGTGCTGGACGCCCATGAAAACGTTGGAATTTGGTCTCAATGTCTTCATATGAAATGTAGCCCTGGATGTTAGATAAATAATGGTGTTGGTTTCATCTCAATTACACTTTTGTAACTAAAGTTATTGTCAAAATACCGAGCAGGGGTCAAGCTGTCAGGATTAATACTTAGAGATTTCTTCATTGAGAATTTTCACCTATAAGGAGACTAATATAGGTCTTGATGTTAACATATAAGTTGTAGATATTCTTCTTAGCTTTCCAATAAGATGAATATATTGGATTGTTATAACTCTAGATATAGCTTTTGCAATGTAAAGAGGTCATATAAGTTTGTTATAAAATGAAAGTAGTAATACATAAGAATCTAATATACAACTTTAGACGTCCATAAATATCAAGCGGATAAGTGGAATGATAGATGAATGGTATTCATAAGCAATAATTCATGAATTAGAGGTTCTATATCCTAAGGTTAGTAAATAATCAAATAATAAAATGACCTAAGTGCCATAGATGAGATGCAAGTATCTAGTGTCAAAGAGAATATGTAGGTGGTCCAAGTGTTACGGCATTAGTAAATGATTGAATGCTATATGAGCTTGTATGTAAGTTATAGATGAATGATTAAATTTGTTATATGCATATGTTTTATAAGTACTTACAGAGATTTAATCCTACTACTAGTTTAGTTTTGTATTTCTTAGATAAGTAGGAATGAGATATTGACCTACAAGTACCTCTTATTTGATATTATCCTTAATATTATGATTATTAAGTGTTTATAATTCTCGTAATGTCTCCACTGATTATTGTGATTGTTAAGAGAGGGTTTCCATAACTTTCCCACCAGTTATGGCTGGAAATGTCTAAGTAGACAATTTTATTTTATTTTCATATTATGTCTATGTCACTGAGTTTTATAACTCACTATGCTTTGGGGCTGACATTTCCAGGTAGCAGATGTGGCGTTGGGATCTTGATGGCATTTCTAGAATGCTTGACGGCTAGTCCAATAATAGCAAGAGTTTATCAGTAGTCCATGCCGGATCGGAGTCGAGTTTCGAGTCTCACAACGAGTCAAAGTTCTTTTATGAACTAAGTTTGAGTAGCTTTTTTTTTTTTTTTACTTTTTTATGTGCGTTGTTTATAGAGTCCACTTTGAAAAGATTTATTCGTATGCTTCAAGCTATTAGATACTTATTTCTACTACACTAGCCAATATTTTAAGAAAAGGAAATCTTTGAAACCCACGCAACCAAGTGTTTTATTTATTATTATTTTTTCCTTGTTCATTTATAAGGATTTATAAAAGTATTAAGTAATGTCCTATTAGGAATCAGTGTGTTACACAAACTCAAAAATGGTGCCCTCATAATAATTTGAAGATTGTCCTCTTTACATTTTTGCTGCAAAATCTTTTATAACCCGATCATAATTAAGGTTTTTTAAAAATCATTTTCGATAGAAATCAATGTAAGACTATTTAATATATACTGTGACATAGTATATCGTAAATAAGATTTTAACAATTTCTATTTAGAAAAACTTTTCTCAGTTGATGCAACAATGATAAGGATAATATGTAAAAATTTTATAAATTATATAAATTTTTAAATTTTTATATAACATTTATATATACTATGTAAAATTTTACACTATCTGATGTCTCCAAAAAATTGGGGCCCCAGACGATCACCCACCTCGACCGTGCTGAGGACCATCCTGGGAGTGACGAATTTTTTTTTGGGATATAGAACGAGTTGTAGTTTACTTTTACCTTTATCTAATTTTTATTATCCAAGCAAGTGTTATTATATAGTGATTTTCGTTCTAAATTATCAGTTATCACTTATCAGCTCCTCCAGTCTTTAATCTCTATTATGCAACCAGCTTACATACCGTAACCAGTAACCACGGGAAGAAATACTGAAGAAATTCTTCATTACGGGCTATAGTCTCTGGGCTGTGGTTATCTTAGAAATTAATGACTTATATCTAGGCATAGATGACGCAAAGTAGATATTAGATATGAATTTTTGTCATTAATAATGCTATGCTTTAGTTTATTAAAGAAATTTTTCTGTGTTAGATGTAAATATTAATTTAATGTTTAGCAATTTATAGCAGACAAAGAACAAGTTAATCTGAAATAGCTTTTTCTAAGCATATAGTATAATCAAGGTTAACTGAAACTGCCAAGAAAATCTTAGCATCTATAGACCTACAATTTTGTATTTTTCACACAGCAGTTGAAAAAGTCACATAAATAAAAGAGAACCCCACTCCTTATTTACTCGCTTGTGATTATTTAATCAGCAATGTTGGATGGGGACTAATGGCATTTGGCCTCCGTATATCTCTGGGAGCTGACTCTCATCTATGTCTTCTAGTAATGTTTCTTTCAGCTTTTTGTTCTCCACAAATACTATCTGCACAGAATTGCAACATTCAAAAATCAAATTATGCTCCTAGAACATCTCAAACAGATGTAGAAACTATTCAAGTTACAAATTAAAATGTCACCTTCTTCTTGGTATTGTTGTCAATGAAAGGGTGTATAACTTTCCCTACTTTCATAAACATGTAAGGTGCGTGAACAATAAACAATTTCCCCAATCTTTCTGGGTGGTAATCCTGCATCCAAAAAACACACAAACATATGAATAAAATCCACGGAAAGATGGTTATTTCAGAACACAGTCAAGAACTGGTTAAGAATGGACTCCTATACCTGCAAAATGGTAAGAGCATTAACGTATCCACGAATGTCACTGTTTGCATATCCCCATCCCTTAATATCTGCTATAGCAAGAAACTTATCTTGCCAGGGTGGCATCCTAACACATCAAATGGGTATGTTACAATATTCCTCACAATCTTCTAATTGAATTCACAGTTCTAAATGCAGGTTCTGCATCACACTATTCTTTCTGTAAATTGTGTGTGCACATGTGGGCATGATTTAATATAGGAAAAGGGAACCGGTTACCTTGAACATAGTTTTTCAAGAGCAAAGACTACAAACCCTGTATACAGAAAAGGTACTTGTCATTGAAACACTCCTTTGTGAGTTGAAACATATTATTCTATAAAAAAATGATAGCTGCACACCATCTTATACCAGTAAATGATCAACACTCCGGTGAACATGTTGTACTGTATTATATAGTCACTACGATATTAATCGACTACTGGGTGTGTTATTGTTTCAACAGTGATACTGAATGCAAGAATAAGAGCAAGATATTATCGTGGTTCAGAGCAAAATGCTCCTACATCCACACTGAGGCGAGTCTTCTATCCATTAGATCAAAACACAAGTTACAAGACTTTACAAGTTTGAAGCTATCTCTCTCAATCCTCACTTGTACTCCTATGATCTCAATGAATCACTCACTCTCTCTGATTACAGTGTTAAACACTCGGAAAATTAACTTGTTAATTTTCTCTCAGCCATGGCTTATTTAACTGTACATACAAGTCTCTCTAGGTAGTTACAAAAACAGAAAGAACTAACTGCCTAATAGACTTAACTACTTTATAGTTATCACATAGCTCTATGCATAACCTATCTTTCTAACTAATTGATGATCCATCTGCCACAGATCTCCACCTTGGATCTTCAATTCAGGTTCTAGCTAGGTATGCATCCAGTCTCTTAAAGAGACTCATTTATCACAGGTTCCAATTCTTGCCAAATTCATGCAGTGCAGAAATTTGGCTCTAGGAACCACCTTGGTTAACATGTCAGCCATGTTGTCTTCTGTAGGAACTTTCTTCACTTCAACAATGCCCTTTGAAATGATGTCACGAATGTAGTGCATTCTGATGTCAATATGCTTTGTTCTCTCATGGAACATTTGGTTCGTTGAGAGATGGATGGCACTTTGACTATCACACCATACAGTCACAGGAATTTGTCTCCCTTCTAGTTCATTTACAAACCCTTTGAGCCAAATTTCTTCCTTTATAGCTTCCATCAAGGCAATATACTCTGATTCAGTGGTAGATAAGGCAACTATTGATTGCAAATTTACCTTCCAGCTTACCACATTTCCATAGAGAGTAAACAGGTATCCTGTTAAAGACATTTTTTTGGCAATGTCCCTAGTAAAATCAACATCCACATATCCTGCTACACTTCTGTTTTCTAATTCTAATGTGCCAAACATCAATCCAACAGATTTTGTCCCTTTCAAGTACGTAAGGATCCATCTGACTGCAAACCAGTGTTCCTTCCCTGGGTTCCCCATGAATCTGCTGACCATACTGGCAGCATAGGCAAGATCAGGCCTTGAACATACCATAGCATACATTAAACTACCTATGGCATTAGAGTAAGGTATGTTGTGCACGTACTTTTGATCTTCATCAGTTTTGGGAGATTGCTCAACTGATAGCTTGAAGTGACCAGCTATTGGAGTTGAGACCACCTTGGCATCTTGCATATTGAATCTTCTAAGCACTTTCACTACATAACTTGACTGATGCAAGAAGAGTAATCTCTCATCTCTCTTCCTAAGAATTTCCATTCCCAATATCTTCCTTGCAGCTCCTAAGTCTTTCATCTCAAATTCAGAACTTAGTATACCCTTGAGCTTGTTGATTGCATCTAGGTCTTTACTTGCAATGAGCATGTCATCTACATAGAGTAGGAGATATATGAAGTGTCCTGAGTTGGCTTTCTTAAAGTAGACA
This sequence comes from Sophora flavescens, assembly GCA_030762895.1. Classification (NCBI taxonomy): domain Eukaryota; kingdom Viridiplantae; phylum Streptophyta; class Magnoliopsida; order Fabales; family Fabaceae; genus Sophora; species Sophora flavescens. The sequence continues at coordinate 86,082,320 of CM061067.1, read as the reverse complement.
CAGCAATCAAAAGAACTTCTGTTGTAGCCATTTGACACTACAAAAGTATCAAATCTTTTATACCATTGTCTTGGTGATTGTTTAAGTCCATACAATGACTTTTTCAGCAGGCATACCATATGTTCTTTTCCCTCTACTCCATACCCTTTAGGTTGTTTCATGTATATCATTTCACTAATTGACCATGTAAGAAGGTTGTCTTTACATCCATTTGCTCAAGTTCCAAGTTATAGACAGTAACTAGAGCAAGGATGACTCTAATACTTGTATGTTTCACAACAGGGGAAAAATTCTCATTGTAATCAATTCCTTCCCTTTGTGTGAAACCTTTTGCAACAAGTCTAGCCTTGTATCTACTTCCTTCAACCCCTGGAATTTCTGCTTTTCTCTTGAAAATCCATTTGCAACCTACAGTTTTGTGATTTGGAGGTCTTTCCACAAGTTCCCAGGTGCTATTTTTCATAAGGGAATTAATCTCATCAGTCATACCATTTTCCCAGTGTTCCTTGTCTGAACTTTTCATTGATTCCTTGTAGTTAATGGGATCAGTCACTTGATCCTCAATTTCTACACTCAGTGCATAAGCAATGAGGTCTGCATAGCCAAACCTTTGAGGTGGTTGGATATGCCTTCTAGCCCTATCTCTGACCAGATTGTAAGATGATTATGGTGCTTCATCTTGCTGTTCTTCAGTAAGTGACTGAACACTATCATCTGTTTTGTTTGCAGCATCATGCTCCACCTCCAATTAAACCTTCTTATTAGGTTCATCAGGATTCTGAGACAACTCAATCTTCTGCCTTGCATCCTCAAGCATACTTTCTTCCTTGAAAACAACATCTCTACTGATCACAGCCTTTCCTTCACCTAGACTGGTTAGCCACACCTTGTAACCCTTCACTCCATCAGGATATCCCAAGAAGATTCCCTTCTTTGATCTAGGCTCCAGTTTCCCTTCATTTACATGGATATAAGCAATGCATCCAAATATTCTCAAGTTATCATAGGTTGGTGCTCTTCCTGTCCATAACTCCTCTGGTGTCTTGAAATCAATAGCAGATGAGGGAGACCTATTGATTAGATAGCATGCAGTGTGGACTGCCTCTCCCCAGAACATTTTGCTTAGGTTGGCATTGGACAACATGAACCTAACCCTCTCCAAAATGGTCCTGTTCATTCTTTCAGCAAGACCATTTTGTTGAGGAGTTAGTCTCACTGTTTTGTTCCTGGATATGCCATTGTCCTTGCAAAACTCAGTGAACTCTTCACTTAGATATTCAAGTCCATTGTCAGTTCTAAGGACCTTAACTTTCCTCCTTCCATTGTTTAAAACATTTGAATGCTTGGTTCTTGTGTTTCAACAAATACACCCACACCTTCCTTGATCAATCATCTATGAAAGTTATGAAGTATCTAGCACCACCTAATGAAGGAACCCTTGCTGGCCCCCATATATCAGAATGCACATACTCAGGTGAGGCTTTGGTTGTGTGTGTTGCAGTGGAGAAATTAACTCTTTTCTACTTGCCATAAAGACAGTGTTCACAAAACTCTAGTCTTTCAAAATCTCCACTACCAATTAAACCCTGCTTATACAATTCATCCAAGCCTCTTTCACTCACATAAGTTAGTCTAAGATGCCATAGCCTTGTGGAATTCATCTTGGATGCATAAATTAAACTAGAAGAGTTTAATATAGTTGTACATTGCAACCTGTACAAGCCATTCTTTCTGGTTCCCTTCATCATGAGCATTGAGCCTTTGCTAATCTTTAGAACACCACCTTCTCCTTTGAATGTACATCCTGCTTGATCCCACATGCCAAGAGAAAGAAATTTCTCTTTAGCTCGGGTACATGTCTTACATCTGTGAACAAGTTTGCTGATCCATCACTGAATTGGACCCTGACATTGCCAATTCCAGCTACTTTGCAGGCAATATTGTTCCCCATTAGCACCTTTCCAGCATCAACCCTTTTGTAAGATTCAAACCATTCTTGATTAGGGATCATGTGGAATGAACACCCTGAGTCAAGAATCCACTCCTCACTTCAAGAATCTTCAGTAACAGCTAACACATCCGAGCTTTCTTACCCATCTATTACCACAGCCATATCATTTGAGTTTTGCTTCCCATTGTTCTTTCTTTTTCTCTCAGGACAGTTCTTTCTGAAATGTCCTTCCTTATGGCAGTAGTAGCACTCCTTCTTGCCTTTGGATTTGGATCGATACTTTCTATTCTTGCCCTTTGCTTCTTTGTTTTCAGATCTTCCTCTAGCAAACAGCCCTTCTGCTTCTCCACCTTCACCTTTGTCATAAGTAATTCTCTTCTTCATTTCTCGAGAATTAAGTGTGGCTTTGACTTCTTCTAAGGTGAGGCTTTCTCTACCAAACATCATCGTATCAACCAAGTTCTCATAAGAGGGAGGAAGTGAGCACAGCAACATCACGGCTTGATCCTCATCATCAATCCTGACATCAAGATTCTTTAAATCAAGAACTACCTTAGTGAATTGAGAGACATGTTCTTTGATTGATGATCCTTCCTCCATCTTCAACTGATGCAATCTCTTCTTCAAATAGAGTTTATTTGTCAATGATTTAGTCATATATAGGCTTTCAAGCTTGAGCCAAACACCTGCTGCAGTGGATTCATCGGCTACTTCACGAAGAACTTCATCACCCAAAGAAAGAATGATATAGCTGTGTGCCTTGCTGGTCAAGCCTTTCTTTTCTTTATCTGAAATGCTGCAGGAAGTTTGCTCAATCCTCCCAAGGCTTCCTCAAGTCCTTGATGAACAAGAAGATCCTTCATCTTGATCCTCCACAGGGTAAAATCATGTTCTCCATTGAATTTCTCCACATCGAACTTGGTACCCATCGCGAAATCAGCCTCAATTCGACAAGGCTCTAGATACCAATTGTTATTGTTTCAACAGTGATACTGAATGCAAGAACTGAATGTTCTTTCTGGTTTGTGTAGCATAAATGAAAGTATGCAGATGAACGGAGAAAGGGGAGAAGAATAAGAGCAAGATATTATCGTGGTTCAGAGCAAAATGCTCCTACATCCACACTGAGGCGAGTCTTCTGTCCACTAGATCAAAACACAAGTTACAAGGCTTTACAGGTTTGAAGCTATCTCTCTCAATCCTCACTTGCACTCCTATGATCTCAATGAATCACTCACTCTCTCTGATTACAGTGTTAAACACTCAGAAAATTAACTTGTTAATTTTCTCTCAGCTATGGCTTATATAAATGTACATACAAGTCTCTCTAGGTAGTTACAGAAACAGAAAGAACTAACTGCCTAACAGATTTTAACTACTTTATAGTTATCACATAGCTCTATGCATAACCTATCTTTCTAACTAATTGATGATCCATCTGCCACAATGCCACAAGGTGCAAAAACGGTGAGAAAAATGGTGTGTGAATAACATAAATGTGTTCAATATAGCCACACAAGTACTTCAAATGAAAGGCTCTGTTGTGTAATAGCAAGTCAGTTTCAGGCAGATTTCAGAATCATTTTAGGGGCTCCAATTTGAAGAAGCTTACTTTTGAATGGATCTCCATCATCTTTGTTTTGAAAATGTTTTGCGGCAAAGGCAACAGTTATAGGTCGACCCTTCTTATCGAGTCCTTGCATGAACATCTTCCCCTGTGCAAGTTCATCAGGAATCTCCGAAGGAGATATAAAACCATTTGGCACAAATGAACGTCTCCATTTCATGTACTTGAGGAACATTGCTGAACCCTTCTCTACATCCAAATCATGAGCATGCAAGAATCTTCTAAGGGTCAAATCATCTACTTCCTGCCCACAAAAGGGTCAATCAAATTTCAACTACTTGCTGCCTACTCTATGATTTGGTGAAAACAAACAAGTTGGGCAGAAACATTGCAATTCAATCATGAAAACTTAAGTTTCTAAAAATTAAAAAAAAAAACTTCAAATGATATGTTGTGTCCCATCCTAGAAACAGCATGTTATTCTACTCTACTTATCCCAAAAAGGAAGAAAAGTTACAACAGGATCAGTTGAACAACTTATCGAGTAACATCAATTCAAATTTGATACACTACCGGTCTAAAGTTCCTTCTTTATGTTGTGAATCGATCACAAATTATTTTTTTTATGTCTTTTAAGATCGTGATTATAAAAATTAAATATTTTTAATAGTATAACAATTAATGATTAGTTGACAATTTATTTAGAGAATGCATGTTATAAGTGATTAAAAATAAGTGATTTTATTATAAAATAATTTAATGATTATATTTAGAGATTTAAAAAAAAACAGAAAACATGAGTAAAAATATTTTTTTTAAAAAAATTAATTTTAAGTACGTTTGGATACCAAACATACAAAATTGATTATTTTTCTATAAAATTATTATAAGAGACATAACTAATATTAATGATAATTATTAAATAACATACCATAATCATATATAGAGCCATCCTTGATCTAGTTCTGGTCAAAAACACAACACCCACTCATATCTCATTCCATCTCATGGAACTGAACTTTATTTTTATTAAGTTATGTTAATATTACGTTAGTATATTATAATTAGATAGTGTTAATATGATAATTACGTTAGTATATTATGTAGAAGACATGTTAGTGATATCTATACATATATAACAGTGTTAACGTTATATAGCGTCAGGAACAGATAAGAGAGAGAAATAAGAGTTGGCAGCATAGCAAATTGACAATTCTATTCTATAATGGTGAAAGAAAGGTTGAAAGGTCAAAAAGTGATGAGAGAGAAAATTTGCATGACACAATGGTGAAAGAAAGCGAACAGCTTGCAGCGTCAGGAACAGCTTGTGGGGTAGCAGATGTAATTTTAAAAAATTATCAGGGATATTCTTGCTAAGGAAAAACTCAAGTATTCAAGTAATGCGGTTCCATGATTTGTCCCAATTTCTCTCTCTTCTACCGTATATAATCAAAACAAGAATCAACTCAAAGTTTATTTTCATTTTAAGGTGCGTTTTGATAAACAACTTAATTAAGAACTTATCACATAAGATCTTATCGCATGAGAGCTTATGTCATAAGCGCTTAAAGAAAAAAAAAAGAAAGAAATGGGCATGAGAGGATTCGAATAGTGAAAAATACGGAGAGGGTGTTTAGTGCATAAGCTCTTAAGATAATTCCATAAGCTTCTCCCAGTGACTTATGAAAATAAATCAAAAACTCCTTATGGGATGACATAAGTTATTTTTATAAGATCTGCCAAATATACTGCATAAGAGCTTATGTCATCAGATAAGTCAAAAGAACTTAAATAAGCTCTTCCAAACGCCACCTTAATCCTAAAAATAATTTTTTTTATTTTGATTATTTTTAAAAATAAAAACATTAAAAATTTTAAAAAATAATTTTATAATTAAAAAATGATTTCTTTAACAAAATAAACAATATCAACCGAGTAAATCCATTCGTAGTTTATAGTTTATGCACAAAATAAGCTCAGAAAGTGTCATGAAAAGTTATCAGAATCATATGTTCAAATCACATTAAGGTCACTATGCATCCCTTGTTGATCCAATGATCTGTATCATGTTTGCAACTCTAGTGAGAAAAGATGATAAAAATGAAACTTTAGCATAGGAATTAGTGTTCTGTTGTTGATGATGCATAGGTTGACTAGTTAAGACTTTTTGTATAAAAATAGGGAAGAGGAGTACGATGATGTTTTTGTGGTTACCTACCTTAGAAGAGGGATCCCGGCTTTCAACGAAAGCTCTCATGAGACGGATTTTGGTTAGCTCGGCATCACTGCTGTCTTTCAATGCGTCGTCGTCTTGAGGTCTTCCTTCTTCTTTCGGCAAGTCTTGTTTGGAATATAACGTTGATTTCCCAGGTTCAGGTCTCAATGCCTCCATTTCGTTCATTCCCTTCTAATTTATGGCCTCTGGGTATTTGTCTTCACCAAATTCCCCTTGGCTCACACCGCTCTGAGTTATGAGTTATGACATATCAGTATCACCCATAATAATAATAATAATAATAAGTAATAATAATTGATCAAAAAGGATCAGCAGGGTCAAAGATTCACCCACTCCCGTCGATATCGAACTTCTAGGCTCCTGGCTAATTATAAGGAAACGAGGGCTTGATTTTAAAAATGGATTTTTTTTATTTGTGCAAGGTTGCCCAAGAAGAAACCCAAAAATAATATTTATTTATTGAAAAAACTATTCATTTATCTATTAGATTATGCAGGACAGAAAAATCTTTTAAAAATTAGATTCACTGTATTTATCTGTTTATGGATCAGAATTGGGTTATACTAGTTTTAGCACCTGTGTAAATTCACGGGTAAAATTTTTATTAAGTAAATTTTTTAAAATTTTATAATATTGATATTAAAAAAATTATATTATTATAAAAAATATATAGACAATATTATGTGTACATTAATTTTTTTTATGATAGTATAAAAACTTTATAGAATGAATATTTTTTAATAATATATCACTATATAATTATCAAGTAATATAAAAATTGTTAAACTAAAAGCATGTACTATTTAATTTTTTCTTAGTACATATAAACTTTTTGACAACTTAGGACATATAAACTTAAAACTTTATTGTAACAACATCGACATTATATTTGTTACTTTAATTTACTGTACATTATTACTCAAGCATCATAATATTTACCACACCGATTCATCCGTCCAAAATCTAAACAATCCAGAAAAAATTTAATAAATCAGTCCACGTGTAAAAAAATAACAAAGTGGCAAAAATCAACTAAATTAATATATGCAAATAAATATTTTCACGTTCATCTTCAACAAATAAAGGATTCTCTCCCTCATAAACTTGAAAATACATTTCTATAATATCAATAACAATTAACCAATTAAATAAAAATCTGAAATAAAAGTGGGAAAAAGTTATACAATAATACAAACAAAATAACAATTTTTTATTATCTTGACAGATTGTGAAATTAACGTAGTATATCCTCATAACTCACTTGGGTTGGTAGACTATATTGCTGACATTACACTCGACTTAAAAAATCTAAATCTATTTTTTTAAAAAATTATAAAGTATATATATATATATATATATATATATATAAACAAAGTATTTGAAGAGAAAATTAGTACATTGACATTACCCTTTCAAATACATAATTAAATATTGAAGTATAAAATAAATAATAAAACTTAAATAAATGATCCCCTAAAAATCAAGACCAATAATTTTTAGGTTTAATTATTGAGTTGGTCCCAGAACTATTCGAGAATTTTCAATTAGGTCCCTAAATTAAAAAAAATTATAATTAGGTTCCTGAACTTTTATAAAATTTTCAATTAGCTCCCTGAACTAACCTTTTTTTAATTGGGTCCCTGAACTTATATAAAATTTTCAATTAGGTCCCTAAAGTAAAAATGTGAATATATAAAATAAAAAATAATAAAATGATAGATGATGAAATATAAAAAAATAATATTGTTTGATATCATAATAAAATGACAAAAGATGAGTATGAGAAAAAAAAACCTCACTATTTAAAATAATAATAGTAGTAAAAAATAAAACTTAGTGATAAAAACTATTGTTTAACATAATAATTAAATAAAAATAAATAAATTTGAGAGACAAAATTTAGCTCTTGAAATGATAATAACAAAATAATGAAATATGAAATTGTGTTAGAAAATTCATGTTTTATAACAAAATATTAAGTTATTAACGTTAAAATAACAATAGACACAGTAAGCAAAAATATTATTTAAGAAATATTAAAATAATTTAAGAAAAACATGAATTAAAATATAAAATAACATAATAAATAATAAATTAAATTAAATAACTCAAAATAAAATTGACATCATGTTAAGCCTCTAAAATGTCTGATGTGCATTTCCCTAAGTTTTGATGAAAACTAAATATTGGTTAATGATTTAATTAACCTTCATATTGGTTGCTAACCTGTCTATCTAGTGTGCAGATTAGAACAGTAAGAATCATATGTCTGCTCATATAGGTGACTACCTGTCTGGATAAGCGAAAGTCAACATGTCTGCTGACTAGGATTATTGACTTCTTTCAAGATACGTCTTCAACCTATCTCCCCACGAGTTCTTACACTTGTCTGAGGTTACTCGTTGAAGAATCAAGGACCAAACAAGCTTGTGTTGGTTGTCCCATCAGAAAGAGACTTGAAGCCTTCTCTCCAACTAAGTCTCACGCTTATCAAGAAAAGTCAGAAGTTACTCTCTCAAGCAACCTCGGATATCAGAACCAAAGACTAGTTGAAGAATGCTTCCAACGTGCTTTATTCCCTAGTACCTCTAGTCTTTACACGAAAGGGAATTGTACTCAGCAAAGTACAAAAAGCTCTATGCACAACTCTGATATGGCTGATTCACGATGCATAAAGTCATGACCCTACAAGTTAGAGTACAATCAACGTTCCTATTGCATTAATGGCTGTCCAAAATGACTCTATTGCATTTAATGAAGTTCTGCTTGAAGCCAACATCTGAAGGAATGTCTCTAACGGATCTTAAATGCTTGAAGACTATAAATACAGAAGTCATTGAAGATGAATATATAGAGAATACATATAGCATTAAAGAGCCATTACTTTGTGCATTAATATCTTCATTCTTTCATTCTGTATTCTTCAATCATTTGAAGTTAATACGCAGACTTTCCTAAGCTTTACATTTAAACCACTCTCTAAGTGTTAGTGAAAGATCTGTCTGTCTGAAGTTGTATTTACTACAAACCAAATTTATCAAACAAATCTGAGGAGCCTGAAGAGGATAGGTGTACAAAAAATACTTGTCTTGGTGCCTGAAGAGGCTAGGTGTGCAAACAATACTTGGAGTCTGTAACCTGATCAGTTATAGTGAATAAAACTTGGTGCTACCAAGGACTAGACGTAGCTTTTTGCTTTGAAGAGTGAATCAGGATAAATAACTATGTTAATCTCCCTTTCCTTATAAACTTTTTAGTTTTTTATATTTCTTATCCGTTTATCAAGTGGTGTGTTTGCCTAAGTCACTGTTAAAATTTCATCAGACAGGTCCCCTATCTGTCCTGTATCTTTCCACTCGTATGAACCAAGTCTTTGTATGCGAAAAGTTTTCAACTTTGTTTAAATTCTGATAAACACAATTCAACCCCACTTCTCGTGTTTATAGTTGTCTATTTCAGTTGGTATCAGAGCAAGTCTCTGGGTTGAGCATCTAACAGTGTAGAGGTAAAAGGACCTGAAGAATAGACATGCCTGCTGGAGCTAGTTCAAGTGGAAGTCACCAGACTGAAGGAGCTTCCCTAACCAGACCTCCTTACTTCAATGGAGAAAACTACCACTATCGGAAAGATAGATTTCAAAGGTTCATTCTATCTACAAACTCTGATCTCTGGGATGTCATTACAGATGGTCCATTCATTCCTAAGAATGATGATGACACTGACAAGCCAAAAGCTCAGTGGACTACTGCAGAAAAGACAAAATGGGAGGTGAACCACAAAGCTAGATATAACATCATTTGTGCTCTCAGTCCTGAGGAGTTTGAGAAGGTATGTGCTTGTGACTCTGCCAAAGAAATATATGACACTTTAGCTGTCACACATGAAGGAACAGCCAAAGTCAAAGAGTCAAAGATTATCATACTTGTCAAAAAGTATGAACTGTTTGTCATGGAGGAAGGAGAATCTGTTGCTCAAATGATAGGAAGATTTCAAACTATAGTCAACAGTTTAAAATCTCTTGGCAAAGTCTACACCAATGCTGAGAAGGTTGGAAAGATTCTGAGAAGTCTACCTAAACAGTGGAGACCTTTGGTCACTGCTATCTCTCAAGCCAAGGATCTCACTACCTTGACAATGGATGAACTTCTTGGAACACTTACTGTTCATGAGAAAGAACTTGGAGATGAAGTTGCACCAAAGAAGGGCAAGTCAATTGCTCTGAAAGCTGATCAAAAGTCAGCAAAAGCTTCCAAGGCTCTAAAGGCAGACGAGTCATCCAGTGATGATGACCTGTCTGAACACGAGGATTCTGAGAGTGATGAAGAATTGTCTCTCCTGACTAGGAAGATAAAGCTTCTCATACAGAAAAAGAAGTTCAAGAGGGATAAGCCATTCAGAAGGTTCAACAAGGACAAGAACTTCAAACAATCCACTCCAACAGACAAAAGTCCAATTGTTTGCTATGAGTGCAAGAAGCCTGGTCATATCAAGGCTGAATGACCTCAACTCAAGAAGGCCCCTTTTAAGAAATTCTTCAATAAGAAGAAGAAAGGAATGATGACTATTTGGGAGGATCTGGAGTCAACATCTTCTGATGAAGAAACAGAGGAAGAATCCAATCTCTGTTTGATGGCCAACACTGACTCAGACTCGGACGATAAGGTACATCCTGACTATGAGGAATTATTTGATGCCCATGAGGAGTTGCTGGAGGAATCCAACTGCTTGTCTAAGGCCTTCAAATCCCTCAAGAGAGAGTATGTAAAGCTCACCAATGAGCATAAACAGAAATCTCAAGAGTATGAGAAGCTGTCTAAAGAGAACAGTGAGCCGAAGACTGAAAATTCTAATGAAGTTAAGATCTTAAGTGAAACATCACCATCTGAAGAAGTTGAAAAACTTCAACAGAAAGTGGAAGAGCTCACTTCTGATCTTGCCAAATTTGTTAATGGTAAAGATAATCTGACTAAGCTACTTGGCTGTCAAATGCACTCTCTTAACAAAGAAGGTATTGGATATGTCCATCAGACACATCATAAAGTATCAACTAAAGCTTCTACAGTATCTGTTAAGTCAATTGTAACCAAATCTACACCTCTCTATAACTTCTGTTGAAAAACTGGACATGTTATGTCCAAGTGTATTCACAGGAAGAGAATGAAGTCTTCACAGACTCCTAGAACTAACAGAAAAGGACCCAGAAAAATATGGGTACCTAATGTTGGAACCAACGTGGTTCTGGTTTATTTAATCTCTAGGTTTTGATGTTAACAAAAGGATTAAATTTTCCCTGGCAAAGTGTTAGTTGAGATCTAATAAGTGATTTTAGTTTATGCAAGAAAATCCAAAATAATATAAGGAATGCAATGCTTGGACTCTTGCAAAGAATTACCCGTCCAAAGGTTGTTTAAATTGTTTATATCTTAATCGTTAAATAGATGGCTAACTAAAATTTAGTAGACGTCCATAGTAGCCACGTCAGCAGACGAGTGCTCTCTGATCAGTGCATTTTAATATACTTTTTATAGCATTGAACTTGGTGTTTTTGGATGTGCTTTGTACCCAATATTGGATTCTTAGCATGTTTTCATATCTTTGGGTCTTTATTGGGCTTTAATGAATTTCTTAGTCAATTTTCGGATTTTAGTGCATCCTGACCCATCTCCCTTCTGCAGGCCATAACTTGGGCTATACATGTCCGATTTGAGTGATCTTGATGGAGTTGGAAAGATAAGAAGCAGATCTACAACTTTCATGTTGACTGATCAGCCCAGTTCTGACGTTTTGATGGTCGAAAATTCTAATTACCGAAGCTGTCCATATTAGTGCGAGAATTGGAATTATTGTTGTCATATCTCCATGTAATCAATCATTAATGGGCCAATTAATTCCCATTGGGCTCTCTATGTCAGACGTATTAGTTTACCCTAGGATTATAAGTAGGTGGTTTTGAAACCTTGTTTATCATCTTTGGAGAGGCGGCTGCTCATAGGGTTTTGTCTCTCTTCTCCTCACTCTTCAATTCTTATTTTCGTTTAAGCCTCCTATGGAAGGCTAAATTCTTAAATTGATTCACTGGTTAGGGATTTTTACAAATACCTTGAGGTTTGGTTTTCAATTTTAATTTCGTTTTAGTAATTCTATATCTTTTCCTTTTAATCCTTCATCTATTGATCAATGTTTGCAATTCTGTTTTTGTGTTTTGATGCTTAATCACTCAAACTCGTTTTTACATTCCAATCTAATTATAATCTGCTTTGAGATTATTCGAAGCATGTTGAACGCTTGTTTTGATTTGTTACGAATAAGGATTGATAGGATCTATGACGCTTAGTGTAGGTTTGATTGAATTCGGTTATAAGATTGATTATGGTTTTGTGACGCTTGTTCCACAATTATAATTAATCAAATTCTGTTATGCTTAATCCAGTAGGAATTTCGTATAGAATTAATTATGCTTGATTGGTTAATTCTATGATCAAACAAGAATAGAATCACGAAAAGAGATTAGATCCTCTGAAACCCGTGATAGGTCCAAGCGAAATTACCTTAAACCAGTGGATTAGTCGATTTGACATATTGATTATCATCTCTCTTTTACAATATTTTCTTCTCTCATTGAATTCAAAATTCCCCCCTTTTTCTCATTACTTTGCATGATTCTTGTATTTGGTTAATTGAATCAGAGATCCTTGCGAGACGACCAAGGATATCACCTTGTACTACAGTTTTAAATTTTGATTCATTTGACCCGTGTGCGACAGCGGATCAAATTGGCGCCGTTGTCGGGGATCTTTGATTTTTATTAGCCATATTAGGAATTCAAATTTTTTTTGGGGACTAGTTTTCATCTTTTGGTAGTCCCATAGTTATAAACAAAAAAAATAAAATTATCTTTTGTGGTTTTTGTTTTTATTTTTTGTTTTTGTTAGCTTACCAGGTTGTGTAAAATTGCCTATTTTGCGTTTTTTTTATTTATTTTATTTTATTGTGATGTTTGGAGCTTATATGTGAGTGTCTTGAGCTTATATGTTTATATCATATTGATGGTATTGCACATTGTGATTGTCGTGGTTGTGAATCTTAGTACTTCCCATGGATAATTATATGCAAAATTATATGCCTAATGTTGATTATGAGCCATCATGCATATATTATCCTGACTTTACTGGTGATTATGAGTTTAGTAGTTATTTTGGCATGATTGGAGTGAATGAGGTGCAACTTTTCTATTCTGGCCAACATGGTGGAGAACATGGCAGCTTAGATGAGTTAGCTTCTTTGGAGCATAAATTGACAATAAGCCAACATCAATATCAGCCTGACCCCACACCAGTCCAACCCGATCTGGAAGAATTGGTGCAACAAATGACAGAACACACTATTGAATTCCAACAGAGGACAGAAGCAAGTCTTCAGAATTTGGCCACTCAAATTGGTCATATTGCCTCATCCTTGACTACACTGCAATCACAACATCTCCTTGAAGAGCATTCAGATTCACAAATAGATATTCTTGACAATACTTCTTCTGAGTATAATTTTGATAATGATGTCGAGAATACTATTATTAATGAACTTTGTGTTGAATTTCCAGATATTCAAGATTTTCCTGATTCTATTTTATGTACTTCATGTGTTAACTTTAATGACGCTATTTTGTGTGCAACATGTGTTGAAATTTCATCCTTTTTAGGATATGAGGAGCAAAAAGTGCATATGGAACATGAGACATATGAGGTTGAGGACCCTGTTCGGCTAAGAAAAGTAGAAAATGGGGATCATGTGGACATGCTACCCACAAAAAGAATACCCATAAAAGATGGTGATCATGTCATGATGGATGATGCAAGATTACTTATGTTAGAGACAACCACTAAGGCTTTCATGGTTGATAAAGACTGGCTCAAGCAATTTGGTGAAAAATTCTCAGAGCAAGCATTGGAGAAGCGCTTGAGCCACAATGAGACTTGTTGCACAACATTCTATAAGGCTTTTTCTCCCCCTTTCTATTTTATTTTTCGTGTCCTTTATGTGAATGAATTTGTTCTTGTTCTTTATTTTAATATGTTCTACATTGAGGACAATGTAGATTTCAAGTGTGGGGGAGATATACTATGTTATGATGTTTTTAAATTGTGTGTTGAACTTTGTTGGCATCTGTTTCTTTTCTTGTTTATGTTATTTTTCTCTATTTTTAAAACAAAACGTAAAAAATTGTATTATTTATTTTTGGTGTTTTAGTGTTTTAGGATTTTATTTATATTGTTTTTGTTTGGTTTGCTGTTTTTAGGGTCTAAAAAAAATAAAAAAATGATTTACCTTTCATTGAAATTCATAGTTTGTGTAAGGTGTGAGTGATTTCACTATTCTTGGACTATAGGTTTTGTGGCATGATATGCATGATTTTCTTGCATTCTTAGTATGATAAGTTGGATTGGAATACTAAATTGTGCATCATTTGTGATAGAAATTGGTCATTTGTGAGATTTGAGCCTTAAAATGAATGGAATACACTTTGCCAATCTCTTTTCTTCTTGTGTGATTTCCCTCATGATTGTTAGTTACTCTAGAACTTGACTTGACTCTTTTTGAAACTTCTTGTTCACATGCATGTATTGAAGTGAGCTAGGCAAATTTTATCTTCTTTTTAAACCACTAGCCAAATAAGCCTGCCTTAAAATTATCCCCTTGATAGCCCTTTGAGCCTATTTGTCCCATTCTTTGTTTTATAGCTCACTACAAGCCTAAAAGTGAAAAACAATTATATAACCCAACCTTAGGGGATAAAGGAGCTTTACTTTGAAATTATTTTGGAAATGAATTTTGCATAAGTACGGGGGGACTCAAAAGTTGGGACGTGCTACAATATGTAAAGGTTGTTGCTTGATTAGAAATTTGGCAAGTGCAAAAAAAAAAAAAACAGTTGGTTGTGATGCAAAAAAAATGAAAATAAAGGACAAAAGTGTGAAGATGGAGAAGTGGATTGGAATTGTATTTCACTGAAGTGCCCTCTCATTGCTCTCTCATGATTATTTAGCAATTAATTTCCTTTGCTCCTCTATTCTCTTGGGTTTATAGCTTAGTTATCCTTTCATTTATCCCACCTTAACCTTGGCCCCATTACAATCTTAACAAAGTCCTTTTGATCTTTATGTGCATGTGTTTCAAGTGTGGATGTTAGAGGCTTGTCAAGCCTATGATAGTGCTGGCTTTTAATGAGCTTTGAGTGTAAACACTAGCCAACACCTGAGAGATTTAGAGAATTTTATATCTTGTGAGGATTCTATCACTTTTGATTCACTCTTGGTTATTTTATTCCCTTGATCATTACTTTGAATGTTGTAAGATGTTGTTCATGATTGTCATGGTTCCTTGAATCCTGGATGAGTTTTCACTTGCTACTTCACATTAATGGAATTCATTGGAAGTGCATCTTTGCTTTCAATCATTTTGTTTTTTTTTCCCCAAAACTTTTATGTCTTGACCATGAGTTTTGCTCGGAGTGCAAAAGCTTAAGTGTGGGGGAATTTGATCAGTGCATTTTAATATACTTTTTATAGCATTGCACTTGGTGTTTTTGGATGTGCTTTGTACCCAATATTGGATTCTTAGCATGTTTTCATATCTTTGGGTCTTTATTGGGCTTTAATGAATTTCTTAGTCAATTTTCGGATTTTAGTGCATCCTGACCGTCGCCTCCCTTCTGCAGGCCATAACTTGGGCTATACACGTCCGATTTGAGTGATCTTGGTGGCGTTGGAAAGCTAAGAAGCAGACTACAACTTTCATGTTGACTGATCAGCCCAGTTCTGACGTTTTGATGGTCAAAAATTCTAATTACCGAAGCTGTCCAGATTAGTGCGGGAATTGGAATTATTGTTGTCATATCTCCATGTAATCAATCATTAATGGGCCAATTAATTCCCATTGGGCTCTCTAGGTCAGACGTATTAGTTTACCCTAGGATTATAAGTAGGTGGTTTTGAGACCTTGTTTATCATCTTTGGAGAGGCGGCTGCTCATAGGGTTTTGTCTCTCTTCTCCTCACTCTTCAATTCTTATTTTCGTTTAAGCCTCCTATGGAAGGCTAAATTCTTAGATTGATTCACTGGTTAGGGATTTTTACAAAGACCTTGAGGTTTGGTTTTCAATGTTAATTTCGTTTTAGTAATTCTATATCTTTTCTTTTTAATCCTTCATCTATTGATCAATGTTTGCAATTCTGTTTTTGTGTTTTGATGCTTAATCACTCAAACTCGTTTTTGCATTCCAATCTAATTATAATCTGATTTGAGATTATTCGAAGCATGTTGAACGCTTGTTTTGATTTGTTACGAATAAGGATTGATAGGATCTATGACGCTTAGTGTAGGTTTGATTGAATTCGGTTATAAGATTGATTATGGTTTTGTGACGCTTGTTCCACAATTATAATTAATCAAATTCTGTTATGCTTAATCCAGTAGGAATTTCGTATAGAATTAATTGATGCTTGATTGGTTAATTCTATGATCAAACAAGAATAGAATCAAGAAAAAGAGATTAGATCCTCTGAAACCCGTGATAGGTCCAAGTGAAATTACCTTAAACCAGTGGATTAGTCGATTTGACATATTGATTATCATCTCTCTTTTACAATCTATTTTCTTATCTCATTGAATTCAAAATTCCCCCCTTTTTCTCATTACTTTGCATGATTCTTGTATTTGGTTAATTGAATCAGAGATCCTTGCGAGACGACCAAGGTTATCACCTTGTACTACAGTTTTAAATTTTGATTCATTTGACCCGTGTGCGACAGCGGATCACTCTCCTTGAAACTCAAGTATACATCCATAGTGCCTAACTAAAATTTAGTAGACGTACATAGTGCCACGTCATTGGACGGAGTTTCTTTAAGGACTTATCAAGTCCAAAGACTTGTGTGGACGAGCACTTCTACCACATCAGTGGACGAGCAGAATAAAATCTTATGCAGATGCGTTCTAAAAATATTTGCTGGTAGACGGTTCAACATCTTTACTACCTTGAATATGATTTAATGCAATGTTGTCCACGATGAATTTATTTCAAATGATTGATATTTATTTCAAATGAATATTTGTTCTTCCCATTTGTTTTTATCCGATTAATGTCTTGTTTCCTTTGAGAAAATTCATAGTACTATCAAGGAAATACAAAAAGTAAATATTATAATTGGAGTTGCAAAATAATCTATTCGATGACATCTTTATTGTTGGGCAAAAGCTGGGTTATACACAAAGGAGGAAAGAAAGTTTTTAAGGTACAATTGCTCAGAACAGTGAGGCTCCATTTTGTGATTTTCTGATAACCAAGGATGCTTTTCAACATGGCCAAAATCAAGCTATCAGTCTCAACGGATATCATGCATTTATGCTATCTCTATAACGGGACTATTCAAATAACCGTTGAAGTTTTACAAGAGAAGTTGAAGACCACTATATATAGAAGGTTGAAGAACTGAAGCAAGAACTTATGCCATTTGAACATTTGCAAGATATTCAAAGCTCATATTCTCTTTGTAAAGCAAAAGTCTGTAATTCTTAAGGATTGAATATTTGTGAAAATATTCAGTAGATCTTAAACCTTCATACCCTCACATATAGTGAGTTAGAAAGATCTTAGAAAAAGTTGTGATTGTATCTGGTTAAGAGGCTTGGCAAGAAAGCAATACTTGTAGCATGGAGAGGTGAAGAATACTTGTTGTAGAAACTATTTGGAAATAGTGGAGAAAATCCTTCATATAGAAGGGACCGGACGTAGCTCTTGGTTGTAAGAGAGTGAACCAGGATAAAATACCTGAGTGAATTTTCTATCCCTTATCTTTTATAGTTTTACTTATTTATACTAACTGTGGGATTTGATTTTGGTTTTGTTAATCTTTTAAAAATGATTTCTTGTGTGCTTAAACTTTTTATCTTCTGCTTGTGAAAAGGTTTCTCAAAAAGGGTTTTTAGGAAAATAATTAACAAACACAATTCAACCCCCCCCCCCCCCCCCCTCTTGTGTTTGCCTGTGCCAACTTCAGTTGGTATTAGACAAGTGTTAAGGCAGTACGATCCTACAATCATGGATGCAGAAGGACAAGATATCAACAAACCCCTTCTATTTGATGGAACTGATTATGATTATTGGAAAAAGAGGATGATGGCATTCTTGGATGCACAGAATGCTGACATCTGGGAATTGATAGAAAATGGCTACACTGAGCCAATGAGTGAAGCTGGAGCTGCAATGCCTAGAGCTGAATGGACTCAAGAGCAAAAAAGTCAACATCAACTAAACTTGAAAGCTAAGCACTATCTCATGTGTGCTATCACCAGATCTGAGCATGACAAGGTTCATAGTTTCAATACAGCTAAAGAAATCTGGGATACACTTGCACTAGCTCATGAAGGTTCCTCACAAGTGAAGGAATCAAAGATAAGCATGCTGGTTCACCAGTATGAGCTATTCAAGATGGCTGATCATGAAACTATAGACCAAATGTTTGGAAGATTCCAAACAATCACCAACAGTCTCAGGTCTCTTGGAAAGATCTATGAGAATAGAGATCATGTGAGAAAAATTTTGAGAACTCTCTCAAAGTAGTGGAGACCTAAGGTAACTGCTATCCAGGAAGCTAAGAATCTGAATACTCTTTCTCTAGAAGAGCTTCTGGGGTCATTAAAAGTTCATGAACTTGAACTTAATGAAGAGGAAAACTCCAGAAAAGGAAAGTCCATTTCCTTAACGGCCAAGAAAGCTAGTTCCTCAAAGGTGCTTAAAGTTGTTGAGTCCTCAGATGAAGCTAATTCATCAAATAATGAAGATGACTCAGATGAGGATGAACTATCTTTCATCTCCAGAAAATCCAACACATGTGGAGAAATAAAGGTGGATTCAGAAGGAAGTAGTTCAACAAAAAAATCTCCAAGGAGAAGTCAGATTCCAAGAAGAAAGGATCACCCCTGTGCTTTGAATGTAAGAAACCAGGACACTTCAAAGCTGACTACCCAGAGCTGAAGGAGAAAAATAAATTCTTCAAAAAGAAGAAAGGCTTGATGGCTACATGGGAGGATCTTGACCTGTCTTCTTCAGATGAAGAAGATGAAGCGGGAGAAGAAGCAAACATTTGCTTCATGGCTGACATTGCATAGGAAAGTGAATTCACTGATGCTGAGGTAATGGACTCTGATCCATCTACTCTTCAAATTGTTTTTGATGAATTGCTACATGAATCATGCATACTATCTAAAAAGTATAAGAGTCTCAAAAAGAAGTTTATTAAACTCTCTAAAGATTATGATAAGGTCTGCACAGTGAATCAAAACCTTAGGGATGAGAATGAAACATTAAAATCAAACATTGTTAGTCTGGCTAACAAGACTGAGTGTAAGTCTAATAGCTCTTATGAAGTTGAACAACTGAAACAAGATGTGACATACTTGACAGACTCTCTGTCAAAACTGGTTGGTAGCTCAGGTAAATTAAACCTTATATAAAGATATTCTAGATCACCACGTGACAAATCTGGCATTGGTTATGATAAAGAGAAACTAGATGCATCTCTGAATAAACCAAGAGTTCATACACAATATAAGGCTTTTAAAGTCCGTCCATAGCATACTGAGTCAAAACCAAGCCCTTCCAGTACTTACTGTAAAGTATGTGGAAAAAGTGGGCATGTGTCATCTAAATGCATACATAACAAGCATGCAAAGCATTCACGACCTATGATCACTAACAAGAAAGGACCCAAGTCAATTTGGGTACCTAAAGATAAGATAATCCCTATTGCAGATCTGCTTAATGCTAGGTTGTCCGGCAAGTGTACCGGATTCGTCACCAAGTAATAAAAAGATCGATCCCACAAAGACCGTGATCTCAAATCACAACTAATTATTAAATCAATCAAACTGGACTATATAAAAAGGATTTTGAAAATATTTGTTTTTTTTAAATAAGAATAAACTAGAAAATAAGATAATTAAGAATGCAATCAATTAAAACAGAAGAGTAAATCAATTAGGGGTTTTTCAAATCTAAAGAGATTCCTAGGAATTGGGTTACCAACAAGATTGTTTATGTTACTAAATTGACTATCCCTTGTTAATTATCAAAATTTGCCTTGAAGGCGAATTTATCCTAAATAAGTTAATGCTCCCTCTCGGGTTACAAAAACCGTGCCCAATTAAACCAACCCCTACTCTCGTGGTAATTGAATTTAGATTGAACCCTTTAAGCTTTGAAACAATTCGTTAACCCTCGAAGGACCGCTTCTAACTCTCGTGATTTAAGTCCTAAGTCTGATTCTATAGATCCGATACCTAAGTTCACCGCTAGGTTCCTCCTTAGAGTATCTACGACACGCAAATAAGTGGCCTCCGAATTTACGAGTAATTAAAACAATAGAAATCAGATCTAAAGCAAAATCGAAATTAACAATGGTAAAACATCAATTCATAACATAAATAAGATCTCGGGCATAGCCCCAATCCCTAGAAATAAAGCTACTACTCAAGCATTGCCATGGTGATGACAAGCTTGATTAACAACAACGTAAATGAAAACCTAAGAGAAGAGAAGAATAAGGACAGGTAGCAGCCCAAAAAAAATCTCCCTAAGTCTCTATCTAATTGCCCTATTTATAGATTAAGGTAATTTGAATCCTAATCAAACACAAATTCAAATCAAATTAGTTTCTACAGATCCAAATATTGCGCGTCACGGTCGTGATGGCCATCACGGCTAGGCCATGATCAATTCTGCCTTGGAGGTTGCTTCACTGGTTGGTCTGTCATGGCCGTGACCACCATCACGGCTAGGCCGTGATCAGTTCTGCCTGTGAGGGTCTGGTTCAGCTGACACGTCACGGCTGTGATGGACATCACGGCCTGGCCGTGACCAGCTTGGACTTTTCCATTCTTTCTTTTCAGCTCTACTCGATCATGGCCGTGATGGCCATCACGGCTAGGCCGTGATGGGTTCTGTTTGGCTTATTTTCTTGCTTTTCAAGCTCCATCTTGGTGCAAGCTCCATCATGGCTAATCTTGAGAATTGTAATCCTCAATTCTTGCACAGCAACACCATAAAACCGTCTTACCCGTTCCAAGGTAAAATTATCAAATAATCAAATTAGAAATGCCTAAACTATATGAAAATGCATGCAAAATGTCATGGAAATATGAGGTGAAATCACACTCATCACTTAACAACAGGAAAGAAACAGAAGTCCTGGTACTTGGACAGTGGGTGCTCACGACACATGATAGGAGAAAGGTATATGTTCCAAGACCTTAGACCCAAAGATGGTGGCTGGGTCACTTTTGGAGGAAACCAAAAAGGAAAGATCATTGGTATAGGTAAAATTGGTAAACATCTTTTTCCCTCCATTTATAATGTTCTGTTAATAAATGATCTTAAATACAATTTGCTTAGCATTAATCAATTATGTGATAGTGGGTTTTCTGTCTCATTTAATAAGAATATGTGTACTATCAAGAAAGCTGATGGATCACTCTTATTCACTGCCTAGAGGTAAAACAATCTGTATAAGATTGACTTGGAGGACCTCTCAAATCAAAGTGTCTCATGTCTAATGTCCATTGAGGATGAACGATGGATTTGGCACAAAAGGTTGGGTGATACAAGTTTGAGATTAATCTCAAAACTAAAAAAGCATAACCTTGTAAGAGGTCTACCAAACCTTAGTTCCAAATCTGATGCTCTGTGATGCATGTAAGAAGGGAAAACAAGTCAAAGGTTCTTTTGAATCTAAGAATGTTGTTAGTGCCAACAAACCACTAGAATTGCTACACCTTGATCTCTTTGGTCCAACAAAGACTACCTCTGTTAGTGGTAAGAAATATGGTCTTGTCATAGTAGACGACTACACTAGATGGACATGGGTTATGTTCCTTGCTCACAAGGATGAGTCATTCAAGGTCTTTTCTGGATTCTGCAAACGTGTACAGAATGAAAAAGTCATGTGTATAGCTTCAATTAGAAGTGATCATGGGGTAGAATTTGTCAATGAGCTATTCCATGTGTTTTGTGAAGAAGGTAGTATTCAACACAACTTCTCAATACCAAGAACACCACAGCAAAATGGTGTGGTAGAGAGAAAGAACAGATCTCTTCAAGAGATGGCTAGGACTATTCTCAATGACAATTTTGTCCCTAAGCACTTATGGGCTGAAGCTGTGAACACTGTCTGCTACATTCAGAACTGAATATACATTAGACCAATTCTGAATAAGACTCCTTATGAATTGTGGAAAGGTAGAAAACCCAACATTTCATACTTCCACCCTTTCGGTTGTAAATGTTACATTTTGAATACAAAAGATCAACTTGGTAAATTTGTTGCCAAGATAGATAATGGAATTCTACTAGGATTTTCTGAAACTTCAAAAGGTTTTAGAGTTTATAATTCTAGAACTTTAGTTGTAGAAGAATGCCTGATAAGAGGCTATCAGAGCTAGATGAAGCTTTTGCATATCTTGATCTAAATATCCCAGGAGAGAAACCAGAAATCAAGTCTGATATCCAAGTAGACGACACTTCACAACAACAACCAGAAACATCTACCTCTCAACAGGAAAATACTCATAAATCTTGGTATTTCAGAAACTACCATCCTCAAGATCAAATCATTGGTGACCCCAATGATAAGTTAAGAACTAGGTCAACCTTCAAAGAACAAAATGTTTCTGCTCTTGTCTCTGAATGTGAACCAAGGACAGTGGACGAAGCTCTACTGGACGAAGGATGGATTCTAGCTATGCAAGAAGAGCTTAATCAGTTGGAGAGAAGTCAAGCCAGGACGCTTGTACCCCTGCCTAAAGACAAGTCAGTTATTGGAACAAAGTGGGTCTACAGAAACAAGCTTCATGAAAATGGTAAGGTTGTGAGAAACAAGGCAAAACTTGTTGCTCAAGGCTACTCTCAAGAAGAAGGTATAGACTACACTGAAACTTTTGCACCAGTTTCTAGGCTAGAAGCTATAAGAATTTTAATATCGTTTGTTTCACATCATAGCTTTATGCTTTTTAAATGGATGTTAAAAGTACCTTTTTAAATGGCTTTATTAATGAAGAAGTATATATCATGCAACCTCCTGGCTTTGAAAATACAAATCACCCTGAACACGTTTATAAGCTTAAGAAAGCACTGTATGGGCTTAAACAAGCTCCTAGAGCTTGGTACGATAGGTTAAGTTCATTTCTAATGGAAAGTGGTTTCAACAGAGGAAAATTAGACACAACTCTATTTAGAAAAACTATTAAGTCAGATTTCATTATAGTACATATTTATGTTGATGATATCATTTTCGGTGCTACTAATGAATCTGTGCAAGGAATTTTCTAAGTTAATGCAGAAAAAATTTGAAATGAGCATGATGGGAGAACTCAAATTCTTTCTTGGACTTCAAGTTAAACAATCTATGGACGAGGTGTACATACATCAGACTAAGTATACAAAGGAACTTCTAAAGAGGTTTAAGATGGATGATTGCAAACCAATGAATACTTATATGAATCCCACTTCAATACTGAACAAAAATGATAAAGAGAAAAAGGTAGACCAAAAGGTTTATAGAGGTATGATAGGATCTCTTTTATATCTGACTGTGTCTAGGCCTGACATAATGTTTAGTGTTTGCCTATGTGCTCGTTTTCAATCTGATCCTAGAGAGTGTCATCTCTCAGCAGTTAAGAGAATATTTAGATATTTAAAAGGTACTACTAATATGGGCTTGTGCTTTAAGAAAAATGATGATTACAGATTAGTTGGTTTTTGTGATGCTGACTATGCTATAGATAGAATTGAAAGAAAGAGCACCAATGGAGGATGTCACTTCATTGGAGTTAACCTAGTATCATGGTCAAGCAAAAGGAAAAGTACCATTGCTCTATCAACTGCTGAAGCAGAGTACATATCAGCTGCAAGCTGTTGCTCACAACTTCTATGGAGCAAACATCAATTGGAGGACTACAATGTATTTGTAAGTAGTATTCCACATATGTGTGATAATACTGCTGCAATCAATTTATCTAAGAATCCAATATTGCATTCTAAAGCTAAGCATATAGAAATCAAACATCATTTTATTAGCGATTATGTGCAAAAAGGTGTGTTCGATGTTCAATTTGAAGATACTGACCACCAATGGGCAAATATCTTCACTAAACCTTTTGCTGAGGATAGATTTATCTTTATAAGAAAGCATTTGAATATGTTGTATGTGGATTGAGCTAGTTTATTTATTGTTAATTTGGTCGTCCATTGCATGTTTTCTCTGCACGTCCACTAGTCATGAAGTCCAAAGCACGTGGATTCTACGCGTCCACTACATATGTCTTTACGCATCCACTCTTAGTCTTGTGTGGACTCGTATATGCACACATTTATTGCTTATATTATTTTGTCCTCGAACACATTTATATAAAACGCTTCTCTTTCCTTGCTGAGTCAGCTACCCTCATCAATCTCATCGTATCTTTTTACGGTCCCAAGTTACCAACGCCGTTTTACACTTAATGAGATGTCTTCTCATTTTTTTTGGAAAATGTTGTTTTCCATAAATCTTTAAAAGTAACCTCTTTCCCTATGAAAAACTTTTCGCATCTCTTCATCCCTATCAACCTCTCTCTCTGAATCTTTCGAACTCTCTGTCTCCCTTGTTCTTCCAAAACTCGTCTTACTCAACAATGGCTTCAACCTCTGCTCCCATGCCTGCTTTTACAACTGACACCATGTCTATATCTGTGGAACATCACTTCAATTTTGGAATTCTACAATAATACAATCTAGATGTGAGTAAGTTCATTAACGCTTCTATATGGGATAGAATCTTTCTGGAAAAGGTCTCAGTGTATCCAGATTTGATAAGGGAATTCTTGAGAAAACCAAAGTTCTCTGAAACAGAAGTTGTTGGGTTTGTGCTGGGAAGGAAAGTGATAGTATCTGATAAAACCATCTCTGATGCGATTGCATGTGCTCAAGAAGGATTGGTCTTCACGGAGAACTGGGAAGAAGACCTAGGTGGTCCATAGACAATTGCTGTTACCCTAATATGGCAAGAAAGTGTGAGAACTCATTCTTGGAAATCCTCTGAGATGAAAGATCACATCAGGATCCTTCAACAAATCCTGAACAATCTCTGTGATTGTATTAGAGCCTGAAGAGGCTTGGCAAGAAGGCAATACTTGTAGCCTGGAGAGGTGAAGAATACTTGTTGTAGAAACTATTTGGAAATAGTGGAAAATATCCTTCATATAGAAGGGACTAGACGTTGCTCTTGGTTGGAAGAGAGTGAACCAGGATAAAATACCTGAGTGAATTTCTATCCCTTATCTTTTATAGTTTTACTTATTTATACCAACTGTGGGAGTTGATTTTGGTTTGGTTAATCTTTTAAAAAGGATTTCTTGTGTGCATAAACTTTTTATCTTCTGCTTGTGAAAAGATTTCTCAAAAAAGGTTTTTGCGAAAATAATTAACAAACACAATTCACCCCCCCCCCCCCCCCTCTTATGTTTGCCTGTGCCAACTTCACCTAAAGATCAAATAATTGTTGTTACAGATGTCCTCAACAGGACAAAGAAAACACCATTGTTGGTACCTGGACAGTGGTTGCTTGCATCATATGACAGGAGAAAGGTCTATGTTCCTAGACCTCCAACTTAAGAAAGGATGACACGTTGCCTTTAGAGGGAATCAGAAAGGAAAAGTTATAGGAATTGGTACTATTGGTGGTAAACCACCTATTCCCTCTATATCTAATGTTCTTATGGTTAAAGGATTAAGACACAATTTGCTTAGCATAAGTCAATTATGTGATAGTGGATTTGATGTTTCCTTTACCAATGATGTATGCACAGTTAAAGACTGTTGTGGCAAAACCCTATTTTCAGCTAAAAGGCAAGAAAATCTTTATAAGATTGAACTGTCTGATGTCTCAGATCAAAGTGTAACCTGTCTGATGTCTAAAGAGGATGAGAGATGGTTATGGCATAAGAAACTAGGACATGCTAGTATGAAACTAATTTCTAAATTGAAAAAGGAATAACCTTGTGACATGATTGCCTAATATTAGTTTTAAGAAAGATGTCTTATGTGATGCATGTCAGAGAGGTAAACAGATAAAATCAAGTTTCAAATCTAAAAACCAAGTATCAACCTCTAGACCTCTTCAATTGTTATACATGGATCTGTTTGGACCAGTTAGTGTTGCCAGCCTAGCTGGAAGAAAATATGGATTTGTCATAATCGATGACTATTCTAGATTCACATGGGTACTCTTCCTAACACACAAGGATGAGTCTTTTAATGCTTTCTCAGTATTCTACAAAAGAGTACAAAATGAGTAGGGTTTCTGTATTTCTACCCTTAGAAGTGATCATGGGGGAATTTGAAAATGAGCAGTTTAGATAGTTCTGTGAGGAGAATGGAATCTCTCACAATTTCTCCGCACCTAAAACTCCACAGCAAATTGGAGTGGTTGAGAGAAATAATAGATCTCTATAAGAGATGGCTAGATCTATGCTCGATGAAAATAATCTCCCTAAGTACTTCTGGGCAGAAGCTGTAAACACTGCTTGTTGTGGACAAAACAGAATACTTATTAGGCCTTTTCTAAATAAGACTCCTTATGAATTGTTGATGACAACCAATGGTGAGGTTGCCTTGTTGATGATCTTTTTGGTTGAATTTTTAGACAAGAACTTAGTGTAACACTTTGTAACCAAAATCAAGTGAAGAAAGAAACAAAATGGATGAGAAAGAGATGGTGAAGGCGCCACAAACATGTAGTTTGATAAGCCAAGTGAGGTTCGCCACAAGAGTCTTGGATTCTTGATAAGAACAATAGTTTGGTTCAACCAAGAACCTAGGAGAACAAAGTCTCACAAATGGATTTCAATCCAAATTCAACATCAAAGTTACCATTTCATGTGTTTGTCACAAATTACATATAGTTGAGCAGCCAACTTTTGGGATTCCAAAACCAAACCAAAACCCCCACTTAATTGGCCCAATTCATGACCTTAAACACTCACTTATTCCCACTTAACTCAGCCATCATAACATGAGTTAATTTGCCTAAAAACCCTCGTAATGTAGCCACCAAATCATTCAACTCAGCCATAAGACTATGAAGGTTACCCCCCCCCCCCCCCCCAACCCTCTTCTTGACTCTTCATCCCCCTAATTATGTGGTGGTTACACTTGCTTCTCACATTAAAAGTGTAACCCCCATAATTAATACAATTTATCAAAATATCAACACACTAGTTTAGGAGTTCTTATAGCATGCAAGCTAAAGATTCCTCCCACTAAGACACATACAAATTCGTTTTCCATCATGGATTACAAGTGGGCTACCCCAAAAACATCACTTAGTAATTGGGAGCACTCATAAAACCCATTTACACTTATTAAATTAAAATAAACAACTAAAATTGGACTCTTCTTCATGTTGCACGCCCCTCTTGTCATGGATCCTTTAGTTGAATAATGAAAGTTAATAATTTGGGCTTCATTCCATCCAATCTTGCATTTGAGCTTGCTTCCATGATGAGAACCATAGTTTGACTTAACACTTGTTGGGCTTTCTTGGTTGTAACATTTGTAATTGGCCCACCAAGTCCTTGATAAGCTTCTTGAACCATACTCCAAATTGGGCTCATATCATTCCCTCCTTCTTTGAGTGAATTCGTCCTCGAATTGAAGTCTTCATCACCAAAATCAGTCATTTTGGGTGCATCCAGAGTGTTCTGCACAATGACATTGCCATAGGGTGCTTCCTTTGGAATGAAATTACCAAATTTCTGCAAAAAAGTTACAACACCACTAGACAAAGAAAGATCCTTAGAAGCATTAGCAATTAAATAAAAATTGTTGCAATAAAAAATGAATTGGGGTTGCCTTGAAATCAAAGCCTCCTTCTCTTCACTTTTTGTTGCCAAACAACTCTCTTTCTTTTCACTAATTTTCACAATATTTTCCTCATTATTTTTATCTTGATCACTCTTTTTTTCAATCCTTTTTTCACTCTCCTTTTCTTTCTTTTTCTCACTCTCCTTTTCTTTTCTCTCTTGATCTCTTTTTTCTCTCATTCTTATTTGATCCTCACTAACTTAATTTGGAGATAAAGGATAAAGAATGACCTTTCGGTCTAGATGCATGAAGGTGAACTTATTTGAGAACCCATCATGGATGGCCTTTTTGTCATATTGCCAAGGCCTTCCCAACAACATATGGCTTGCCTCCATAGGCACCACATCACAAAGTACACAATCTTCATACTTTCCAATTGAGAATGGGACCTCTACTTGTTTGTTCACCACCATTTCCCAAACCTCACTTAGCCATTGAAGCCTATATGGCCTTGGATGTGCCTTAGTAACAAGATTCAATTTGGACACCAATCTAGTGCTTACAACATTGGCACAACTCCCACCATCAATGATTGGAGAACATACCTTTCCTTGAATTAGACATCTAGAATGAAAGATATTCTCCCTTTGGCTTGCTTCATGATCCTTGACTTGACTTCCCAAAAGCCTTCTTACCATGAATAAGTCTCCCTCCGGAATTTCTTCTCCTTTTTCACTCTCCTCCTCACTTGAGGCTTCGCTTTGTGAGACCACTTCACCATTCCTTGCCACCATTGTCCTCTTTGTTGGGCATTGGGATGCAATATGCCCATGGCC
This sequence comes from Sophora flavescens, assembly GCA_030762895.1. Lineage (NCBI taxonomy): Eukaryota > Viridiplantae > Streptophyta > Magnoliopsida > Fabales > Fabaceae > Sophora > Sophora flavescens. The sequence goes on along the minus strand of CM061067.1, from coordinate 86,053,842 downwards.
TAAGCACTTGAAACACTTCATATCACGGCTCCTAGAACTTGTTTCCATTGGCTTCTTTCCTTGAGGGGTGCTCCCGGCCTCTTTAGAAAATGGTGCACCCTCCTTCTTTGAATCTTCCTTCCAATTTGAGGATGGAAATTTGGAAGATGAAGAAAAAGAATATTTGGACTTTCTCCTCTTAATTTGTTGCTCCACCTTAATCGCTTGTTGAACCAAATCTTCAAGCTCCACATAATTTTGTAACTCCACTATGTCTTGAATATCTTGATTCAAGCCATGTAAGAACCTTGCCATGGTAGCCTCCCTATCTTCTTTAAAATTTGACCTAAGTAAGGCCAACTCCATCTCCTTGAAATATTCATCAACGCTTTTGGTCCCTTGGGTAAGCCTTTGTAACTTGTTGTAAATATCCCTTTGATAATGATTTGGGACATACCTCTTCCTCATGATAAATTTCATCTCCTCCCAAGTGTCTATGGGCTCTCTTCCATGTCTTCTCCATTCTTTTTGTAGTTGGTCCCACCACACAAGTGCATATTCCTTGAACTCAAGGGCGGCTACTTTCACCTTCTTGCTTTCATTGTATGAATTACAATCAAAGACTTGTTCTATTTTTAGCTCCCACTCCAAGTAAGCCTCCGGATCATTCTTCCCAATAAAGGGAGGAACTTTGATTTTGACCCCTTCAAGTCCTCTATCACGTCTCTCTCCCCTATGTCCTCCTTTTCTATGTCGTCCTCCTCTTGGCCTTCCTCTTTCACTATCATAGTCACTTGAATCGTCACGGTGTAGGTTAGCAAGTTGTCTCTCATAATTGGCTTTCATTTGCTCCATTTGTCTTTGAAGAGCTTGGACTTGATGGTCCATCCTAGCTTGAAGAGTGTCTGACCTTGGAGATAATGGTGGACTATCCTCATTGTTGGCCATGATTTGAGTAGAAGAGTTTATGTGTTTCCTCACTACAGTCCCTCACTAGTTCACACAATGATTTTTTTTTCCACTCTTTTGGCTTTTTCCACACAAAAATGTATTTTGGACACTCTTCCCTTTTTCCTCTCAAATGTTCTCCTTTAGTTCTTAGAAGAGTCAAACACAAAAACCACACAAAAATCCAAAAAATTCAAGTAATAAAAATCACAAAACTTATCAAAACAAAGGAAAGGCTAGAAAGGCAAAGCTTTGGAAATAAGAACAAGGAAGAAGGGAAATATTTTTTTTTTGTTTCAAGAACACAAATTGCTCAAATAGACTTTTCTCTTCCTTTTTTTTTCCTTCAAGATTTCATGCACAATTTTTTTTTCTTATAATTTGTGCAAATTTTTTTTTTCAAACTTTGAAGAAGAGAATCACACTTAAAAACTTGTTTTTGAGCAAGAACAACAACACGAAATTTTCCCTTCACAAATAGAATCAAAGTGTAATTTTTTTTTTGATAGTTTGTTGGTTTAAAAGAAGAAAAGAATAAAGGTAGAAGAAGAAGAACAAAACTCATAAAATTCAACCAAAGCCTAAGCTTTGATACCACTTGATGACAACCAATGGTCAGGTTGCCTTGTTGATGATCTTTTTGGTTGAATTTTTAGACAAGAACTTAGTGTAACACTTTGTAACCAAAATCAAGTGAAGAAAGAAACAAAATGGATGAGAAAGAGATGGTGAAGGCGCCACAAACATGTAGTTTGATAAGCCAAGTGAGGTTCGCCACAAGAGTCTTGGATTCTTGATAAGAACAATAGTTTGGTTCAACCAAGAACCTAGGAGAACAAAGTCTCACAAATGGATTTCAATCCAAATTCAACATCAAAGTTACCATTTCATGTATTTGTCACAAATTACATATAGTTGAGCAGCCAACTTTTGGGCTTCCAAAACCAAACCATAACCCCCACTTAATTGGCCCAATTCATGACCTTAAACACTCACTTATTCCCACTTAACTCAGCCATCATAACATGAGTTAATTTGCCTAAAAACCCTCATATTGTAGCCACCAAATCATTCAACTCAGCCATAAGACTATGAAGGTTACCCCCCCCCCCCTTCTTGACTCTTCATCCCCCTAATTATGTGGTGGTTACACTTGCTTCTCACATTAAAAGTGTAACCCCCCATAATTAATACAATTTATCAAAATATCAACACACTAGTTTAGGAGTTCTTATAGCATGCAAGCTAAAGATTCCTCCCACTAAGACACATACAAATTCGTTTTCCATCATGGATTACAAGTGGGCTGCCCCAAAAACATCACTTAGTAATTGGTCTCACTCATAAAACCCATTTACACTTATTGAATTAAAATAAACAACTAAAATTGGACTATTCTTCATGTTGCACGCCCCTCTTGTCATGTATCCTTTAGTTGGATAATGAAAGTTAATAATTTGGGCTTCATTCCATCCAATCTTGCATTTGAGCTTGCTTCCATGATGAGAACCATAGTTTGACTTAACACTTGTTGGGCTTTCTTGGTTGTAAAATTTGTAATTGGCCCACCAAGCCCTTGATAAGCTTCTTGAACCATACTCCAAATTGGGCTCATATCAATTGTGGAAAAGAAAAAGCCCCAATATATCTTATTTTCATGCTTTTGGATGTGAATTTTTTATTCTGAATATACCAGAGATAATCTTGGAAAATTTGATTCTAAGGTAGATAAAGGTATTTTCGTAGGATATTCTGAAATGTCTAAGGCTTTTAGAGTTTACAATTCAAGAACTTGCATTATTGAAGAATCTGTTCATGTTAAATTCAATGATGGATTAAAGACTGATAAAGAACTATCAGATCTAGAAGATGATCTTGAAGGTCTTGATATAAACAAGCTAGAAAGTCAACAACCCGATCTAACCAAAATAGAACATGTGCTTGAGGATGTCAGACAGGTGGAGCAGACAAGTCAGCAGACGAGTCAGCAGACAAGTCAGCAGATAAGTCAAGATCTTCATGATGATCTCAAAAGGAATTGGAAGTTCAAAACTCATCATCCTAAGGATCTTATTATTGGAAATCCTTCTGAAGGAGTAAGAACCAGATTCACACTAAGAGAATCAAGCAATGTGACCTTTATATCAAAATTGGAGCCAAAACGCATTGAAGAAGCTCTTGAGGATGAAAGCTGGATTCTTGCTATGCAAGAAGAACTTAACCAGTTCACCAGAAATGATGTCTGGACTCTTGTCTCTAAGCCTAAAACAAGTCTGTTATTGGAACAAGATGGGTCATCAACAACAAATTGGATGAAGATGGTAAAGTTGTCAGCAATAAGGCAAGGTTAGTAGCTCAAGGCTATAACCAATAAGAGGGTATTGATTATACTTAAACCTTTGCACCTGTAGCTAGAATAGAAGCCATACACATTTTAATGTCATATGTTGTACAACACCAAATCACCCTGTTTCAAATGGATGTAAAAAGTGCTTTTCTAAATGGTATAATTATAGAAGAAGTGTATGTTAAACAAACCCCTGGTTGTGAGGATACTGATAAACTAGATCACATTTTCAAAAGGTATTATATGGTTTGAAACAAGCACCTAGAGCATGGTACGATAGACTTAGTTCTTTTCTCATGCATAATAGTTTTACTAGAGGACAAGTACTCAAGAAATGCTCTAAAGAGAACTTTGTTATAGTTCAAATATATGTTGATGATATTATTTTTGGAGCAACTAATGAAAAGCTGTGCAAGGAATTTTCAAATCTAATGCAAGCTGAATTTGAGATGAGCATGATGGGAGAATTGAAGTTCTTCCTTGGATTACAAATCAAGCAAACAATTGATGGAATTTACATCCATCAACAAAAGTATACCAAGGAGATACAACAACCAACAACCAAGCCTTATCCCACTAGATGGGGTCGGCTACATGGACCATACGGCGCCATAATGTTCTATCATGAATCATGTTAATAGTTAAATCATTGGCCTCCAAATCTTTCTTAATAGTTTCTCCTATAGTTTTTCTTGGCCTACCTCTACCTCTAGCTATTGGATTGTCTTCCACTTGGTCCATTCTCCTTACTACAGAATCTAAAGGTCTCCTCCATACATGCCCAAACCACCTAAGTCGAGATTCAACCATCTTTTCTACAATAGGTGCTACCCCAACTCTCTCTAATGCTATCATTCCTAATCCTATCACGTCTAGTTTTTCCGCTCATCCAGTGCAACATTCTCATCTCTGCTACATTGATTTTACTCTCGTGTTGATTTTTTACCGCCCAACACTCCGTCCCATACAACATCGCCGGTCTAATAGCTGTACGGTAAAATTTTCCCTTTAGCTTAAGAGGTACCTTTTTATCACACAAAAAACCCGAAGCCTTCCTCCATTTCGACCACCCTGATTGAATCCGATGGTTTACATCTCCCTCAATTTCTCCGTCATTTTGTATAATAGACCCAAGATATTTAAACCGTGTGACTTGTGGTATGTTGTGGTCTCCAACTTTCACCTCTAAGCTAGAGGTGTTTCGCCTTTTGCTAAACTTACATTCCATATACTCCGTCTTGCTTCTACTCAAGCGGAATCCATGTGCTTCTAAAGATTGTCTCCAAGTCTCCAACCTTCCATTTATATCATCTCTCGACTCTCCAACTAGGACTATATCATCAGCGAAAAGCATGCATCGCGGTGTTGGCTCTTGAATGTGCTCCGTAAGTACATCCAAGACCAAGGTAAAAAGATAGGGGCTTAAAGCTGACCCCTGGTGCAGGCCTATGGTTATTGGGAAATCTTCTGTGGCTCCACCCTGTGTTCTCACACTAGTCGTGGCCCCCTCATACATATCCTTGATAGCTCGAATATAGGCAATCCGAACACCTTTCTTTTCTAGGGCTTTCCACAAAACCTCTCTTGGCACCCTACCATACGCTTTCTCCAAATCAATGAAGGCCATGTGTAAATATTTTTGATCCCTTCGATATTGTTCCATCACTCGTCGTAGCAAGTAAATTGCTTCCATGGTCGACCTCCCGGGCATAAAACCAAATTGGTTGTCGGTGATTTTGGTTTCTTTTCTTAGTCTCCGTTTAAGCACCCTTTCCCATAGCTTCATAGTATGACTCATAAGCTTAATCCCCCTATAATTTGCGCAATTTTGTATATCTCCCTTGTTCTTGTAAATCAGAACTAAAGTGCTTCTCCTCCATTCGTCCGGCATTTTCTTTGACCTCATAATCTCGTTAAAAACTTCGTGAGCCAACTAATGCCTCTATTTCCTAGACTCTTCCATACCTCCACAAGTATATTGTCTGGTCCAACTGCCTTGCCATTATCCATCCTTCTCAAAGCTTCTTTTACCTCATGCTCTTGGATTCTACGATAAAAAGTGTAATTTTGGTCCTCCTCTCTGATGTCAAGCACCTGTGAGCATGATAAAACTTCAAATCCTTCATTAAATAACTTGTGGAAATAATTCTTCCATCTATCTTTAATATCTTGTTCCTTAACCAAAATTTTACCTTTTCATCCTTAATACACTTCACTTGGTCCAAGTCTCTTGTCTTTCTTTCCCTATTTTTAGCAAGCCTATAAATAGATTTCTCACCATCTTTGGTGCCTAAGGATTGATACAACTCGTCAAAAGCTTTAGTTCTAGCTTCGCTCACTGCCTTCTTGGTCTCTTTTTTGGCCACCTTATAATTTTCCCAATTTTTAGCATTTCTACATAAAGACCAAACTTTAAAACATTCCCTTTTAACCCGAACCTTAGCTTGCACACTTTCATCCCACCACCAGGATTCTTTACCCTTAGGTCCGAATCCTCTTGATTCACCAAGCGTCTCTATAGCTACCTTCCTAATCCCCTTGGCCATCTTGTCCCACATAACATTTGCACTTCCGTTTGCCTCCCAAAACCCTCCCTCCAAAACCTTGTGTTGGAAGATCCTTTGTTTTCACCCTTCAGTTGCCACCACTTGATCCTAGAAACCTTTTCGTGGCCTCTTCTCTTCACACTCCTTTTAACTCTTACATCCATGACCAAGACTCTATGTTGGGTAGTCAAGCTCTCTCCAGGTATGACTTTACAGTCCAAGCAAATCTTTCTATCCGATCTCCTAATAAGAAAGAAATCTATTTGAGAGCTTGTCACCCCACTTTTGTACGTGATAAGATGCTCCTCACGTTTCCTAAAACACGTATTGGCTATAGTAAGATCGAAGGCAGATGAAAAGTCCAAAATAGACTTGCCCTCACCATTTACCTCCCCTAGGCCATATCCCCCATGCAAACCGTCGTAACCTCTAGGTGCCCTCCCTACATGCCCATTTAGATCACCTCCTAAGAAAATCTTTTCACCTAGCGGTATTTCCTAAATTAGGCCTTCTAAATCCTCCCAAAATTTTACCTTGAAGTGTTCTTCTAACCCTACCTGAGGTGCGTAAGCACTAATCACATTAAAGGTGTCTTGTTCCACTACAAATTTTAGGGCAATGATCCTATCTCCAACCCTTTTTACATCCACAATATCATTCTTCCAATATTTATCCACAATTATGCCCACCCAATTTCTCAATTTTACTTTGCCAGTGTACCAAAGCTTAATACCCGAAGAGTCTAATTCCTTTGCCTTTTCTCCCACCCACTTAGTTTCTTGTAGGCACATGAAATTGATCCTCCTCCTAATCATAGTGTCAACTATTTCCATTGATTTACCTGTAAGTGTGCCTATATTCCAAGTTCCAAAGCGAATCCTACTCTCGTGAGCTAGCTTCTTTACCCACACTCGTTCACAAAAATGTGGGAACCCTTGCTTATTTTTCACTACATCCAGGCGGCGGTGCAGCGGCCCTTGCTCTTTTGACACTGTACTCGAGCTATACAGCACGTTGCTTCTGGGCAACGACCTAGCATTAGAATTATTACGTCATTGATCCATGTCATAGAGATTCGACTAAGTTTTACGTTGGCTGTCGATGGCCTAACACAACCCTCTCCTTTTATCCGGGCTTGGGACCGGCTATGTTTAGCTTTGTCACAAAGCACAACATAGGCAGGATTAAAAGTATACCAAGGAGATACTCAAGAAATACAAAATGGAAAATGCAAAGCTCATGAAAACCCCTATGCAACCTAATGCAAAACTAAGCAAAGATGATGAAGGTAAAAAGGTAGACCAAACTGTCTACAGAGGTATGATTGACTCTCTACTGTACTTAACTTCAAGCGGACCTGACATTCAATTTAGTGTCTGTATGTGTGCTAGATTCCAATCTGATCATAGAGAATCTCATCTTAAGACTGTTAAAAGAATATTTAGATATTTACTTGGAACTACTAATCTTGATTTGCTTTATTTAAGATCAAAAGAATATCGATTAGTGGGATATTGTGATGTTGATTTTGCTGGAGACAGAATAGAAAGAAAAAGAACTAGTGGAGGATGTCACTTCATTGGAGCAAGTTTAGTCTCATGGTCAAGCAAGAGGCAGACAACTATTGCACTGTCTACTGCTGAAGCAGAATATATCTCTACTGCTAGTTGCTGCTCTCAACTCTTATGGGTAAAATAATGATTTCATGTAATAATGATTTACTATTCAAATCATATTTTGCTCACCAAACACTCCAAAATCTGATGAAAATAAATTCATTGACTTCCCTTTGTTTCGTTCCAGTTTAATTCCTCTCCCCGACAGTGTAAAACGATCGTATTTCTTATGAAAATCGTACCCGAAAAATCAATAAAATAAAACTTTTTAACCAAAAAATTTAAAATAGTGAAAACATTAGCAATCGTAATTAGAATCCCAATCATTTCGTTCACGAGTAAAAATTTCATTTTCTGATCAGTAAACTTGTACCGATAGAGAAAACGCAGACCGGGATTTTTCTGAATTTTCAGCTGAAATTTTTACCGGAGCTTCTTAAGATATACTAAGTTATGGAAATAATTTTAGTTTTTCAAAATAATCTCTAAAAATTTAAAATCAATTACAAGCAAGTACACACTTAAGCACAGATTAATAAGAAACAGAAAATCGGGGCATTACAGAAGTAGCTTGGGGTGAGCGAGCTCCTTGATGCCGAAGAAAGGAGTCCACTTGGAGTACTCCAACTCTTCAGTGACATCCATACCTAGCTTCTTCATCTTTTGAAGATCAACAATCTTTCCCGGAATAATCTTTTCTATCTCAATAACCTTGAGATTGTATTTCTCAGCATCCTTTGTAGAGAGATGCTTGGATGATGCCATTTTTGAGAGAAGACGGTTCTAGGGTTTCGAAAGAGACGAGGGTTTGAAAGATGAAAAGGCAAAGAGATTTTGGAATTTTGAAAGCGTAAAGATTGAGCCTTTCTGATCCTTTGCCTTTTATAGACATAAAGATAGGAGAGAGAAAAAAGAAATTTTAAATCAAAACGGCACGATTCATATGGGGAACAACAGCGCCTATTTATGATATAATGTAAAAATGGTTTCGAGATATATAATTTTCTGAAACAGACAGCACCCCCCCCCCCCCCCTTCTCTCTTTATAAGCTCACTTATTTTCTCATTCACCACTTTTCTCTCACCAACCACCAACTCAACAACACTTCTACTACACTCACTTTCATTTTCTCTTGTTTTTGAGAAACTCAAGTCTTGCCTCCAAGCTCTCAATTTCTGCAGCACCTAGGTATAATATGTAGCTATTATACTTCAAGTTCTTGCTATTTTCATCTTCTTGTACATGCATGTTGAGGTGGTTCTTGCAAAGCTTGTTCATTTTTTTTTAAAGCTCTTTTATTTCAATGTTCTACTCATCTTCACCACCATTTTCAACACTTGCATGTTGAAAAAGCCTTTCCCATGACCTATTTTGAAGGGTGACCAAAACCCTAAGGAGGAGAGGTGATGATTTTGTAACCATTTTTCACATGCACGTTGGTTTTACTATAGTATTTGTTCATGGTTTCAACTTGTGTTCTTAAAGCAAAACCCTTTTTACATGAAAATGGTTTTTATCAACTCCTACTCATGTCTACATTCATTTTCATGTCTTGCATGTGGAGAGAAAGTCATCCTCCCTATGATTGTCGTGTTGGCCGAAAACACCAAGAGGGAGAAAGGATGAGTTTTTGCTAAAATCTCACATGCATAGCTTTAGATCTTTGGTTCATGAATTTTTTAACTAAAGCATTTTTTTTTGAGACTATGTATACCTTCTTGTGATGGTTCTATGGCCAAAAATCTAAAATTTTAAGTTAGTGAGGCCTAATTTTTAATCACTTGAAAGGTTGCATGGTTAATACACTAAGTTCTTTGCATTAGTAGCTTAACAATGACCTTGTTGGCTTGTGATAGCCGAAACTTACTTGATGAATTGATGAGGCTTGTTCAAATTTTTTTAAGCTAAATGATGCTTAGAACACTATAAAGTTTACATGCATGAAATTAGATTGATGAAAAAAAAAATACTACCACCATTTCTGGAGAAGGCCGAAACCTGTGCTTCATGAGGCCAAGATTATAAAATTTTATTTTCAAGTTTTAAACTTTTATTTGACCTCCTTGATGCTTGAGGATCATAGATCCAAAAGTTTGTGAAAATTTAAAATTTCTAGCATGATATTCTAAGCATGGCCGAATGCATGCATCAAATTAGGGTGATTTTATAAAAATTTTACTTATGTTAAACACTTGTTTCTGTATAGATTTGTAATCGTAACGCGAACTAGTCGTTCCTCTTTAAAAACCACAACCGAGTTTCATTACCATTTTACTCTGAGGTAAGGGAAGAAAGCATGATCAGGGATACTAAAGTTATGATGACCATGTGTTACCTGTATTTGTTTGATGTGTTGGTTGAATGCTTGTTATAGTGCTTGGTTTGATGAGTGATTTGATTTAGTTGATATGCTGATTTTTATTTGATTTATATAATTTAAGTGTTTATGTTGATTATAAAATGTTTATTATGATATGGATATGTTGATTTATTGATGTAATTGTTTCGTTGTTGCATATAAAGCCTAACCTTGAGTTAGAGCTCAAAATAATAAGTTAAGATAAAAACCTTAACAAGATCATAAAAGAAATTTACAAAATAAATAATGTTTTTGAAAAGAAGTTTTGTTTGAAAAAGAGAAGAAAGTTAAGGTTATATTTCTAAATTTTTTTTTACATTAGAAATTTTATGAAATAGTATATTTTGATTTATTGAATTAAAAGAAATTTTTTTAAAGGAAGATTAATTTGATTTTATTGAAAAAGAGTGAATTTTTAAAATCAAGGTGATTTTTGAAAAATAAATTTCAAATAAAATTTTGTACAAATTTTTTTTTTCTCAAAACTATATTCCAATAACTTGGATAAGTTATGAAAATTGATTTTGTTTTGTTTTTCACTGAACAAAATAATAATAATAATAATAACGTTGAAAAATGGACCTATTAACCGAGACGTCGAGCTACTAGTGTAATTAAACACGTTGATCTATGATCCGTGTCATGTTGTTGTAGACTTTGTGTCCTTATACGTTGTTGTGGACGGCGCGTCCTACAGACGTTATACAAACGTGATAAGCGCAGTAAAGGTGTAAAGTTGTTTTCTACTACCACAAAGTCTTAGACTGATGCATCGGTTTAAGACTCTCGTGATTGGACACTCGGACTCAAATGTCTTGTGTTTACAAATTTTAATACATTGAAAAGTTATGGAGGTTGTGAGCCTTTGAGCTTCGACAAGGAAAGAATTATACACAAATAAAAGCCTCGATAATAAAAAAAATTTCATGCATTTGACAAATGTGCCCAAAGTTGTTTTGTGTGAGTACGTTGAAGGGTAGGGTATATCATGCTACGTTGTATCATTGTGCCTTGACGGACAATGAAATCCATATGCCTTGATTACTATGCCTTGAGTTGGATAGTATGCTATGGATATCCACGCACGTTGCACAATGTGCCAAAAGTTTTGGGTAGTGTAGTGGACTAACACGTTGTGCCTTTTATGGCAAAAATTTTGGACCTGATCAGCTCATTTTAAACAAAGTGAAGTTGGGGTCTCCGGAGATTAGGATAGAAGTTGAATCATAGAAGTGTCATGGTTTTCAAAAAGCAATGATTATCTCTTGCCACGTACTGCTTAAAATGATATCTTGTTACTTGTATATGTTTCTTTGTGTGTTTTGGGTGCATATAGTTGTCATAATTATCCATATATTGGTATCTTACCCTTGCATTTTCCTTCATGTATATACGTATGTATCATGTTATGTTGAGACTAGATGGACCCAGCTCTGCCTCTCGTGCACTCCCGGGTGCCGACGATCATGTTTGAGGATGCCGACAACCATGGGGCTTGGGTGATTCATCCGGGGAATCACAGGCCGAGTACACTGGCCCGATTTTCACTATAGAAGGAACACAGGAGGGAGGTCCAGAGAGGAGGATTCATACCGTGGAGACCATCCAGATATCACTTCCACCAGCTTGATTGTATGTACAGCACCTAGCAGACCTAGGACAGCTAGTGTTGAATCCACCACCTCTGAATGTGGCACCAGCTTCACCCGTAGAGGAGGATCTGGAGGAATTCATGGATGAGGAACCTCAGTATCATCCTATGAGTAGTGATGATGATGATGATGCACCTGGCAAGGGAGCCAGGTGGAAGTATCCTCTTCTGATACTTCTTCTGGAAATGAGGGAGACTTTCGTGGTCTCCCGAATGGGTATCACTAGTTTGACTTGACCAGCTTAGGAAGTCTAGTTTTATTTTGGAGTAATGATGTTGGATGGATCTTGTCAGTCACATGCTTTATTTTGTCTCTTTAAACTATAAGTGCAATGTAGTGTTTTGTTTAAGAAACTTGGATGTACACTCAAGGAAACTTCTGTCAATGCACCTGTCACTAAGAAGGTGTTTGTTATCAATGTGAATATTATGTATGTTTTCTATGAATGTAAGTTGATCTTTTAGTTTCATGTCTTAAGTTGAGTTTTATTTAATAATGAATTACTAATTAAATATTGACATTCCGAAAGAAATCGACATGTCCTCTAATAACGTTAATATTAGTAAAAAGGATTAATTAATGTAATGCCCGAGTGAGGGTGTTACAACTTCAAACCTTCTGGAGAAATGATGTGGTTGTCACCAACAGGCTCAACGAAACCAAGAGCTTTAAGACTGAAATGGGGGATAAAACCCTTCTCTTCCCCATCAGCTCTCTAGAGCTTGTCACAAAGTGCCCGAGAATCGGAGCTGGCTTCACACCCAATTGGGAAACTGAAGTGGGAGTTGACAATGTCAACATTGCCATCTATGGTGTTCCCAAACCTGTGAACCCTAAGCCTGTCAACATGGTGGTCAAGTGCAGATTCCTGCACAAAGTGATTTTGGAGTGCGTGATGCCAAGGAAAGGCTCACGAGACAGTGTGACCAAGATGGACAGATTTGCTCTGTACCACATGATCCACAAAATCAAGGTGGACATCAACGACCTCATATATATGTCCATCTTGGTCACACTGTCTCGTGAGCCTTTCCTTGGCATCACGCACTCCAACATCAATTTGTGCAGGAATCTGCACTTGACCACCATGTTGACAGGCTTAGGGTTCACAGGTTTGGGAACACCATAGATGGCAATGTTGACATTGTCAACTCCCACTTCAGTTTCCCAATTGGGTGTGAAGCCAGCTCCGATTCTCGGGCACTTTGTGACAAGCTCTAGAGAGCTGATGGGGAAGAGAAGGGTTCTATCCCCCATTTCAGTCTTAAAGCTCTTGGTTTCGTTGAGCCTGTTGGTGACAACCACATCATTTCTCCAGAAGGTTTGAAGTTGTAACACCCTCACTCGGGCATTACATTAATTAATCCTTTTTACTAATATTAACGTTATTAGAAGACATGTCGATTTCTTTCGGAATGTCAATATTTAATTAGTAATTCATTATTAAATAAAACTCAACTTAAGACATGAAACTAAAAGATCAACTTACATTCATAGAAAACATACATAATAATAATAATAATAATAATAAGAAGAAGAAGCCTGCTGTTGAGCAGAAGGAGGAAGAACCAGTGGTTTCCACTGATGAGTCAGATGTCCCCATTTCTGAGAGACTGTTCAAATCGTCTAGAAAGGTGGCTAGACAAGACCAAATTCCAGAGCTGCAACCTTCAGTGTCTGAAGATTCTGCTGAGACAGTTAAGCCCTTGAGGTTCAAGCTGAAGAGACCTTCTCCCAAGAAGAAGACTACTGAAGCTGAGGAATTAGTGGATGTTCTTGCCCATCCCAGTAAGAAAGGAAGCTGGTGAAGACCTTTGCCAAGGTCAGACAAGTTGAGTCTGAGCCTAGCAAAGAGGAAGCATCTACTCAAGGGGAGCAGACAAAGCAAGTCCTGGAAGAACCAAAGAAGACTTTCATTTTGGGAATTATTCCCAAAAAGAGATGATCTGGTTACCCAGTACCTGCAAAGACTGAAGTGCCTGCAGAAGCTAACACTACAGAAGACCTGTCTGGAGGAGCTCAGACAGTTGTGCCCGAGGATGACCAAGTGTCTCCATCTCACAAGAAGTTGAAGCTATATGAAAACCAGATAACTCCTTCTTCCCCTTTTCATCAAGGTATCATATCCCTATCTGTCTCTTCTCCATCTGCCCTTTTTGTTCAACCTCTCTCTGTTGCATCTCCTCTTCCCTCACCAGTCTCCTCTTTACAAACTCAAAAATCATCTTTCACTGTCGTACCTGATGAATGTCAGTACACAGTTGTTCACAGGGACTCTGCTCCCAAAGAACAAACTGGCATATCATCGAGACTCTTTGTGTCTGATCTGCAATCTCTTTTATTTGCAAGTATCTCACATGCCTCTGTCATTCCTTCTCCTCCACCTTATATTATTAACCCCTGTAGAGAACTTTTCTTCTACCCACATATTATTCTCTTCATTAGAACATTAGCTGGAACTCACTATCCTGCTTCTGTTGTAATGCTACCTCGTAGGTCTAGGTATTTCTTTATGTTAGTTACTAGATAAAATTCTTTCTGCCATATTGATTCTTTATTACTTATCCCTCCCTCTGTTTTAGCTCAAACACCTCCTTCCCCACCTATCCCAATAACCATCATCAGACTGTCTTTATCCGAGAGAATTTCTTGTGTGTTTCCTTCACCTGATACGGACTTTGTCAGAATCAGTCTTATCTTCAAATTCGTCTTTCTTCCTTTCTATGCTCTTCAAACTCTCTATGAACTTTTCTTCCCTTCCATCACCTCTCCCATATCTTTACCTAAGGAACCCCCAGTTTTAGCCTTACCCTGGCACTCTTCTCTGTCTGTCTCTTTCTCAAGTCCGTCTACAAAAGCCTCCACTTCTCAGACAATAGCCTTACAAGACTTTCATCTGCTTCAAACACAAGTAGAAGACTTAAGAAGACAGCTGGATGAAGAAAGGCGAGCTAGGCCGCTCTTAGAGCAAAGGGTTGCTGCCTTATATTTGTTACTTAGTCAATCTAGATAGCTTTGTTTCTCTGTTATAAACTGCCCTATACTTATCAAAGCTCATGATGAATAAAATATATTTTTTCCTTACTTTCCTTATTTCTTTACTTTTTTATTATGATTACTCCTTTTTGTTGTTGACAAAAGGGGGAGAATGAATGTGATATGATCTTAATGAGAAAGTAATATATGGACATGAGTATGTTATGATATGAGCAAAGTATGTTGATCAAAGTATATTCTGATAATTGCTCAGATAAATCTTAAGTAAGATTGCTCTGATAATTTCTAAGCAAGACAATTCAAATTTATGTGTGACTAAGTTAACCGGATTATATGATTAATCCTAATGTCTAATCAAGCATCTGCATAACCTGTCTGCTTAAGAAAATTTCAACCGTCTGATATATGCTATTTTCTTTGTTGATATTTTCTGACGTTCATTAAATCATCTCAATGTTTGTCATCATAAAAAATGGGGAGATTGTTAAGTCTCTAAAATGTTTGATGTGCATTTCCCTAAGTTTTGATGAGAACTAAACATTGGTTAATGATTTAATTAACCTTCATATTGGTTGCTAACCTGTTTATCTAGTGTGCAGATTAAAACAGTAAGAATCATCTGTCTGCTCATATAGGTGACTACCTGTCTGGATAAGCGAAAGTCAACCTGCCTGCTGATTAGGATTATTGATTTCTTTCAAGATACATCTTCAACCTGTCTCCCCACGAGTTCCTACACTTGTCTGAGGTTACTCGTTGAAGAATCAAGGACCAAACAAGCTTGTGCTGGTTGTCCCATCAGAAAGAGACTTGAAGCCTTCTCTCCTACTAAGTCTCACGCTTATCAAGAAAAGTCAGAAGTTACTCTCTCAAGCAACCTTGGATATCAGAACCAAAGACCAGCTAAAGAATGCTTCCAACGTGCTTTATTCCCTAGTAGCTCTGGTCTTTACACGAAAAGGGAATTGTACTCAGCAACGTACAAAAAGCTCTCTGTACAACTCTGATATGGCTGAGTCACGATGCATAAAGCCATGACCCTACAAGTTAGAGTACAACTAACGTTCCTATTGCATTAATGGCTGTCCAGAATGACTCTATTGTATTTAATGAAGTTCTGCTTGAAGTCAACATCTGAAGGAATGTCTCTAACGGATCTTAAATGCTTGAAGACTATAAATACAGAAGTCATTGAAGATGAATATATAGAGAATACATATACCATTAAAGAGCCATTACTATGCGCATTAATATCTTCATTCTTTCATTCTGTATTCTTCAATCATTTGAAGTTATTACGCAGACTTTCCTAAGCTTTACATTTAAACCATTCTCTGAGTGTTAGTGAAAGATCTATCTGTTTGAAGTTGTATTTATTACAAACCAAATTTCTCAAACAAATTTGAGGAGCCTAAAGAGGCTAGGTGTGCAAAGAATACTTGTCTTGGAACCTCTTCAGGCTCGGTGTGCAAAGAATACTTGTCTTGGAGCCTGAAGAGGATAGGTGTGCAAACAATACTTGGAGGCTGTAACCTGATCAGCTATAGTGGATAAAACTTGGTGTTGCCAAGGACTGGACGTAGCTCTTTGCTTTGAAGAGTGAACCAGGATAAATAACTGTGTCAATCTCTCTTTCCTTATAAACTCTTTAGTTACTTTAGTTTTCTTATCTTTTTATCAAGTTGTGTGTTTGCCTAAGTCACTATTAAAATTTTATCAGACAGGTCACCTGTCTGTCCTGTATCTTTCCACTCGTCTCAACCAAGCTTTTGTATGCGAAAAGTTTTCAACTTCATTTAAATTCTGATAAACACAATTCAACCCCCATTCTTATTTTTATAGTTACTATTTCAAATCAAACTAAGATGTGATATTACTTAACTAGATTCTTTATTTTATATATTATTTCAAAAAATAACTTTATTGTTAATTGAGGTTTATTTTATTTTATTTATATATTTTAGTTGAGGTTTAGCAGTTTAATCTCTTAACATTTTGTTATAAAACATGATTTTCTACCACAATTACATATTTAATTATTTTTTATTATCATTTCAAGAACTAAATTTTGACTTTCAAATTTATCAATTTTTATTTAATTATTATGCTCAACAATAATTTTTTTCACTAAGTTTTATTTTTCATTTTATTATTATTATTATTATTTTAAATAGTGAGTTTTTTCTCTCATATCCATCTTTTGTCATTTTATTATTATGACAAACAATTTTTTTTCCTCTAAATTTCATCATCTATCATTTTATTACTTTTTATTTTATATAGTCACATTTTACTTTAGGGACCTAATTGAAAATTTTATATAAGTTCAGGGACTCAATTAGAAACTTTTTAGTTTAGGGACCCAATTGAAAATTTTATATAAGTTCAAGTATTTAATTAGAAATTTTTTTAGTTCAGGGACCTAATTGAAAATTCCCAAATAGGTCACGGACCAACTCAATAATTAAACCTATTTTTTAGAACTACATAATTAATAAAGGTTGTAAAAAATACTTAATAAATATTTTACATATTAAAATTTAAAGATTGTATACAAATAAAATGCAAACAAAATATATTAAGTAATTATATTTATGCCTATTTATTAAATAAAAAACACACCATAGGATTATGTCCTCCATCATTTTATAAAATGGTGGATGAGGCTTAGTAATATAATAGATCTTACCACCCGACTCAGTTTCTACTTTCTACGCTAAGTAGAGTCTCACATTGTCCGTCGAGTATCCAAATTCTAAAGTTTCCACATATTTTTTTTATGAAAAAATCATCTTTCTTTTTTGTTTTGACACAAAACAATCATCTTTCTTAAAATTAGATATAAATAAATAATATGATTTCTTGCCTATATCATTAATATTTTATATAACATAATAACATATTTATCATGAATTATTTATTTTAAAATATTTATTTAAATTTTAAAATTTTAATTTTCTACTTATTTTATTTTAGGACTTAATTATTAATATTTAAATTTATACACAATTTTAATATATCATAGTAACTCTATTCTTTGCAAATATCGTTAGGCAGGGCCGTGAAGAGAACTTTTGAGACCTAAGACAAAAAAATTGGAAAGACTTAATAATACCTAGTTGCATACATATAATGGTTTTGGTTATTTAATTATTTAAATATTATTTTACTAGTTTCCTATAAGTGTTGTCCTTCCTAAAAATATGATATGTGCATTTCTTATGACTATAGCCATATGTCCACAAACCAACGAAGAGTATTGTATAACAAAGATACGAGGTTGAGGCCTAAGGCGAAGGCCTTATTCGCCTTACTATATCCACGACTATGTCATTAGGTCACAATTGGATTTTTAGATTTGGACAAAGAAAAATATTATTCAGTTTTCTAAAGATATTAGTTAATAAATTTAAATAATTTTTTTATTGAGAACATGTGAATTTAATATTTAAAAAATATTGTACTTAGATTTGTAATAAAATTTTCTTTATTTATATTTTTAATTAATATTTTTAGGGAATTAGTTAGCATTACCCTGAAACAAATAATTCTATTAGGATATTTAAGTCAATATAATTTAGTTCCGACCGGTCCCATGAACCAGTAGTTCGATATTCAATGATAATAATTAATAAGAATACCCTACTAATGGGCAATTGGCAAATATGTTATGACTAATGACCATTAAAATTGCGAAACTATTAGGACCATGGTTCATCAGACATATCGGTCAGAAATAAACGTAAAGTTCATTTCACAAGCAATGTTTGGTTAGCAAAATGCTTGCCTTATTTGGGGAATACTTGAGGGCTCTTGAGCCATTTATCATCGAGCAATTTTAGTCACACTTATCTTAATACACCCTTTATTATATGTTGAATTTTATATAAGATCATACGTTTTGATAGGGTCTCATATGCAATCCACACAATAACATATAGTACATTGAAAAAAAAGGTATGATAGAGTGTGTCTTAGCATTTTTCTTTGTCAAATGAAAATTTTCCCAAATTAATCTTCATATATCAAATGGCTGTACAATGTACATCAAAGAAGTTGATATTCTAATTACCCAATGTAGTAAAATATAATATGATTACCGTCTTGTTTTGAATAGCATTTAATTGACGGATTTGGATTTTCTCATGTTTACATAAAATAGGATTCTCTTCATTGGAGAGGAAAAAAAACAAAATTTTTAAATTATAACTAGTGGGACTATAACCAATCATGGTGGGTCCATATATTAAAAGATGTATCTATATCTCTCTAACATGACCATCATGTTCCAGAAGAGGATCTAATTCCTTTAATTGACATGCAATATTATTGTAAAAATTTTATGATTGTTAATCAATTATAAAATTTCATATTATTATTATTTTTTTGACAAAATAAAATTTCATATTATTAAAATTATTTAATTCTCTCTTTCAAATAAAAAAAGTATTTAATTCTCAATATAATTATATTAAAAATTACATAAAATGTTTAGTCATTAATTATAATATAAATTTAATCCCATATCAAAATTAAACTCGTACAAAAATATACAAGTGTCAATTTCGATATGAAGACTGCTAGGCTATCGTGGCCACCCACATGTCAATTCAAGTAAAATACAACGAATTCACCGACTTGCTTAGGAACATACGTGGCACAGTTTGATATATTTTTTAGGCTAAAATACCTTTTTGGTCCTTTATCTATTGGTAGAAATTCGTTTTGGTCTTTTATCTCTTAAAAAATTCATTTTGGTTCTTTATCTTTCAAATGTTACTCAAAATGATCCTTCCGTCAGTTCTGTTACTGGATTCCGTTAATGACCAGCCGGAGATTTGCCGGAATCTCGGTATTTCGTCGGAATCTGGGTAATTCTTCTCAAAACTCCTTATCATTCATCTCATTTCTTCTAAAATCAAATTACAGATATCCATCATTATTCTTAAAACCCCTTCCCCTTCTTCTAATTTTTATGAAACCCTTAAGCTCCCTTACACATACATGAAGCATCGTCCCTGCTAACAAGATATATCCCTCCCTTCCTTCCCCCTCTCTGCTTTGATTCCACAGACATTGATTGGTAGAACCATAAAATAATTAAGGAGAAAAAGGAAATGTCAGCTGTAACGCTCTAAGTGGAAAAACCCGAAACAAAAAGTCCAACTACCAGCAAGTTGTTTTGTGCTTAAAATCCTAACAACTCCACATCAAATCACATATATTAAGTTTCTTCCTGCTATTATTTGACTCAGAGATAGATGATTGAGTTTAGGTTACTCTCTGCAAGAAACTTGAGTGGATAAATATCTACATGATTTTTTTAGATTAATAGATTTTGTAAATCACGTCTAACTTTTAATTACATCCAGAACAAGGATGAACCAAGTGGAAGGATATTTGCAATTGCTATCTCTTATTTGCAATCGGATCATTATGTGATTAATATATACTAGAAAATTAATTGTTGATGATACATTAAACACTTTATTTCTTCATCTCAAACTTGATACTACAAGTTACTTGTCAATTTTTTCATATACATTAACTAGAAAGAATATAGATACATAAAATTGGGAGAAATCTGGAATAAACAGATTCCAGAGTGAAAAACAAAAAAAAATCAAATATTGCTTATATGGTTTCTGAGATGAAGAAGAGGTTAGGGTCTGTGAGGGGAGGAGAGTGAAAATGAGTTTTAGAAGAAAAAAAAATTAGAAGGGGAAGGGGTTTTGAGAAAGATGAGTATGTATAATTTAAGTTTAAAAAAAATGAGATGAAGGAGAGAGAATTTTGAGAAGAACTGTCCAGATTCCGACGAATCTCCGACGGGTCACTAACGGAATTTGATAACAGATCTGACAAAATAATCATTTTGAGTAACATTTGAAAGATAAGGACCAAAATGAATTTTAAAAGATAAAGGACCAAGACAAATTTTCACCAATAGATAAAGGATAAAAAATGTATTTTAACCTATTTTTTAAAACAAAATCTTTTCAACATTTGAAATATTAAATGAGGAATGATTTTTTTACACATTAATGGAGGTGTCTTTTTTGTTTTTTGAGTGTATTTTTGAGAAGTATATTATTATGAACATAAAAAATAAGATAAACATATAAAATATCACATATGATATTCAAATTTTACATTCAAATAACGTAACTCATATTAAATATATTTGTTTCTTTCGATCGAACACATATTTTTTCAATATGCAAGTAAATTTATTCCATTCTACTATAATATTATTTTAACAAGAAAAAAAAATGCAATTTACTTTTTAAGAATTTGGATAATAATATGATATGCGACTTCATCCGGAAAATTTTAAAAGGTCTATTTCAATCACTAACATTTGCAGAGTGAATCACTAATTTATGAACATGTGTTGAAATCAAATGAGAGTGGTTGGAGAGACAGAACGTATGAATTGAGTGTGAAGAAGAGTCTAATGGTTGTTGGGTGCAATGGATGATTATATTTAGGTTGAATTTAGAAGAGGTGAATTATTAGAGTCAAAAGCATTTGTTAAAATTTGTCAACAAAAAAAGCATTGGTTAAAGCATTGCCTGCTTGGAAAAAAAATTGTCGCATAAGATATATGTTGTACTGGCTGAATAGTGAAATCCGGCCATCGGACTTGAATATCCGGCTCAATCCGAAAACTAAGGATAAAAAGTTAATATCATCTTTAATTATCCTGATATTATCTGAAATAACTATATCCGGTTAAAATAATTTAAGGGATATGATATTGATATTATCATTAATTAAATCATGATATTATCTGAAATAACATTATCTGATTAAAAGAGATAATATCTCTTAAATTAAGGAATCACATCTCAAAAGAGATTTAAGAGATAAAAGGAGATAAATTAGATCTCTCAAAGATACGGGAATCCTATTATAAAAGGAGGAGTACCCATGATAGAAACTCACTTTTCACTGAACACCGGTGACTCTCTCTTAAGCGTATTAGAGAAACTAGCTCGACCAAGAGACTATCAGAGAGTCATTGCTCCCTAGTATTCATCAGATACAAAATTAAGAGATCGAGATCACCACGGCCAAGGGTTGAACCAAGAACTACGTCTGGCTTTGATTCCCACTGGGATACGTAGGACCGGAATATCACGTTCTGTCAAGCCATAGTCTAAAATAACCTCCGTTGTTACCCTTGGACTAACGCTCTACGGCCAGGTTCCAGTAAACCGGATCTCGGCAGGAACATTTGGCGTCCACCGTGGGGCGGTGGAAATTAAACTTTCCCCGGTTCCACAAAAAGCTTGATGGGACCACACGGAATGGTCCACAAGGAGGGGCGAGCAGCATGAATCATGAAGACCATGAGGCCTCAAACGCCCAGAGCCATGGCAATCATTTTTCCTCCCCCATCAATGAAGACAACCCTCGACTGAAAGAAATTATGGAACAGCTCAAGCAGCTGCGGAAAGAGAACGAGGAGATACGCGCGCAAAATCAGAGACTTTTAAGAACTCGGAAAAGAGAAAGGTCTCTAACATCTTCTGACGAAGAGCAATCCTCGCCCGAGGATGGCCAAAAGGATCCTCCGGCGCACTCTCCTCAGGAAACTAATCGAGCCTCCAAAACCAAACCTCCCCCGAGGGCTTCAGAAATTAAGAATCACTCAGAAAGGACTACCCAAAAAGGAAGGACATCGGACCGGCGACCAAGGTTACCATTCATCGATGACATTGGTGAGGTAGTCGTACCCAGCCATTTTAAGCCCCTTAACGTCGACAAATTCAATGGTACCACTGACCCAACCGAGCATGTGGAGTCCTTTATTTCCTCGGTTTACTTGGTGATTGATCCAGGGGCCGTCATGTGCAAAGTCTTTCCAACCACTTTGCAAGGCCTAGCTCTAACCTGGCTAACAAATTTGCCACCTCGGTCGATTGATTCCTTTGGTGTGCTTATAACTAAGTTCACCACACAATTTGCAGCAAGCCGAAGGCACAAAAGGCACTCGGTCTCACTGGTAAATTTCAAACAGGAAAGGAATGAGTCACTCAGAGATTACATGGCTCGTTTCAACGCTAAGCAGATCTTGATTCCCAACATGAGCTCGGAACTCTGCCTCCACACCGTCATGGGCAGTCTGAAGCCAGGGCCATTCTTCGAGTATTTATCTCGGAAACCACCGAGAGACTTTGAAGAGTTGCAGGGAAAGGCTACAGGTTTCATGAACTCGGAAGAGATGCTGGAATTCCAAAGGAAAGAGAGAAGTTTCGAGGACAAGAGCTCGGCCTCGAACAAAGAAAGGAACAGGGGGGCTGATCCACGAAGGGCCCAAAGGACCAATGAAAGGGAATTCCCGGAGAGGCAACCCAGGTACCAGTCTTATACTCCGTTAAATCGATCTCGGGCAGCCGTCCTCCAGGAAGTGTGCAATGCCGAGTTACTTACCCTACCTCGACCATCCAAAACACCGGCCAATGCTGACAGAAGCAAAGAATGCATGTGGCATCAAAATTATGGTCACTCCACTGAGGAGTGTAGAGTAGCCCGGAAAAAGATTGAGGATTTGGTACAAGCAGGCCGTCTTGATCGTTTTGTCTGCCGAGATGATAACGGTGGTGGACGGCCCGATCGCAGACGACGGAGACATGTTCACGACAACCGAAACCGAGATGCAAACCTGCAAGGAAACCATCAGGGCGAAGACCGGTTAAATAACCAAAGGACCCCTGCTGATGAATCGGAAGGAGGAATCAGGGGGGTCATCAACACAATCTCGGGAGGATTCGCAGGGGGAGGCACGACGAGCTCGGCTCGGAGGCGTCATGTAAAAGCCCTCCGATCGGTTAACACAGTGTCCGGAAGGCCTCCAAGAGCAAGACCCCCCATAGTATTCACAGATGATGATTTCCAAGGGGTAGATCCAAATCAAGATGACCCAATGGTGATAACGGTCGAGCTGGTCAACTTTTCGGTCAGACGAACACTTATTGAGCAGGGGAGCTCGGTCGATATTTTGTACCTGGCAACCTTCAAGAAGCTCGGAATTCCAGAAAAGCTAATAAAGGAGCAGGAAGACAAGCTGGTAGGGTTCACCGGGGAGCAAGTCAAAACCCGAGGATACATAGACCTCCTAACAACGTTTGGAGAAGGAAGACTCTCCAAATCAGTATCAGTCAGGTACGTTATTGTAGATGCCAGCACGTGATACAATATCCTCATTGGAAGACCGACGTTGAATGAACTCAGAGTGATTGTCTCTACCCCACACCTGACAATGAAATTCCTAGATGACTCTGGGGAGATAATTGCAGTCCGGGATGACCAAAAGCTAGCCAGGCAATGCTATGTTGACGACCTAAAGGTTGCCCGCCACCAGGACGGCCCAAAGAATACCGAGGATGGTAAAGCAGAGGTGTTAAGCTTGTTCAGCTCAGTAACTTCAGCCAGCTTGGTCAGTATGTTTGAACTGGACCTGAGAACGGAGATGTACGAGTCCAGGGCCGAACCAACAGAGTCTTTAGAAAGGTTCCAGTTGGGAGCCCATCCCGAACAGTGCACCCAAGTCGGTAGTCAACTTGGCCCCTTACTCAAAGAGAGGCTTCACGCGGTCCTAAGGAAGAATGCTGACCTGTTTGCCTAGAAGACATCGGATATGCCGAGCATAGACCCCAACTTTATGTGCCATAAGCTGTCCATATGTCCCGAAGCCAAGCCTGTAACTCAGAGAAAAAGGAAACTTGGCGAGGAAAGGCGCCGAGCAGTGGCCGTGGAGACTTCCAAACTGATTAAAGCAAATTTCATTCGAGAGGTGAAATACACTACTTGGCTAGCCAATGTGGTATTAGTCAGAAAGGCCAACGGTAAATGGCGGATGTGCACTGACTATACCGATCTCAACAAGGCATGCCCAAAGGATTCCTATCCCCTGCCCAACATTGACAGACTGGTGGATGGGGCCTCAGGTTACAAAGTTTTGTTCTTTATGAACGCATATTCAGGTTATAACCAGATCGGGATGTAGTCACCCGATGAAGAAAAAACAGCATTTATGACTGATGAGGCGAACTACTGCTACCGAGTAATGCCCTTCGGCCTAAAAAATGCTGGTGCAACATACCAAAGACTTATGGACAAGGTCTTCGTCAACCAAATCAGAAAGAATTTAGAAGTATATGTTGATGACATGGTGGTAAAATCCGAGGACCCAAGCCAACACCCAGCCGACCTCGAAGAAATTTTCAGCCAGCTCAGAAAGCATAATATGAGGTTGAATCCAGAAAAATGCTCCTTTGGTGTACAAGGAGGAAAGTTCTTGGGATATATGCTAACACACCGGGGGATTGAAGCTAATCCGAATAAATGCAAAGCCGTTATGGAAATGCGGAGTCCTCGGAATGTGAAAGAAATTCAGAGGCTAGTTGGACGATTAGCCTCCCTATCCCGCTTTCTCCCGAAGTCTGCAGAGAAGGCAAGACCTTTCTTCCAGCTCTTGAAAAAACCAAAGGATTTCATTTGGACTGAAGAATGTGAGAAGGCCTTTGAAGACCTGAAGCTCTTCCTAGCATCCTCCCCTATCCTCACTCGGCCCCGGCTCGACAAGGATTTGTACTTGTACCTTTCTGTCAACGACTACGCAATCAGTGCAGTAATCGTCCAGGAAGAGAAAGAGCAACAGATGTCGGTGTACTATGTGAGTAGGATTCTGAAAGACGCAGAAACGTGATATCAAGTGATTGAAAAACTAGCCCTCGCATTAGTTATGGCAGCTCGGAGGTTACGACCCTATTTCCAGTCGCATCAAGTCATAGTTAAAACTGATCACCCGATAAAGCAGGTACTTAGGAAACCCGATCTAGCCGGACGAATGATAGCTTGGTCGGTAGAGTTGTCGGAATACGGTTTGCAATATGAGCCGAGGGGGCCGATGAAAGCACAATGCCTCTCCGACTTCATTGCCGAGCTCTCTTCTAAACCGAGGTCGGATTCCTTCGTCTGGCTCCTATATGTTGACAGATCATCTAACCTGAAGGGAAGCGGGGCTGGAATAATCTTAGAAGGGCCTGGTGACCTAATCCTGGAGCAATCTTTAAAGTTTGGGTTTACTGCTTCAAACAACCAAGCAGAATATGAAGCCCTTATTGCAGGACTAACATTAGCTAAGGAAGTTGGGGTCCAGGAACTGAAATGCCGAAGTGATTCACAGCTTGTAACAGGACAAGTCTCGGGTAATTACCAAACAAAGGACCCCCAACTAACCAGATACCTCTGCGAGGTTAATAGCCTGGTTTCTGGATTTGATCATTTCTCCATTGAGCATATACCTCGGGAAGAAAATTCCAGGGCAGATCTGTTGTCCAAATTGGCCAGCACCAAAAGGGTTGGCCAACTAAGAACCTTCATTCAAGAAAACCTTCTCGAGCCGAGCATAAAAAGTGTCGAAGTGACAATGACCGAGCACTATGATCGGGGCTGGATGACACCGATCTGGGAGTATTTAACCTCGGACAAACTACCTGATAATCCAAAGGAGGCGAGGCGAATCCGTTTGAAATCTTGCCACTACACCGTCCTAAACGGTGAATTGTACAAAAGAGGATTCTCCAAACCATTACTGAAGTGCCTAACAAAGGAGCAGTCTGAGTACGTAATGGATGAGATGCACTGAGGAATATGTGGAATGCATTCAAGTGACCGATCCCTGGCAGCTGGGGTCCTACGAGCAGGGTTTTACTGGCCAACCATGAGACTGGATTGTTCTGCTTGGACTAATAGGTGTGAGCCCTGTCAGAAGTACGCCAACGTAGCTCATGCTCCAGGAGAAGAGCTCCACTCCATGTTCTCGCCATGGCCCTTTACTATGTGGGGGATGGACATAGTCGGTCCTTTACCAATGGCCAAGGGTCAAGTCAAGTTCCTCCTGGTAGGTGTAGATTACTTCACCAAGTAGATTGAAGTAGAACCATTGGCTACGATAACAGCCAAAAAGGTCCAGAATTTTGTATGGAAAAACATCATATGCAGGCACGACCTTCCTTATGCAGTTGTTACAGACAACGGAAAGCAATTCACCGATAAAGATCTTGGAGAGTTCTACTCCAACCTCGGAATTAAACATAAAGTGACCTCGGTCGAGCATCCACAAACAAATGGCCAAGCAGAGGCAGCCAATAAAGTCATCTTAAATGAACTCAAAAGAAGGTTAGGACAATCAAAAGGGGCTTGGGTTGAACAATTTCCAAGCATTCTATGGGCTTACCATTGCTCACCACAGTCTTCAACGGGTGAAACACCGTTCAAGCTAACCTATGGGACCGATGCAATGATTCCAGTTGAGCTCGATGAACTCTCTTTTCGAAGGCAGTTTCACGATCAAAGTAAAAACGAAGAAGAACTCCGAGTTGATCTTGACATGGTCGAGGAAGTCCGAGATACGACAAAAATCAGAGACGAGCTGTGCAAGCAAAAAGCAACTCGGAAGTACAACTCGAGGATGCACCCAAGGGAATTTGTGCAAGGTGACTTAGTGTTGAGACTGCAAAGTGACGCGAGAAAAGACCCCAGAGAGGGTAAGCTCGCGGCAAACTGGTCGGGCCCATTCAGGATAGTTGAAAATCTAGGAAATGGTGCCTACAGGCTAGAAGAATTGTCAGGAAAGTCGATTCCAAGAACATGGAACACTTCCCACCTTAAGTTTTATTTTAGCTAAGGTTAGAGGTGATGCACTCTTTTTCCTATCTCGGTCATTTTCCCACGAGGTTTTGGCCGAGGAGGTTTTAATGAGGCACACCAGAAAAAATAAAAAAATGAAATCATTTTCAATTGAGCTATTATGCAAAAATACGGCGTTAAAACTGCCAAAGGCCTAAAAAGGCTGACCGAGGTAAAGTCGACCGAGTTGAGGTCGAAATGCCGAGCCTATAAAGGTAAACAGCTAAAGACCTAAAGAGGCTGACCGAGCTAAAGTCGACCGAGTTGAGGTCAAAATGCCGAGCCTATAAAGGTAAACACTAAAGACCTAAAGAGGCTGACCGAGCTAAAGTCGACCGAGTTGAGGTCGAAATGCCGAGCCTATAATGGTAAACAACTAAAGACCTAAAGAGGCTGACCGAGCTAAAGTCGACCGAGTTGAGGTCGAAATGCCGAGCCTATAAAGGTAAACCTAAAGACTGGCCAAGTTAAAGCCAAGTCTACAACGGTAATAATAGCTTAACACCTAAAAAAAGGTATTTCGAGGCCTAAGACGGTAGGTAAGAACCTACATGTACTTCAAGTTCTGATTATTTCGCCTAAATCGCGTAACACGCTGAAACTAAACAAGTACTTAGAAAAACAGATGCAAAAAAGTAAGCCGCATGTAGGTCCATTTATAAACAACAGGTCAAGCCCAGAATACATAAGGATTCAAAATAAAAAGGGCACCGCCCCAAAAAAGCGACGTGTTTCCTAACCTACTAATACAATGTCAGGAGTCAAGGTCATCATCGGCATTGGGAGGGATGATAGCAGATTGGGCAGGTGGGCCCACTTCACCTTCCCCTTCGGGTCCCTCCTCGGTCGCTTGACCCTCGCCCTCTTCCCCGTGAGTTACGGCCTCCTCGTCCTCATACTCCAGCTCAGCCAATGGAACTAGGATTCCATCTCGGTTAAAATCCTTGTCCACATCAACACAGGAGAAGTCAGCAGTCGGGTTGAAATGCTGAAGTTGCTTCACGGCTTGGAAGAAACCGTTAACATGATCCCTCATGATTGAAGCCTCAGCTTCAGCCAGATCAGCACGGAGCCTCAGATTCTCCTCCTTCTCGGTCTCCAGCAACTTCTGCAGCTCAAGACCGCTTCCTTCTCGGCTTGAAGCCCTTCCACAACGTTCTGAACGTTGAGCCGGTCGGCTCTTTTCATTTCCAGCTCGGCCATAAGGGTGGTATTGTCCCTTTCCAGCTCTATCTTTTGGGCCTTCAGCTGACCGATGACCCAGCCTTGCTCCTCACACTTGGCCATGGCCTGAGAGAGCTCATCTCTCACCCTCAAAGCTCGAGCCACATCTGCTCTCATCACCTCCATCTTCTTTACATTATCAATAAGTTGTTGGCTCCAGAAGCGGGTGATTGAGGTGATGCGGAGAGCATAGGCCGCGGCCGCCTCCATACTTTCCCCAGGACCTTGCTCCAACAAGAGCCGCGCATCGGACGGCTTCAGTACTTGGCCATCAATCAGGCCTGCAGGGTCAAACTCATTCCCCCAGAGCGAGCTGATCCCCGGATTATAGTTCCCATTATACCATTTGATGTCCGAAGAGAGATCGGTCACCATGGGAGCGTCGCCCGACCGCCTAGCAGCAACAGGAGTCTCTTCAATCATCAGAAGAGGAGGAGGGCTTCTAATCGAAACCTCTGACGCCAGGTCTTCCCGAGTCCTCTTCGAAGGACGAATACTCAAGTTAGAAGCTTCAGCAAACTTCTTCTTCTTTCCCTTAACATTTGAAACGACAGCTGATCCGCCAGCTGCTTGATTAGCCGACTTCTTCATTAGGGCCTTGTAGTTGAACCTCCCCATTATCACTGCAAGAAGTAAATCGGTCAAGAAAAATAAGTACGCTACAGGGTAAATTACCACTTATCAACAAAAAGTTACTTACATTCAAAATCAGCTTGCCGAGTGGAGGAAGCCCTAAGCTTTAAAAGCCTTCCACAAGGCAATGGCCGAGGACACAATTTCAGGACCTCGACATCAGCTCGCTCCTGAGAGGTCATGCGGTCGAGGTCATAGCCAGAAAATTTGGAAGGGTGTGGTTGCCAGTAGAAAGGAAATTTAGGGTTCCCGACCAAGTCAAAGAAGACAGACTCATTACCCTCTAGAGGTCGGATTTTGAAGAAATCCGACTTGAAAAATTTGTACGAGCTCTTATAGAGTCCAATAATCCCCCTCTCAATCCCACTCAGAGAGATCCAACCAACTCGGTCCCCGAAGCGAACTCGGTAAAAGTATAGGAACTTAGGAGCAGTGGCCTCTACTTCTAGCTAGCCACATAGTATTTGAAAGGCTTTCAGAAATGCCCAGCTATTCGGATGAAGCTGGGTAGGAGCAACATTCATGGTTCGCAAAATTTCGCACTCGAATGAACTGAAGGGAATAGAGAGCCCAATTTGTTCAAAGAAGGTTTTATACACATATGTAAAGGGTGTCTCAGATGAAGGGGGGCAAAGAAAAACATGGTCGTCCTCGCCAAAAGGAAGGCATTCTACGATGCCTCGTTTAACTGTAACCTTATGTTTCATAGCTTCAAGAGAATCAAAATCCCTAAAGTTAGAATGAAATGCAGCAACATCAGGTTATACCCAGAAATACCCAGGAATGGTAATTTCTGGGTAGGGAACCCTGGGCATCCTAGACACACGTCTGCGATGCTTGGGAACAACAATAGCGTCTGGAGCAACAGAGCTCCTCCCAGAAGAAGAAGAAGAAGAAGAGGAAGAACCCCTGTCATCCCCGCCGCCGCGAGAGGAAGAGGGAGAAGAATGGGGAGAGCCCCCAATCAGATGGAGTTCAGGCTCCACGATCTGAACCCCAGAAGAGGCATTCTGGGATACCTCAAATGAAGCCTCCATGGATGAAAAATCATAAAACAAACCTAAGGGAGCTTGAAAGAGATGAATAGGACGTACCTTGGGCAGAAAGGGAGTATGGACGCTCGGACTAGAGAGGACTCACGGTAGGAAAGTCTAGGGTTCACGGAAGCACAAAGACCCGTCCCAAGGTCTCGTCCCAATTTATAGAAAACAAGTGCAACATCCCCTCCACGCATTAATGAGGGTTGTTGGGAGAGAGTAGAGAAACGTCCCTTCAAGCCTGACAGAATTCACCAACTAATGGAACGGACACACGTGGCAGAAATGTCAGAATATACATCGCCATCACGGGAAACTAGAAGCACGCAACTACTGCACAAAACTCGAAACCGATGCCACAAAGGCCACGTGTCGCGCAGAGTAACGTCTCCCTTCCATCTCGGGAAACGAGAAAGTATGGCCTCAGCACGAAACTCAGATAAATCACCTCCACCTCGGCTAGTCTCGGATCCTTCGAAAAAAGCTTCCACGCTATCAGCTCAAAGCTTGGGGGGCTGGTGTATGAGCCGAGATATAGAGCTCGGTACCTCGAAGCGTCAAGCCCGGTCGCCCGAGCTTCTCACCAAGTTGGAGGATGTGTCTATATATATATAAGGTATGAAGCTCGGCCAATCAACTTGCCGATTTGAAAGACCAAAAGATGAAACCAAGTTCCTAAGATCGGCTAATGTTATAAAAGCTTCTACGCTCTACTAGCTTAAAGCTTGGGGGGCTTGTGTACTGGCCGAATAGTGAAACCCGATCATCGAACTTGAATACCCGGCCCAATCCGGAAATTAAGGATAATAATTTAATATCACCTTTAATTATCCTGATATTATCTGAAATAACCATATCCGGTTAAAAGAGATAATATCCCCTAATTTAAGGGATAAGATATTGATATTATCCTTAATTAAATCCTGATATTATCTGAAATAACCTTATCTGGTTAAAAGAGATAATATCTCTTAAATTAAGGAATCACATCTCAAAAGAGATTTAAGAGATAAAAGGAGATAAATCAGATCTCTCAAAGATACGGGAATCCTATTATAAAAGGAGGAGTACCCATGATAGAAACTCACTTTTCACTGAACACCGGTGACTCTCTCTTAAGCGTATTAGAGAAACTAGCTCGACCAAGAGACTATCAGAGAGTCCTTGCTCCCTAGTATTCATTAGATACAAAATTAAGAGATCGAGATCACCACGGCCAAGGGTTGAACCAAGAACTACGTCTGACTTTGATTCCCACTGGGATACGTAGGATCGGAATATCACGTTCTGTCAAGCCATAGTCTAAAACAACCCCCGTTGTTACCCTTGGACTGACGCTCTACGGCCAGGTTCCGGTAAACCGGATCTCGGCAGGAACATATGTTAAGGACTCATTTGATTATTGGGATAAGAGAAAAATAATATGATAAATTATTATATTTTATTTTAAACTACTATTTAGTGAACATGCAAGAGAAAAAATCAATTCTGTAATTTGGTGGGCTTAAATGTTGAGGAGGATTGGCTTTCAGTGGCTCAGGTCTTGATTTGCAAAAGGTGAGAATGAGATTGTCATCTTGGAGTAGTAAGCATCTGTCTTTTGTTGGTATGATGGTTCATATTAAGTCCCTATCTTCAACTCTTCCGACCTATTTCCTTTCCTTTTTCAAGGCTCCGAAAGATCTAATTCATTTTCTTGAATCTCTTCTTAAAAACTTTTTATCGGGTGGGAGAGAAAATGTGAGGAAAATCAATTGGCTTGCGTAGGATAAGGTGTGTAGTGAGAAAGATGAGGGAGATTTAGGTTTCAAAAATTTATCTATTTTAAATTTAGCTTTGTTAGGAAAATGGGGGTGGAGGATGAGGGTGGAAAAAAATGCTTTGTGGCGCAAGGTGTTGGAGGCCATATGGGGTTTTGGGTTTGGGGAGAGTGAGCGGGAGGGTTAGTGGGTCTAGATGGTGGCGAGATATTAATTGTCTAGTATCAAAAGAGCACGGTGGAAGGGAGGATCGGTTGGTAAAAAATTTGGGGGTGCGTGTGGAAGGAGGGGAAGATACATCTTTTTGGTATGATCCTTGGATTGGGCTAGAGTCGTTAGGTCTTAGGTTTAAACGGCAACAGAATATAGCTGTTGATAAAGAGTGTAAGGTGGCAGACATGGGGGTGTGGGAGAATGGTGTATGGAATTGGAAAGGGAGTTGGAGAAGACAACTGTTTCAATGGGAAGAATCCCTTCTGCAAATGTTATGGAAACTGGTTAATTCCGTCCAAGTCAAAGAGAGAGGTGAAGATTCGTGGTTTTGGAGGCTTGAAAATTCGGGTGATTATTCAGTGAAGTCAGCATACAAGGCATTATTGTACCCTGCTGGTTTATCAATGAATTATTTTTACAATCAGCTTTGGAATCAGTATGCTCCTACAAAGGTTATTACGTTTGCTTGGAGACTTTCTTTGGATCGTATACCTACTCTTGTAAACTTGGAAAGTAGAGGCGTGTCGCAAGTTTCAGGAGCTTTATGTTCAGGATGCCAGCTGTTTAGCGAGTCCACAGCACATCTTTTCTTTGAATATCCTCTGTCTAGCTGGATTATTAATCCAAGGGCATGTTTGAATTTGGTTTGATTTCTGCCCTTGGCTTTGGTCTTTTTGATCCGTTTGGTCTCTGAGTAGGGCTTTTTAGTGTGGAGTGGGATCTTTTTCTGCTCTCTGACTGGGCTCATTTTATACTGGTCAATTCTGTAATGGTATGCCAAATTTGAGCAGGTTTGCTCCGTGCTCGTTTGCTGTTAGCTTTTGGAGTTCGTGGTTTTGGTTTTCTCTGCGGTAGTTCAGTGGTTGTGGGCTTTTCAGTGTTCGTTTGGTTTTTTTTTTTTGGCTGCAGAATCTGATTTAGTGCACAACTGTATTTGCTTTGTCCTGTCCTCCTTTTTGGATTTGGGCGTGTCTTTTATGTTTGTTGAACTTTTGCTGTGTTTCAGCGTGGGCACTTCTTGTCCTTCATTGCTTTCTTTTAATATATTTATTCTATCTTTGTCTTTCAAAAAAAAAATATCATGATCATCTAATTAAAATTATATCAAGGTGAATTGAAAATCAACATGATAAGATAAGATGATTTAAAGTATAATAAAATATAAAATATTTTATATATAAAATAATTAAAATATAATTAAATAATAATTTAAAGTATAATAAAATATAAAAATATTTAAGATAATATAATGTTATGTAGTTTGTTATCAAGTGCACATCAAACACAGAATAAGATAATAGCTTATCATGTTTATATCATATCCTATCATTATCCAACTCTCTTATCCTATAAATCAACAAAAAAAGAAAACCTCTCTTATTCTATTCGTTTTTATCCTATCCTGGCAAAAAAAAAGAACCTTAAAGAGTCTTGTTAACGAGTGTCTTAAAGACATTGGTTAAATATTATAATAAAAATAAATTTTCATTGAAAAACTAAAGATAACACTTCTCCAAATTTTGAATACATCACTTTTCAACGAAAGTTTAAAGCTTTCAATTTTTTTAATTTCTTAATCAATATATTAAAAGTACTCGATAGCATTTTAAACAACACTCCGTGTTAGAAGAAGCACCCCTCCATCTTAAAATGTAACTTATAACATATTTTTTATTGAATAAATATCATTACAAGGTGATAATATTTTTACAATATAATTCTTGTTCCTGTTTCACGTTAAATTAATAATTATATATTTAACTTAATTGTAATTTTCGTCCCTTAACTTTAGTTCATATGTGATTTTAATCCCTATACTTTTGTTTGAGCACATTTGATCCTCCAACATATTTTAAAAATTTACAAAGTTTAATTTCCATAATTCCAACCATTGTTAACTTTTTAGTTGTTATGTCCTATTTTTGTTTAATATTATTACAAATATTATATTAAAAATTAAAATAATAAAATAATTAATATATAAAACTTCTTCCTCGCCAGTCGTGCCGCCGTCTTCACCACGAACGGTACCTTCGAGCATGGTATTTGACATCATTTAGAACATGCATCTTAAGATGTAGCTAATAGCCATTTGAATTTTTTGAAATAAACTATCATTAAAACACAGGTGATAATATTTTTACAATATAATTCTTGTTCCTGTTTCACGTTAAATTAATAATTATATATTTAACTTAATTGTAATTTTCGTCCCTTAACTTTAGTTCATATGTGATTTTAATCCCTATATTTTTTGTTTGAGCACATTTAATCCTCCATCTTTTGAAAAATTGCAAAGTTAATCCATCCTTCCAACCATTGTTAACTTTTTAACTAGTGTCCTATGTGGCATGTCAAATATTAAAATAATATTAAAAACTAAAATTTTAAAATAAAAAATATATAAAACTTCTTCCTCGCCAGTCGTGCCGCCGTCTTCACCACGAACAGTACCTTCGAGCATGGTATTTGACATCATTTAGAACATGCATTGAGTCAGCTGAATAGCCATTTGAATTTTGAGAAAGAAACTATTTAAAACATCATGTTTGACATTTTAAATAAGAGCTTGGTAACAACCCACCATTAGCAAACATGTTTTCTACCAGAGTATAGTCATATAGACACATTGGTGAAGACCACGATAGCATACTATTAACGCTCCTATTCATCATCACAACCCTCTCTTCCTCTTGTGATCTCAACACAGAACATTCCACAACAAAAACATGGCCGTTTCCTTCCTACCACTACCACTCTCTCTAAACCCATATCGCATCCCTTCAAATACCCATTTCTCAAATCCCACACACAGCCCACTCTCACCTTCAAAATCCCATCTTCCTCTTCCCCTTCCCCTTTCCATTATTAACTCGGCAACTCGTATCATGCGGGTCAACTTCTCCTTAAACTCCTCGAGAACTTCGTGTATTCCCAAGATCTGAAATCTGGGTCGCACTACAACAGAAATGACTTATAATAACAATTATCTAATAGCGTTTGTTATGTGGAACTGCTATCAAAAATTGTAGTGCCCTTTTAATAGCGTTTCCGAAATAAGTGTTATTAAAGAGTGCACCTAAGATAGGTTTATAAGGGGAACCGCTATCTTTTCTAATTTGAAATAAATAAATAAATAAAAGCAACTTTTAATAGCATTTGTTTTAGGAAATGCTATTAAAAGATAAACTTTAGATAGCGTTTAATGTTAGAAACGCTATCTTAGGTGAACTTTAGATAGCGTTAAAAGTATGAAGCGCTATCTTAGATGAATTTTAGAGCTACCCGCGTGCGTATACCCTAACATTCTCAGTTT
Source organism: Sophora flavescens (assembly GCA_030762895.1). NCBI lineage: Eukaryota > Viridiplantae > Streptophyta > Magnoliopsida > Fabales > Fabaceae > Sophora > Sophora flavescens. The sequence continues at coordinate 86,018,512 of CM061067.1, read as the reverse complement.
CTGTATAACGCGGACAGAGCACCATCTCCCTCACTGCTCGCATCTCCCTCACTGATCGCGTCTCCCTCACTACCACCGCCACAACCGTGCCATCTCCCTTACTGCTCGCGTCTCCCTCACTACCGCCGCCTCAACCGGGCCATCTCCCTCACTACTCGCGTTTCCCTTACTACCGCCGCCACAACCGCGTGCCGTCTCCTTCATTCACAGCCACTGCACCTTCCCTTCCTCTGTCACATTCTCAGGTTTGTCCATTTGGGGGTTGAGGCGAGACCACTCCGTTACTGCCTCTCGTTCATTCCAAAATGACTTCGCAAGGCGAGACCACTCCGTTACTGCCTATCGTCGCGTGGTGGAGCTCGTGCATCGCAGTGCGAAAGTCTGCAAATTCTCACCCTAAGACTCATCAGTTCAAAGTAGTGGTAACAAATCCCTCTCTTCCTTGCATTCATCCCATATTGTAATGTGATTTGGTTTGATACTCCTTGGTTGATAACGTGATTTCTGATTTCATTTTTCCAATTTGGGGCGTGATTGATATGCTAACCATGCATTTATGTTAGAAGGATTTCACATGCATCACTTCTGTTTGATAAAATGCCTCTATGAAAATATTTTTGTTGTACACCACATGACAGTTGAATTAGACTGTTCTTCACTGATTTCACCTCCCGAAAGCATCAAATCAAGCTCAAAATCGCTCATTTAGGTAGCAACACTCATCTTGACATTTTGATCGAAATTGAGAGTGTGTATTGATTAAACATTATAATTCAGATGTATTGATATCAAATTCTGCTATCTTTCGTGCCATAAACTTGTTTCTGTTATCATCTTGTGTTGTGAAACCATTTTTGCGTTTCATTTTGTGGGATAATTTCATTGCAGAATCAGTTAAAAAATTTATAGGTTCTTCCATTCCTTGTTTGATTGGGATTTAATTACCGTGGTTAACTTCATTCTATTTCATTTTTGTCGCAAGGAGGGGGTGATGGTTACTTTGTTATTTGATGTAGGGTCCTTAAAATGGTACATTGGTGAGGATTCAACAAGGGTCTTGAGGATTAACATCTAGTCCTGATAAATGGTTCAGATTATGTTGAACATTGATTTTTATGTAAGAGAACATGTTCTTATACAATGAACCTGCCCATGGTCATGATTTGGTGCACTTGCAGTACGTTGATCAAAGGCACTTACTAGCATTTTTGTAGTCGAGCTTACTACTTATTAGCACGAGTTATCACTTGTTATCAGCTTACTATTCCACTAACATGAGTTATCACTTGAACATTTACTGTTGTCTTTTATCATGAATGGTATGCTTTGACTAGTTAATTTTATATAAAATAGTTAAATATTTTTACTATTTACTTCTTTCTAATGTTAATTCCTGCATCAGATGATTGTTACTTCTTTCAGATATCATGCTAGAGTGTGGAGATAATTGAGGCTATTTTTGAAAAATCTTATTTTTTAGTGTAGTGAATCTGACATTTCATGTCAACATCGCAGATTCTCCAAAGGTGATCGAGTTTCCAATTCTTTTCCTTTTCGCCTGTATCACAGAATTGAAATGCTTTTAATTTCTAATTATATGTTTCAGTATAAGGTTTTACTTCATCTCACAAATCAAAATTCCTATCTCATAAAGGCTGACTTGGTGGTATAAGCTCATGTAAGTTGTGTTCAAAATACCCATATTGTAATGTTTTGTCCAAAACCCCCAGCTTATTACTTCTTTCACTTTTGATGACTTGGTTTATTCATTATTATAATGAACTTAAAAGAATGTTTAGATGCATGAAGTTTGGTGGTAATTAGGCATGCTTCTGTTACTACAGGGTTTTGTTGATTGGATGCATGAATATACACCTATGAACTAAATGACATTTTTTCTTATTTTATCATTGCAGGTCACACATTATGATTTCTAGAAATTTGGCCACGGAAGATTTCATTATGATTGAGAGAGTTGAAGAAATATTTATGAATTGCCTATTGTTTTGTACCTTGGTTATGTGACTATACTAGTTATTAGACATAAAATGAAAGTAGTTATTAGATTCAAGCTGTGTACTTTTAATCTTTTGTTGATTACATTTCTAAGGTTAATTAACACTTGATAGATGTTATTTTTTGTTGTGGATTTAACAAAGTATATTTTGTTTTTATAGAATGAGTTTCACAGCTGCTCTGGAGTTCTCTGCATTTATGTTTTTCTGTTTCTTTGCCCAGAAGCTTTTTCTGCAGTTTTGCACACTGTTTCAGTGGTGTTAATATTTGTCCAAGCTATATCAGTTTCACCTCTCTGTCAAGGTGATGTTGCGCAGCTTTGATTAATTGACGGAGCTCTTATTCTATGACTCTGCTACTAGATGCGTTGGTGGTATAGTTAAAGGAATACTTTTTGCTAACTTGCTAATGGACAGGGTATGCAGTTAGGATATGAGTATACTATGGTTCTGTTTTACATTGTTACAAGATTTTGACTTTGGGATAGTTATCTTATTGTATAATTCAGTTTTTTGGTATACCATTTAACACTTACAAATCTGTTGTGAATATGGTTCAGTTAGTAGAAATGAAAGCTGGAGTTATGAGGGCGCAGGGAAGGAAGAGAGTGGAGGAAGATTTTGATGCAAGAGATAAATCTGCCTGGTCTCCATGTTTTTTATGAACATGCAGGATGGAGGTAAAGTTAAGAAATAGGTAAACTAAAAAAAAGGGAATAGATAGCGTTTGTTTAACAAATGCTATCTAAAGGCACACTTTAGATAGCGTTTGTTTTAGTAAACGCTATCTAAAGGCAGACTTTAGATAGCGTTTGTTCAAACAAACGCTATCTAAAATGTGCCTTTAGATAGCGTTTACTTAAACAAACGCTATCTAAAGTCACACATGACTGCAGAAAACACACACTAAAGATAGCGTTTTGTAAATACACGGAAACACTATCTAAGGTCATCTTTTAATAGCACTTCTTAAATGCTATCTTTGCTAACTACTTTTAATAGCGGTGGCATAGATAGCGCTTAAAAACGCTATTAAAAGGCATCCGGAAATGCTATCTAAAGCCTTTTCTGTTGTAGTGTCGATGTGGGTTCAAGTCATGAGGGCCAACAAGATGGACCTCATCGTCGGGTTATTCGCCGTGTCATTCGTCGATGTGTCTGTACTACATAGTGACTTGGTCGGAGAGATGAGTGGTGAAGACGGCAGCGAGATGGTTGTTGTAACATCCGTGTGTAGACCCATAGTTTACATGTTTGTTAAGCAGACTTATGTGTTTGAAAATGTTTTTGAGAGTTACATGATCGATCAGTTCAGAATTGGATGAACCCATTAATTAGGGCATCCTGCCGCATCAAAGATGCCAGGACGTACACTAGTCCCACGCCCTAGCACCGGGACGCTTTAGTGTGGGAAGGTTGGGCTCTAGAGTGTTCTTGCTGTTCTGATACGTGGCAACACGTGCCATTTGATGGCAAAAGGACAGGGACGCGTGGCATCGAAGACTCCATGAAGAAGTCTTTGACTCAGGTCCACGCTTGAGCGTGGAAGAGGTCCACGCTATAATGCTGGAGCACTTGAGTGTGGGAGCCTCCCACGCTATAGTGTGCACGGCAGGAAAGTTAAAAATAAAGGATCGAATGGTGAAAGTCAGAGACTTTCACCATTCGACCCAAAGGATCCCAAAGAGCAAAGGAAGAAAGTTGGAGAGGCAAGAGAGGTAAGGTGAAGTGTTGAGAGTCCGTGCGATCATACGGGGCCAATTTACACGAAATCGACTACGCCGTTGAGTTTGTAGAAACGCTTGCTTTCTATCTGTTACCAACCACTGGATCATAGAGGTGAAGACTAGCCTCATTTGAGAAGTAGAGCTTAGAATCTTGAAAGCTTGTAAGTGAGAAAAGTTTCTCGAAAGGAATTATATTGAAAAAGATGATGTATTAGGTACATGATGATCTTATTTATAGAGTTTGATTAGGCTAACCATATGTAATTAATTCCTAACCAACTAAATAACCATATATTCTATTATCCTCCCGCAAGCTGACAATGGTAACCATAGGCAGCTTGAAGTGAAAAGAAAAATAAAATGCTTCTTATATTATAAGAGACCAATTTGCAACAAATTGTATCAGTACAAAAATAAAGCCCAAACAGAAAAGAAGTCATGACACATAAGAGCCCAAAAAAATAGTAGCTAAAAAAAAGGGGAAGGCCTAATCATTGGCAGCTGAAACAGAGAAAAGAACAGCCTAGCCCAAATGTTGAGTAAGGGCAACACTCCAATGTGCCTATCCACTTAGCCGTCCTAAGCTTCTGGAACCTTCCATAAGGTTTGTCTTCGCTAGGATCATGAGGCCGAGGTTCGTGGCGGAGGAGCTCGTCGGAACCATCGTCTCCACCTATAGCACCATCGACGGAACCTTCTTGAAGCAAAGAGGAACTGAATCTTCCGCGAAGAAGATGAAATCATTGGTTGTTCCATCGGAATTGAAGACAAATCCTAAGCACGGTGATGAAAACAACTGCGAAAAGCGGTGGTTTCCATCGGGATCGAAGACCAAAACTGTGTGTTGTGGAGGCGTTGTGGAGTTGGAGACGGCATTGAAAGTTCCACCAGGATAGAACGTGGCGATGCTCGACTCACCGTTAGAGAACTAGGAGACATTGAGAGTTCCGCCGGGATCGAAGGTGGCGATGCTCAACTCGTCGATGGAGAACCAGGACATGTTTTCTGGAGTCGAACATGGAAGAACCACATCCACATAGGACTCGGAGATGTCATATCCAGAGTTGCAGAAGTCGACAAAGCCGCCATTCTTGATGTCTGAAGGAGCATGAATCTTGCTAATGACAGTGCCGATGTCGACACGATGATGACCTGAGGAAGGAAGAGCGATCTCGGCGAACAACGAAGGATCTGGAACCAATACAACTTTCTTGAAGAGATCGGTGATGAGCCCCTTAGATTCGTTGGTGGTTTCAAAAAAGGTGAAATCAGATTCACCATCTTCAATAGGTGAGGAAACTTCTGAAAGTTTCTCAACAGAAGAACCTCCATTTGCCTTTAGTTTGAAAATGATGGAATGTGAATTGATGAGGATGCAGCTGATTTCCCCAATCTTGATCACGGAACCTTTGAGCTCTTGCTTGATTAGCTTGATTGACTCGTTCGGAATAGGATTAGAGTAGAAACTACCGAACTCGATGAATCCGGAATCAAGAACAGCGGCGAATTCGTCTTCGTCAGAGAGGCTCGGTTCTTCCTCCTCTGGAACTGAAACTTCCTCCTCCAAATCAGAGTCGTAATCTTCGTCGTTCTCATCTGTGGAGGAAGCACGATATCTCTCTGAAACCATGTTACCAACCACGGGATCATAGAGGTGAAGACTAGCCTCATATGAGAAGTAGAGCTTAGAAGCTTGAAAGCTTGTAAGTGAGAAAAGTTTCTCATAAGGAATCATATTGAAAAAGATAATGTATTAGGTACATAATGCTCTTATTTATAGAGCTTGATTAGGCTAACCATATGTAACTAATTCCTAACCAACTAACTAACCATATATTCTATTACTATCCCTACCGTTCTTTGCTTGCTAGGGCTACGGTAAGCCTATGCTTATATCAGGCCGACATGCCGACGGTTGCGGTATTGAGGTTTTATTTTCATTTATCTATCAGTTTTAAGTTTCGTTTACATATTATGGTTACCAACAACGTCTGCATCGTGTATTTGTGTTCAGGATAATTTTCGAAGCCCCGGAGGTGCTTGGAGCTTGCGTGGCAGCAGCAAGGCAGTAAGGTGAGTATTCCGTTTGTGGCCCCAAAGACATCAACGAACATCCCATCTTCGGAAATGGTGAAGTAGCATGATGTATAATAATGGTTGTAGGGTGACCTATGTAAGACTCAATGACTTAGAGATTTTGATATATGACAAATACAATTTAATGTGTGTGCAAGTGTTTTAGTGTCAAATTGCAAAGACAGGTATCAAGAAGTGATCAACAAGTTCATTAAGCAAATTCAAGGAAAATATTCAAGGAAGAACTTGAAGCAATCAAGGAGTTGCATGTAGAAATCAAAAGAGCAAAGTCAAAGATCAAATGATCATCAAGACCAAGCTTAAAGGAGAATTTTAGATTTAAGTCTTAGATAATTTGTAAGAGAAAGAAATCTCTTAGTCACAAAATAGCTCAACTAAAATGATGCATGAAGAAAAACAATTTTCATAACCTGCATTAAAAGGAATCAGTTTTTTGTTAATGAAAATGATTTTTGGAAAGAAGAAATAGATTTGATCAGGAATGAATCCCCTGTGTTTTTAGTCTGATAAACTCAATACACAAGATTCTAATCGTGCTCGTCCATTAAAGTGATACAAGCACCCGTCCACTAAAGTGATACAAGCGCTCGTCCACTAAAGTGACAGAAGTGCTCGTCCACCAAAGTGATACAAGTGATCGTCCACTAAAGTGACATAAGTGCTCGTCCACTAAAGTGACAGAAGTGCTTGTCCACACAAGTGACAGAAGCGCTCGTCCACACAAGTCTTTGGACTTGCTAAGTCCTTAATAAGAAGCCCCGTCCATTGACGTGGCATATGGAGCTCGTCTACTATCAACTACAAGCCCTGAGGATTGAAGATGACGCTAACGCAGAATCTCATTTCAAGAACCATAATCAAGAAAATAGATTCTGTTATCGGACCCAAATATGTTTTGATTGATCCCAACAACTATAACTTGTTTTCTATATAAAGAGGGATCAAAGGAACACTTTTAACATAATACACGTATCAAGAAAATATCAGAAATTTTACACAATCAATTTGAGAGAACAATTGTGAAAATCATTCATATTCTTGCTGGAGCTTATTGTGAAAAGAGTGTTTCATTCTCATAATTGCTTCAATTTGTATATATGACAATTGAGAGTTAGGAATCAATTTTTCGTTCAATTTGATTGTAAAGAGAGAGGGGGTCTCTCTGTGTGATTAGGGTGAGGTATCCCCAAGGAAGAACATTGAGGCTCTTCACAAGAGTGTGATATCTCGAGGTGAAGGAGTGCTCTGTGGTGTAAAGGTTTTTCAAGCTACCAGGCTAAAACTTGTTGTGCTAGTGTATGAAAACCCACAGGTGGAGTGGGGACTGGATGTAAGTCACAGTGGTGGTGATTGAACCAGGATAAATCTGGTTGTGTGGTATCTCTAAACTCAAACTCTTTAATTTTTGTCTTGCGCATATAACTGTGATCTTGATGTTCTAAGTTTTCAATTGATATCAGTTCTTGATCTGCATAATTAGTATTAAACCTTAAGTAAATTGTAATAATAAATGTGTATTCAATTCTATTCTCAAGGATCAACATTTGAATTGAATCTTGCATCATATGTGATCAAATTCGAATACCTTAATTTATGTTTCTTAATCACTGAATTGGAAACATGCAAGTTTGTTCTTGATTGTTAATGCTTGTATCTGAAACTTGCATAACTTGTTCTTAATCTTTAAAGGCTTAATCAATTTTTGTATTTTGTTATTGTTGAGTTTTGAACTTGAACCTATTCTGTGATCTATTAATTCTGAATCAATCTTTCTATCCTCATCACCTTCTATTCGATATTTCATAAAAAGCCCCTCACTGTTTTTGTAAAAGATCCTGAGGCAACTCTGATTTGAAAAGAATTGAAAAGTAAAGTTTTTAAAAAGGAGGAATTTTTGAAAACTCAATTCACCCCCCACCCCCCTTTTGAGTCTTTGAAGCCAAAACAACAACCTAAACACTACTAGTGACCGAGTAATCAACAATGCCGAAATCACATTGGCAAGTACCTCGTAGTATCAATGATGATTTGGGGGTTGCAGGTTTATCGCCATTAGGTTAATTTTACCTAAATCGAGGATGTATAATTTTACGGTCGAGTTGCTTAATGTGTGCTGGTTGATTTAACATGATTAACATCCTTTCTATGACTCTCTGTAATGACATGAATATTTTATTATTATTTTTATATGTGTAACATGCTCAGTGTCCTTGACATGCTTTATATGCCCTTTTATGATAATATGATGATTTTATTATTAATTTAATATATGTTATACGCTCGGTATATGTAACGCCCCGTTTTCTCGGTTAGTTTATGAGGAAAGGATTAAGCATGTTTGAAGGCTTAATTATATTCCTTATGCGTTAGTTAGCATGCGTTCCAAATTTGAGAAGAATCAGAGCTGAAACGGGTCCGGAACACAGACAAACGCAAACCGAACGATTAATTAATCAATCAAATAATTAACTGAGAGTTGGAATATTAAAATTTACTCGAGCTTGAGTATAATAAATTTTTAGGAGTAACCTAAAATAATTATATAAAAATATCCTAACAGTAGGTTATGCGAAAAAATGCAGAAGAAAATACTCGAACATATGACGTCGCGATACGTGATGGCACGTGGAGATGACACATGTCACAATTGGACACATGTTACAAAGGTGGGAGGTGGCTTGGAGGCTGCCACCTAGGTGATACTTAATTTCCACCTAAATCCTAGATTAACTAAAGAAATGACACCTAATATTATCTAGCATAATAATTTGACACCTAATGTTACTAAAGTTAACTAAGCTAAATATAATAAGGCAAATAGATTTTCATTTCCTACGTGAATAAAGAACCTACTGGACTCCACTACTTAATTTAATTCTAATAAATAAATCCTAATGAAGCAACTAAAAGACATGTAGCAAGACACCTAATAGAATGCAATGTTTAAAGAATTGACACAAAACTCACCTATTGCTAAGCTAAAAAAACAAAGTGAAGTAGCTCTCTTCCTAAGTGCATAACGTGTACCAAGTGAATAAGAAAGAAAAACTTGACACCTAACCTAATGAAAAATTACACCTTATGAAATTATCTAACTTAAGCTACATCTAATGTAACATCTTGTTTTTTATATATGCTGTATTATCGATAACGATATATTTATTTACATTTTTACCTGAGATCAAGAAATTGATTTTGGATACAACAAAATCATATTTATACTTTACCTTATGGTAGAAGGTTACGGTAAAAATTTGAGTTTAAAATTCAGATGAAATCCGGTCAACTTTTTAACTGACAGTAAAATTTTACTGAGCAGAAAACCTAATTTTGACCCGAGAACGAAACAGTTTAGTTTTATCTCACATTTCCAACGATATAGGATATTTTGAAATTCTTGCTCAAAAATATATTATTATACTTTATTCAGGTGAATTTTCGAAGAAAATACGTGAGAAAATTTAAATCGGATAAACGATGGATTCGGGAACGGATATGCAGAGATAGAATCGGACATCGGATGGAGGTTCACCTTCCACCAAGGGGTGGAGAGTCATGGGGTGAGTCACCACCATGACTCACCATGTAATGATGGTGCTCCAAAATAATTGCTAACCTCCTTAATCAAATGACTAAATTACCCTTTATCTTTCTTTGTATTTCCAACCTTGTCCCAACATTTGGTGGACTAAATTGCCACCCATTACACGACCCTAAGATCATTGAAGACACTTAGGCATTTCATTCATCAACTTCACAAATCATACATGTTCATTTACTCTCAAAAACTCTAAGTTCCATTCTTGACAAAGCTTGAAACTTTGATCGTTTCTCTTCAATTTTCTTCATTTCAAGGTGAGGATCCTCTTCCTAATCACCTTAGCTTTCTTAATCATCCACTAATTTTCATTTTTATCAAGCTTTACTCCATTTCAAGTCTTAGATCTAGTTTTTCAAAGATCTCGCAAAAATGCTTAGAAATATGTTTGATGAATTATGATTCTAGTTTTCACCTCTCTTATACCAATAATTTCACTATCCAAGAGCTTAGAATAAAAAGAAATTTATAGCCATTTTTTCTCCTCTTGGCCGAATCTATATATATATATATATATATATATATATATATATGGATAAATGAGTTTTCTTCATTTTTTTTAACTTGTACGATGATTTGTATAAGCTATTCAAGATCCTTAGATTGATGATCCAAGAGCATGAGAGCAAAAGAAATTTCCTCCCAAAATTTTTATGTCTTGTCAGAAACCTCCCTAGTGAGTTAAGCGGTGTTGTTTTCAAATTTTGACTTGTGAAGTTTCTTATGCTATCAAGACCAACACCCATTTTAATGCTTTCCAATATCTGTAAAGATATTTATATGTTTATATTTTATCCAGAACCTAGAAAATGATTTTGACTAAAAAAAAATCATATCTAGATCATACTAGATGATAAGAAGTTCCAGTTAAATTTTGGGTTGAAAATTCAGACGAAACCTGGTATGCGTTTTCCCCGACAGTAAAAATTTACTAATCATAAAACCTAATTTTGACCCGTGAACGAAACATCTCATTATTTATCATCTTTTCTTCTTCTTGATCATCATGTTCATCTTTTCATGTTCATTTTATTTAAAACCCATTTGTTATTTTCATGGAAAATGGTATCAATAAGAGTTCTATGAACATGATTCTTGTACCATGATCATTTAGATCATCAATCTAAGGTTCTAACTCATTGTATTTGAGAGTTTGAATGAGATGAAAACCCTAACCCCATAAAACCCATTTTGGTCGAAACCCACAAAGAGGGAGGGTTTGATATTTTTGTTCCATTTTAGAAATCTAATGCTTGTTTTAGACTCTCTAGTACCTAGATAATCAAAATCCAAGAGCTTGAATTCAAAAAAAAATCCCTAGCCTATTTTCCCTATAGAGGCTGAATTTCACTCCTAAGTGAATTAGTAGGATTTCTTCAAAAATTAACTTATTCTATGTTATTTTGTGAAGGATTTGTGGAATAATTTGTTGTTCGGATTTGTGTGGAGGAAACTGAAGCCTAGACAATCAATTTCAGAGCAAGATTTCACATTTTGAGGTAAAGGGAGTTTACCTGAGGAGTTTTTGCTAGTCATGTACCCTGTTGTGTTTTGATTGATAATATGTTGATTGAAAAATGTGTTGTGATGATGATTGGAAATTTGTTGGAAATGTACATGTTGTTGTTGGATTATATAATGGATAATATATGTATTGGATTATGTTTACTGTATTGCTTGACTGTGATTGGCTGATGGCATGACACTGATTATTGCTTGTTAATAAAGATTAAGTCATCAAAATACAATAACTCAAAAGTTGAAAGGTGAGGTTTTGGTTTTGAAAAGTGAGGAGAAATTCTAAGTATTAAAGTGTTGAGACTAGAATAAGACTTTTAGGAAAGGAAAGAAAATGGAAAACTTCAAAATTCTATGAAAATGTTTTTAAAAGTATTTGATGGAGAAGTCTTAGGAAAATAAAGGTTCTTTTAAGTTTTACAAAGGATTTCATTCAAAATGAAAAAAATTTAGTTTTTTTCTAAGTTTCAAATAATGGATTTTTAAAGTAGAAGTTTTCGGAAAAAGTGGATTTACAATGATGGAAAAGTATTCATGACACGAAACTGTGAATCTTTTGAACTTTTGTTTCGATTTAGTTTTTCACTGAAAGAAAAAACCAAATGGAAGAAGTGAAAGTGGAAAGGACCTAAATTACCAAAATGACGGGCTAGAGTTCCTATTTTGAGTTTGAGGAAAGTGAAGAACCTAGATTTCCGAGACGTCGGGTTAGTGTTCGATTGAGAAGGAGATGGTGAAATCATGGTTTTGGTTGAAATCCTAAGTTGGTATGAAAGATTATTTAATACTTGAACAAAAGTAGTCGGGAGCTTTAAACCTCGACGAGGAAAGAAAGAAGCAAAAAAAAAAAAAGGAAAAAAAAGGAAAAACCATTGTTTTACATGCATAGTGAGGCAGATGTGTCGTTGTGTATCGAGCTACAGTTTTACAAAGGGTGAACCGACAAATTAAATAGTTACGGACCAAAGACATATATTTTAGTTTTTGGGTCTTTAGGGACATTCGGGCTCGAACTCCACGGGATACTTGGGGCCTAGCAGTCTCGAGTAGTGGAAATCAGTTACCCCTCACGTAATGTACTCAATTAGGAACTATTCTATATTGTTTAGGTGAGATGCGATACCCTAGAACAATTGGGGGATAGGACCCATGAGAGGCCGACCCAACGCGAAACAATTGTGATATAGGCATTATCGTGATTCTATCATGCTCGACGAAGGGAAGTTAGGATCTCAAGAGAATTATGAAATAGACAGTGAATATTGAAGTGACATGAAAGGTTTTACAAAATGCATTTGGTTGTCAGGAATGAATCCCTGTTGTTATAGTTATGATTTTATGTTAAGTATTGTTGTCATATGCTTTTCTTTTTGTGAGTCATGTATGTGACTGCTATGATAAAACTCATATATTGGTATCTCACCTTTGTATTTTTATTTTTCTGTTTGGTTCTCTTTTCTGGTATATTTTCATACATATATAGGTGGACCCGATGAACCTTTTGACCCACTCGGGGTTCATGGGACTGGCATTTGAGCCTAGAGATGACGGTGGCACTTGGGTTATAAACCCAGGAGCCCGAAGCGCTGTGTATACCGGGCCTTTACTCACTACTAAGGGACAGAAGTAGCAACGATGTCTTGTACTCACAACATCAAGACATTTAAAGTGCCATTACCCCTCATATGACTTCTCTTGAGGACCCTAGTGGAGACAGGAAACACTTGTCATCAACCTCCACCACTACAGTTTGCACCAGGATCAACACCTGCATCTCCAATACCATAACTGCCTGCACCCATTGTCCTGGTTGGGGGAGAGGACGATGATGATGATGTGATGATTGAAGAAGACCCTGAAGAAGAAGATCCGATTAAATAGGATCCTGTCGAGGAGGATGAGGAGGTGGTAGAGTACCTCCCTTTGGATGATGAGGTTGTGGATCCCATAGCTGATGTGTATATAGGAGGATTTTCACCCGATCCTTCTCCAGTCAGGGATGATCATGGAGGTCTCCCTAACGGGTTCCACTAGATGACCATCTTAGGTTGTTACTATTTGGGGATAGTTTTAACTTCTGCTAGTTTGTATATCCGGCTGATGAGAGCCATATCTTTTTGTAATTTTGGTTCTCTGCCTAACCCTTTGATTTTTGGTATTGTATAACTATGTATGTATTTTAATTATTTTTACAAATGTTAGAACTCTGACTAATGACCAGCAACTATAAGGGTCCTATTATAAAAAGGAAACAAATGATGTAATTATTTTGGAAATGCGTTGATATATATATATATATATATATATATATATATATATATATATATATATATATATATATATATATATATATATATATATATATATATGCAGATGATGTTCTTATGTATAAGTCAAAAGTTTTTTTTACACCAGTTTTTCGAACCAGAACAAGTAATAATTTATTTTCCGAAAGTACCAGCAAATCGTTTTTCTTTTATTTTTTCGTGGTTTAGTAGAAGTCATGTAGCACCGAGGGAGGCGTTACGTTAGTGGTATCAGAGATGGTCGAGTCTTTCGGGAATCTTTGGGAATAGGTCTGTTATGTCTATGTTGTGTGATCTCTGACTAAATTTTGATTGAATTACTTGTTAGAAGTAATGAGTGTTAGCAGAATAGTTTTCGTTTCATTTTCTGGTTTCGGATTAACTGATTTTGTCTTGTAGGTCAGTTATGGAACCAAGAGGTAGACGTGGACGAGGACGTGGTCGCGGCCGTGGAAGGTGTCGTAGAGGTGGTCGTATAGCCGGTCAAGGTGTTACCGCTGCTATTGCTCTCCCGACAGCTGCAATGACTGCTCAAACTCAACAATAACAGCTTCGTACTAAGCAAGATGTGGAAGGAAGAGGTCTGACGGCTTTTAGAAGTCAGAATCCACCACAGTTCCATGGAGAGACTAACCCTGAGAAAGAAGACTTGTGGATACAAGAGCTGGAGAAATTTTTTGAATTAATTCATACCCCGGAAGGAGTCAAAGTTCCCTATGCTACATGCCTACTCTTGGGAGATGCTGAGTACTGGTGGAAGGGCACCAGACAACTACTAGTTGCTGATCATCAGGAAATCACTTGGGATGTGTTTCGCAATGCATTCTTGGACAAGTATTTCCCTCTAAGTTCCAGAGTCGAGAAAGAACAAGAATTCTTGCGTCTGCAACAAAGGGATCTAACAATTGGGAAATATGCAGCGAAATTTGAATCACTTGCTAAATATTTCCATTTCTTTCAAGCTCAACCTGATGAAGCTGGAAATGCGAAGTTTGAAGGAGGGTTGAGGTTTGAGATCAAGGAATCAGTGTTATCACTGCAGATTCGAAACTTTCAGGAATTGGTGGAGATGTGCCGAAAGGTGGAGCAAATGAAGAAAGGAAGTGATAACAGAGGAAATGTTGGAGGACCATCTCGATCTACGAATCAATTCTAGAATTAGAGAGGGAAGTAAAACCAGAGGAAACCATACTATCACTAGTGCAATAAGTGCTTTTTACGTCAGTTAAAATTGATTTTTTACGTCAGAATTCTGACTGACGTAAATACAACTGACGTTAATAGTTAATATTTTAACGTCAGTTTTTTCAACAACTGACGTTAATTTTTAAATTAACGTCAGTTTTTTAAACAACTGACGTTAAACATAAAACTATTAACGTCAGTTCTTTAAGACAACGGACGTTAATTTTGTTAAAACTAACATCAGTGGTTATAAAGAACTAACGTTAAAGGTTTAATTTTAACGTCAGTTGTAATAAACAACTGACGTTAATAGTGTACTGTATATTTTATAAAATACTATTAACGTCAGTTGTTTGATACAACTGACGTTAATAGGTTTTTTTTAATTCAGTTTGAAAATATCACTCCCCTCAGCTATCCCTGCATTCAATAAATATCGCAGTAACACAGAATATCACACACATTACAGAATTGCAAAGGAAAAATGGAACAATGGGGGGACTTAAAACCAAAACCCATGTATATATAAAAATAAATTTTAGTTCCAATGTCTAAAAAACAAAACTACCAATCTAAGGATATATATATATATATATATACATGTTATTAATTAGTTTCTAAAGTCTAACAAAAAAACTATTTATCTAAGTGTTACGGAGGTATCTTGTCAATTCCTTTTTCAGCCGCATACTTGAAGAAGAATTCGGCGAAGCGCATCCTCAAGTCTCTTAACTCATCTTCTTGAATAGGCGATTGTTCGTTAAATGCCTACACACGTTCAAATAATAACAATAACATCAATGCAAGTCATCTTCAAAACTATAATATATAATTTAACAAGTTGTTTAAATATTACCTTAATCCATCCATCCCTAATAGATGTGGAGACTATGTTCAGCATATGAAGCATCACATAATAGCCGCACGACCACCCGTCATTTTGAAATCGAGACTACCAACAAAATTAATTTCAATGTCAGTTGAATATACATATAAATTAGTAATTATAATATTAATTATTTGATAAATAAACTACCAAACCTTGAGGATGTTCCATGCAGGATTTGCTTTAGCCTTAGAAGCCCTACTTCTCCCGTTGGCGCAACTTATGCTACTCGCCCCACTGCGTGCTATCATAAACAAATAATCATGTCGATCAATTAACAAATTCATATATCATGTGTGTAATAAACTAAATACAACTGATATTAAAACTTAAACTAAATTTAAGTTTAGTTACTTACTTATTTACAGCTTCCACCACCTTCGGCGGCGGATCTTGGTGGAGAGAGCAGAAGAATATGACAGTATGCCTAGACGGGTGAAGTACGAACATCTGCCAATGGTTTTTCATACAGTAGGGAGCCAGATATAATTCTTTCCGATTGTCTTCCAACAAGTTCCCTATGTATTTACTTAATCCATCGTCATCAAAGAATTGGGGCAGAAGGACTGACAGATCTAAGAAGCCGTAAACTGATGCAACGCCCTTATCAAGCTGAAGACGATGGAGATACCTAAGATATGAAAAGGTGTGGATGTTAATTACATAATATATATATATATATATATATTGAAATTAAAATAAATTAATAAATGGAAAAATACCAAAAATAAATAAGTTATAAAATTAAAATTAACTTACGTGCACCAGAGATTCAAAACATTACTGTTCATCCAGACGTTATTTCTGCAGGCGTTCCCGAGATCGTCACCACAGAAGGTAAATATCATCCGTTGATCTGGGCGTGCCACCCATCCATCGTGCTCCAATGGACATTCAAAAATCTCAAACGCATAATCCTCACCAAGTGAGAACAAACGAGTGATAGGTGACAACGACACCGACGTCGACTTGGCCTTCAGTTTAGGAAAAATAAATTAGATAAGTTGTTGACAATTAAAAAAACCCAAGTAATTATTTGACTAATTTGGACATTAATAATGAATACATACCTTTGTTAACATTTCGAGCTCACGTCGTTTGGAGTCCAACTCAAGCTCACGCCTTTTCATTTCCAACTCATGCTCATGGCGTTGGACTTCGAACTCCCGCTCCCTAGCTGCCAACTCATCGTCCTCCACCTGTGCCCTACGAAAACTCTCTTTTGTGCTCACATGTGAAGGGTTGGCATGCCCTGTGGTGTCCTGGGATGTACCGACGGAGGAAAGCTCTTTGGCAAGCGCCTGCTTGAATTCCGGGTTGGATATTAAGCCTTGCATCAGATGTGTTGTAATAGCTAGGTTGGACATGAGGTGCTGAGTAATGTCAGCCAAAATTGATGCTTCATTGACCACCCGCTTTCGTGAAGCAGACTTGCCATAATATTCTTTGATGGTCACATTCCTAGGAACACCGAGAACCCGACCAGGATGGTCTTTCTTGCCTAGAGAAGTCATCAAGACGTCCCGCCGTCCAGAAGGGACGAATGCGCCCTGGGAGGATTGTGCTTTAAGATCCATCTACAATTAAAAAAAATGAAAAAATGTGCAAGTGAAAAGTGTTGCAAATATCTATACAAATATCAATTGAAATCAAGTTAATTATTTGCTTACAATCTTATCTGCCACTTCGCGAGCGGCATCAACTTTAAAAGATCCCGTCTTTGTCATGCGACCGGCTAACCAGACATCCTCGCGGTCGATATCCGACGGAGGACTTAATGGTGTGCCCTCAGGAACCTCCCCTCTTTCAATCTAGCAAAGTGCTCTTCCTGCTTCGCCCTCAGTCTATCCGCCATCATCTGCTCGATCCGAGTCTGGTACCCACCCTGAGACATGGTGTGGCGGTGGACGTTCTTCGCCTGATTCTGCCGACCCTTATTTGCCTTAGCCTATTCAAACAAAAACACATAATTAAATATAGTTAAATGATCTATAATAAGCATACAAAATTTACTTAATCAACCAACCTGAAATTCTCCATCCTGTCGACTCCTGGCAAACATATCACAAGTATCCTGATCAATCCAGGGATAATCCGAGAACATTTTATCAAGACGCTTCTTCCCAGATACATAGTACCTGGTAAGATCATGCTTGAACCCATTCCAACGCTTTGATGCCATTTTCATACATTTATGACGATGATCCTCGTCATTTGGCACAGTCCAAGCTACCTACACAATAAATACATAACAACTGGATGGATTATAACTCGGATAATTATCTAATAATGTAAATCAAACAAATGTAAAGGTAAAATACCATGATAACCTCCTAAATCTGATCCTTAACGTTCTGTGGAACGTCATTCCAGTGGTTGTAGTTGATGCTTACATGCTGCTTTGCTTGTAGAAACACCCACTTATTAAATTCTTTAGCACGTGGTCCCTGGGCATTTAGATTAGCATCTAAGGACACCTCAAGCTTCTGTCCGCTCTGCCTGTCCTTCTCTAGTTTCTTCAATGAGGTGGCTCCTCTACCCCGTTTCCTATGAGCCTGTGATGTCTGTATGGACAAAAAAAATGATAAAATAGAGGGTTGTAACATTATAAACTTACATTAAAAAGAAGGACTAAAGATAGTATATAACATGTAAACTTACATTAGAATAAGGCGTAGGCGTGATCGGGTCCTGCGAAGCCCCCACAGTGTCCTCCCGTGCATGCGGGCTATCCGATTGATCCATATGTATGCCTGTTCAGAAACAATATATATGTATTAACATAGGTTATAACTCAAAATAAATACAGAAGTATAAATAAAAATAACTAGATAGGTCCTGTAGATATACAAAACATCTATCCAATATAAGGACAATAAGGGAGATTGAAAACTATAGTTTTTGAAGATTGCCAAGCACTGGTCACAGCCTGGCCGTGATGTCCATCACGGCTGTAACGTGCCAACTGAACCAGAACCTCAAGGGCAAAACTGATCACGGCCTAGCCGTGATGAGCATCACGGCCGTGACAGATCAACCAGCAGAGCAACATGCATGCACTCAAAACCAAAAATAGAGACATTCCAAACAACTCAAACTCACGGTTTCAAGTTTCAACTACTGAGACTACAGTTTCAACATACACTCAAAACCAAAAATAGAGACATTCCAAACAACTCAAACTTACAGTTTCAAGTTTCAACTACTGAGACTACAGTTTCAACATACACTCAAACTCAAAAATAAAAAAATGTGCCCTAAAGACTCACCAGAAATAGGCGCTCGCGTGGTGGTGGGTGGGACGCTAGAGTGGTGGCCAACGTTCGATGTGGTTACTGAGAGCAGAGGGACAAGGAGAGTTAGTGCGCGAGAAGGGGAAATAGAGATGTCAAGTTATTGCAAAGAATGAGCGGGAAAGACAGAGTTAGGGGTTAAGAGTGTACCTCACGGTGGTGGCGAAGAAGCCCTCGCGGTGGTTGCGGTGGAGATGAGCTCGCGATTAGGGCAAAGTGAGAGTGAGAGTGAGGGTTGAGAGTGAGGGTTGAGCGTGATGAAAAGAGAAAAGAGACGTACAGAGAAGTGCAGAAGCCGCGCGGGTGTAAACGTTATAATCAAAATAAAACAACATTTTACGTTAGTTGTTAGTAAAAACCGACGTTAAAGGTCATATATTTAATGTCAGTTGTCTTAAGAAAATGACGTTAAAAACACTCACACTTCTAACGTCAGTTGTATTACACAACGGACGTTAAAAGTTTATTAGTTTCTGCAAAAACTAATAACCACTCACACTTCTAACGTCAGTTGTCTTAAGAAACTGACGTTAAAAACACTCACACTTCTAACGTCAGTTGTATTACACAAAGGACGTTAAAAGTTTAATAGTTTCTGCAAAAACATTCATTCCTTTGACTACTGTGCTACTTACCCATTCACCTTGTAACCTAATCCTCTTAATGAGCATTAAGTTTTTAGATAAGTTTTCAAGAAATTCAGAATAGCTTAGTAACTTCATCCCCTGCTCCTATAAATAACTTCCTTCCATCCTTTTAATTTTCTGCTTCACAATATGGCTCTGCCATGGAGATTAACTTCATCACTCTTTCTTCCTATTCCTAGACTCAAAGATCTTTATCTTAATGGTCAAACAACTTCTGAGGTTGTGTAAATCACATAACATGGATGGTAAGGTTGGGTGAATCACGTAATGTGATTCTCTCACTTTATTTCATCCCCGTCATCCCTTTCACTTTGCTTTGGAAGCAAGTGACCGCGGATTCAAGACGATGCATCAAGGAATTCCAGTGAAGAAGAAAGATGCAAAGATCCATTTCACTTTGCTTTCGCTGCTAGTGACTGAGGATTTACTTTGCATCATGGAATTCAAGTGAGGGAGGTGATGCATCCGTTGGAGTTTCTGATGACAGGACTGAGAAGAAAATGATGTTGAAGCAGAAACTTTTTTATATTTTAGGGCTATGTTGCAGAAATTTTTTATCTTTTAATCATGTAATTTTAACTTATGAATCGCTTCAATGAGATACGATTTGATTATACATATAACTTGTTTTATGTTAAGTGTTTATTTATTTTAATTTGTACAAGAATTTGTTTACTAATTCAAGCTAATTAATAAAAATTAAAAATAAACTTGTTTAAAAAAAGGTTTAGAAATAAACTGCACTATATGGAGTGATCGGTGTTAAGAGGGACAACAGGGACATGACAACCAATGAAATGAGTTTCATAATTATTTACGTCAGTTATTTATAGAACTGACACAAATAGTGATTTAAAATTTACAAACTGCCACCACCTCATTTTTAACGTCAACTTAATTTATGACTGCCAAGTTCCCGTATATTAATTACATTATTTCCAATATTCATTCTGCACGTTTATAATATATAGGATTATTTACGTCAGCTATTTATTTAAATGAAGTAAAAATCACACTTTTAACGTCAGTTGTATAAAAAACTGACATTAACAATAAATATTTTTTATTTTAAAAACACTTTTAACGTCAGTTTTTTTAAACAACTGACGTTAAAAGTGTATAGATATCTGCAAAAACATTCATTCCTTTGACTACTGTGCTACTTACCCATGCACCTTGTAACTTAATCCTCTTAATGAGCATTAAGTTTATAGATAAGTTTTGAAGAAAATCAAAATAGCTTAGTAACTTCATCCCCTACTCCTATAAATAGCTTCCTTCCATCCTTTTAATTTTCGGCTTCACAATATGGCTCTGCCATGGAGATTAACTTCATCACTCTTTCTTCCTATTCCTAGACTCAAAGATCTTTGTCTTAATGGTCAAACAACTTCTGAGATTGTGTAAATCACATTACATGGGTGATAAGCTTGTGTAAACCACATTATGTGAGTTGCTCACCTTATCATCCTTCCGGAGAATCACTCTGGGGGCAAATCAGGTGCTCAGGCGTCACAGCTTCCAAAACCTCAGCTTTGGCAGCAAGTGACCGTCATGGAAGTCTCTAGAACCACCGCCTTTGCTTGAAACAGATCTAGTGCACCTGTTTTTGCCTCTCTTTGAGCTCTCTCATGCCCCCCAGTTTTCTGATGTCTTCGGAGTATAGTTTTCCCTTTGGCATATTTTATAAAACTCTCTGATGGGATGTAGCTTTAATGTTTAGGATTTTAAACCCTTTTAATGTAACTTTTTATAGGATTTTAAACCCTTTCAATCTTCTGTATCAGTCTGTATTACACTTCATGAATGAGATCCGGTTTGGGTTATTGATTCAACTTATACTTCGCACATATATTTTAGTTTTCAAAACAGAAACACAAAACATCAAAGCAATTGTGAAACTGAAACTTTGAGGAAGGCAATGCGGAAGGGTACGTATACTAGATAAAAAAATTATTAAAATAACCTTTAACGTCTGTTGATGTAAGGACCGTTGCGTTAAAATTGAATTAATGAAGTCTGATATTTACAAAACTGCCACCGCCCCCTTTTTAACGTCTAGTTTTTGGTTAACTGACGTAAACTTTTACCGTCTAATGTATATTTTCCATTAGTGTATAGACCACCTGGAAACAATCGGAATCAATAATCGTACCATCCAGTTGCTTCTGCATCTGGTAGCGGATGCCAGAGGAATCAAGATCAAGGATATATTCAGAAATGATACAAGTGTGGAAATGCAAACCATTCTACAAAAGACTGTCTTATGAATGGAGTGAAATGTTTTAAGTGTGGACAAATAGGACACCTGGCCAGGGACTGCAATGCTTAGAGGCATGCACAAACTGTTAATAATTCAAGGACCAATAAATCGACCGCTAAGGGAAGGGTTTATACCAAGAGCGGTGCTGAAGCTTCACAGTCCGATGATCTCATACAAGGTAATTGCGACATAGATGGTAATCTTTTAAAAGTACTTTTTGATTCGGGTGCAACGCATTCTTTTCTCTCGATAGATTGTGTGAGACACTTGAAATTACATGTTTTTGCCATGACATATGATTTGATTGTTTCCATCCCAACTGCTGAACCAATTGTTGTAAATTATATATGTCTAAATTGTCCTATTGTTATTTGGGATTGACATTTTCTTGTGAATCTGATATGCCTTCCTTTAATACAGTTAGATGTAATTTTAGGCATGGATTGGTTATCTTCCAACCAGACCCTTTTAGACTGTGCCCATAAAACTTTAGTTTTTCCTGACCCTGAGATTTTTGGATTTTTATCTACCAACCAAGTAAGAACTTCTTCGAAAGAAGGAGATCAGGGATGCTTGTTTTTATCTAGCTTAGAAGTCGAGGGGGAGATTGATCTGAGTACGGTACCTGTAGTAAGAGAGTTTCCGAACTTTTTTTCCTGACGATGTTCTGGGTTTTCCACCAATCGGAGATATAGAGTTCTCCATAGATCTATTTCCAGGAACTAGTCCGATTTCTATCTCTCCGTACCGAATGGAACCTATAGAGCTGGTTAAGTTGAAAGCTCAACTGGAAGATCTTTTGTCGAAACAATTCATTCAACCGAGTGTGTCCCCTAGTGAGGAAGAAAGACGGAGGTTCGAGACTTTGCGTAGATATTTTACAACTCAACAAGGTGACAATCAAGAATAAGTACCCTCTACCGCGCATTGACGATATGATGGATCAATTGCGAGGAGCTGCTGTATTTTCGAAAATCGACCTAAGGACAGGTTATCATCAGATAAGAGTGAAGAAGGAAGATATACCAAAGACTGCATTCAGAACTCGTTATGGACATTATGAGTATCTCGTAATGCCTTTTGGAGTGAAGAATTCACCTGCTATCTTCATGGACTACATTCTCATTTGTCGTAGTGTTCATCAACGACATTCTCATTTACTCTAAGAGTCATTAGGAGCATGAAGAACATTTGCGACAAGTTTTTCAAATCCTACGCAAGAAGGTGTTGTACGCAAAACTTTCCAAGTGCGAGTTTTGGCTTGGAGAAGTGAAGTTCTTAGGACATGTGATCACCAAAGAAGGAATTCCTGTAGATCCTGCGAAAGTAGAAGCTGTACTTTCTTGGGGAAGACCAAAGACGGTGACGCATATTAGGAGCTTTGTTGGACTAGCGGGTTACTATCGGAGATTCATTGAAGGTTTTTCAAAGTTGGTATCTCCCTTGACCCAACTCACAAAGGAAGATCAACCTTTTGCGTGGACTGTAAATTGCGAGGAAAGTTTTCAACGAATAAAGGAACGTCTGACAACTTCGCCGGCATTAATACTTCCTGAACCAACTAAACCCTATGAAGAATATTGTGATGCTTCACATCAAGGTTTAGGTTGTGTGTTAATGCAGCATCGAAAAGTCGTAGCGTAAGCGTCACGTCAGCTAAAGACTCATGAGAGGAATTATCCGACGCACGATCTAGAATTAGCTGCTGTGGTCTTTGCACTAAAGATATGGAGACACCATCTTTATGGAGCCAAGTTTGATGTCTTTAGTGACCACAAGAGTTTAAAGTGTCCGTTCGATCAAAAGGAGCTCAACATGAGGCAAAGACGATGGATGGAATTTCTGAAAGACTATGACTTCATGTTGCAATACCATCCTGGAAAAGCGAACGTGATAGCAGATGAACTGAGTCGAAAAGCCATTCATATTTCCCCTATGATGGTGAAGGAACTCGAGTTAACTGAAAAGTTCCGTGATCTCAATTTAATTATGAAAGTAAGCCAAAAGAAAATCAGTTTGGGAATGATTAAAATTTCTAGTGGCTTAATAGAAGAGATCTTAGAACCACAAGTTGTGGATGCATTCATTCAAGAAAAGAAAGATTTAATTGAAAAAGGAAAAGCTACTGAGTTTAGCTTAGGATCGGATAACATCTTAAGTTGCAATGGATGAATCTGTGTACCTGATAATCCTAAGATGAAAAAGATGATTCTGGAAGAATCACACAAGAGCAGATAAAGTATTCATCCTGGATCAACTAAGATGTATCAAGATCTAAAACAAAGGTTTTGGTGGCCAGGCATGAAAAAGCAAGTCACTGAGTACGTGGCGTCATGTCTGACTTGTCAGAAAGCAAAGGTAGAACATCAACGACCTGGAGGAATGCTTACATCGTTAGATGTACCTGAATGGAAGTAGGATAGTATATCCATGGATTTCGTAGTAAGTTTACCCAGAACTTCCAAAGGTTTTGACTCAATTTGGGTGATCGTTGATAGGTTAACGAAATCAACACATTTCTTACCTGTTAAGATCAATTTCACTGTGGAAAAGTTAATTGATGTTTATATCAAGGAAGTTATTAGACTTCATGAAGTGCCTTTGAGTATTGTTTCAGATCGAGATGCGAAGTTCACTTCATGCTTTTGGGTCAGTTTACAACAGGCGCTAAGAACCAAATTGCGGTTAAGCTCTGCATATCATCCTCAAACAGATGGACAAATAGAGAGGACAATCCAATCGTTAGAAGACTTGCTAAGAGCATGTGTCTTAGACCATCATGGAAGTTGGGATGATCTCTTGCCACTAATTGAATTCACGTACAACAACAGTTTTCATGCAAGTATAGGGATGGCTCCCTATGAGGCTCTGTATAGGCGGAAATGTCAAACACCGTTGTGTTGGTATCAAGATGGAGAAAGCATGATTCTTGATCCTGAAATCATGCAGCAAACAACGAAAAAGGTTAAACAAATCCGTGAACGGATGAAAGCAACCCAAAGCAGGAAGAAGAGTTACTCTGATCGAAGAAGCCGACCTCTCGAATTTCAAGAAGATGAATACATATTTCTGAGAGTCACATCCACGTTTGGGGTAGGTAGAGTCATGAAGTTCGGAAAACGCACTCCTAAATTCATTATACCTTACCAAATTCTTCGTCGTATTGGTCCAATAGCCTACCAAATTGCTTTGCCACCTTTTCTTTCAAACATTCATAATGTATTCCATGTCTTACAACTAAGGAAGTATATTCCTAATCCATCACATGTAATTGAACCCGATGTATAACAATTAAAAGAAAATTTTCTTATGAGACTTCACCTGTACGAATCGAGGATAAGATGATTAAGCAGCTCAGGGATAAACAAATTTCCTTAGTCAAGGTTATTTGGGACGAGACAACCGGAGAAGCAACATGGGAAGCTGAGGCCAAGATGAAATTACAATATCCTGATCTTTTTCCAGGTGCGTAATTTCATGGACGAAAGTTTTCTTAAGAGGGGTAGTAATGTAACACCTCGATTTTTAATTCTTTCCAATATCTGTAAAGATATTAATATGTTTATATTTTATCCGGATCCTAGAAAATGATTTTAACTAAAATAAAATCATATCTAGATCACACTAGATGATAAGAAGTTCCAGTTAAATTTTGAGTTGAAAATTCAGACGACACTCGATCTACGTTTTCCCTGACAGTACAAATTTACTTATCAGAAAACATAATTTTGACCCGTGAAAGAAACTTCATTGATTTTTATCCCTTTTTAACTGATACGAGTCATTTCCAATTTTTTGCTCTAAAATAAATATTATATTTTATTCAGGTGAAATAATTAAATGAAACACGGGCAAAAAACCTAAGTCGGGTAAACGACGGAATTGGATGTGGTGCAGAGATAATATGGAGTAGAGATGATGGAAGTGATTGAGGGGACTCGTGAAAATTGTCACATGACTCATCAAAATCATGTTGACAACTTTAAAGATATGATTTTTATATTAAGTAAAAAAACCTATTAATGGTTTGGTTAAAGATCCAAATATGGCCCTCACAAACATTTTCTACCCCAAGTCCCACGGCCCCCTTTATAAGCCTATCTCCTTCATTTTCCTCTTCATAAAACAAGAACACAAAGCTTATGGTTCAAGAGCTCTAAGTTGTCACTTTGTTCAAGTTCATCAAGATCACTCCATTTCTTTCATCACTTGAGGCAACCTCATCATTATTGATCATCATGTTCATCTTTTCATGTTCATTTTATTTAAAAACCCATTTGTTATTTTCATGGAAAATGGAATAAATAAGAATTATATGAACATGATTCTTGTACCATGATCATTTAGATCATCAATCTAAGGTTTTAACTCATTGTATTTGAGAGTTTGAATGAGATGAAAACCCTAACCCCATAAAACCCATTTTGGTCGAAACCCACAAAGAGGGAGGGTTTGATATTTTTGTTCCATTTTAGAAATCTAATGCTTGTATTAGACTCTCTAGTACCTAGATAATCAAAATCCAAGAGCTTAAATTCAACAAAAAAAATCCCTAGCCTATTTTTCCTATATAGGCCGAATTTCACTCCTAAGTGAGTTAGTAGGATTTCTTCAAAAATTAATTTGTTCATATTGTTTTGTGAAGGATTTGTGGAATAGTTTGTTGTTTGGATTTGTGTGGAGGTAACTGAAGCCTAGGCGATCAATTTCAGAGCAAGATTTCACATTTTGAGGTAAAGGGAATTTACCTGAGGAGTTTTTGCTAGTCGTGTACCCTTTGATTGAAAAATTTGTTGTGATGATGATTGGAATTTTTTTGAAATGTACATGTTGTTGTTGGATTATATAAATGGATGATATATGTATTGGATTATGTTTACTGTATTGGTTGACTGTGATTGGCTGATGGCATGACACTGATCATTGCTTGTATTTAAACATTAAGTCATCAAAATATTATAAATCATAATAGTTGAAAGATGAGGTTTTGGTTTTGAAAAGTGAGGAGAAATTCTAAGTATTAAAGTCTTGAGACTAGAATAAAACTTTTAGGAAATGAAAGAAAATGGAAAGCTTCAAAATTCTATGAAAATGTTTTTAAAAGTATTTGATGAAGAAGTCTTTGGAAAATAAAGGTTCTTTTAAGTTTTACACAAGATTTCATTCAAAATGAAAAAGATTTAGTACTTTTCTAAGTTTCAGATAATGGATTTTAAAAGTAGAAGTTTTCGGAAAAAGTGGATTTTCAATGATGGAAAAGTATTCATGACACGAAACTGTGAAACTTTTGAACTTTTGTTTTCGATTTAGTTTTTCACTGAACGAAAAACCAAATGGAAGAAGTGAAAGTGGAAAGGACCTAGATTACTGAAATGACGGGCTAGAGTTCCTGTTTGTGTTTTTTAGGAAAGGAAAGGACCTATATTACCGAAATGATGGACTAGAGTTCCTGTTTTGAGTTTGTGGAAAGTGAAGAACCTAGATTTTCGAGCCGCCGGGCTAGTGTTCGATTGAGAAGGAGATGGTGAAATCATGGTTTTGATTGAAATCCTAAGTTGGTATTAAAGTTTATTTAATACTTGAACAAAAGTAGACGGGAGCTTTAAGCCTCGACGAGGAAAGAAAGAAGCAAAAAAAGAATAAAAGAATAAAAAAACCATCGTTTTACATGCATAGTGAGGCAGAAGTGCCGTTGTGTATCGAGCTACAGTTTCACACAGGGTGAACTAACAAACTAAATAGTTACGGACCAAAGACATATTCTTTGGTTTTTAGGTCTTTAGGGACATTATGGCTCGAACTCCACGGGATACTCGGGGCCTTGCAATCTCGGGTAGTGGAAATCGGTTACCCGGCATGAAATTTACTCAATCAGGAACTATTCTGTATTATTTAGGTGAGATGTGATACCCTAGAACAATTGGGGGATAGGTCCCATGAGAGGCCGACCCAACACAAAACAATTGTGATATAGGCATTATCACGATCCTATCATGCTCGACGAATGGAATTTAGGATCTTCGAAGAATTATGAAATAGATAGTGAATATGGAAGTGACGTGAAAGGTTTTACAAAATGCATTTGGTTGTCGAGAATGAATCCTTGTGGTTATAGTTATGATGTTATGTTAAGTATTGTTGTCATATGCTTTTGTTTTTGTGAGTCATGTATGTGACTGCTATGATAAAACTCATTTATTGGTATCTCACCTTTGCATTTTTATTTTTATGTTTGGTTCTCTTTTCTGGTATATTTTTATACATATATAGATGGACCCGATGAACCTTTTGACCCACTCAGGGTTCATGGGACTGGCATTTGAGCATAGAGATGACGGTGGCGCTTGGGTTATAAACCCAGGAGCCCGAAGCGCTGTATATATCGGGCCTTTATTCACTACTAAGGGGACAAAAGCAGGAACAACGTCTTGTACTCATATCATCAAGACAGTTGAAGTGCCATTACCCCCTACATGGCTTCTTTTGAGGACCCTGGTGGAGACACGAAACACTTATCATCAGCCTCCACCGCTACAGTTTGCACCGGGATCAACACCTGCATCTCCAGTACCAGAACTGCCTGCACCCATTGTCCTGGTTGAGGGGTAGGACAATGATGATGATGTGATGATTGAGCTATGTATGTTTTTTATTTTTACAAATGTTAGAACTCTGACTAATGACCCGCAACTACAAGGGTCTTGATATAGAAAGGAAACAAATGATGTAATTATTTTGGAAATGTGTAGATGTATGGATATGTATATATATACAGATAATGTTCTTATGTAAAAGTCAAAAGTTTTTCTTACACCAGTTTTTCGAACCAGAACACGTAATAATTTATTTTCCAAAAGTAACCAGCAAATCGTTTTTCTTTTATTTTTCTGTGGTTTAGTAGAAGTCATGTAGCGCCGAGGGAGTGTTACACCCTTCCATTATATATCCAAAAGCTTGAAATGAGAAAAAAACCCTTGCCATATTTTGATGTCTTGGCCGAAAGAAAGAATTGTTAGCTGATAGAATTGTTTCTTATCTCCTATTTGGTTGTATTGTATATTTTGTTATGTGATCTTCTGAGAAGACCATGTGGAGGAGCCAGTTACTGAGGATCTGGATGGAACTCCTTATGAGCCAGATGCTGGAGGACGAGCTTTGTATTCTAGCGGTAGAGTTTAAGGTCTATAGCCAGTGCATCTTTTAAGACGTTTTATTTTTCTATTGCTTATGATAGTGTGTAACAGTATGTACCTGAAAGGGATCCTAATGATGGGATACCCTAGACAGTGTTTTGTACCTTGATGGATAGACATATGTGTGTAAGTATATTATATATATGGTGTGATGGATTATCGTTCAAAAGTTGTATGTTTTATAATTAAGTTTTTAATATCTTCGTTTTTTGGTATATACGTTTAATTTTAATGTCGCAATTAATTTTTAAATAACAAGGTTTTAATTTAATGGCACAACGGGGTGTCACATTTGGTGACTCTATTCAGACTGTGAGGTTTAGGATGTTGTTACTGCCCGTGTCTAGTTGAATCCACATCGGATATTGACTATGCTTAGAAGTTCGGTAGTGTGTCTGGACTCGATGCGATAAATAACATTGGTATGGCATATAGTATTTATATACTTGTTTATGTAGTATTATATGTCATACGGATGGGAGCTGATGATTTCTTTTACAGGATCATGGCTCAAGGTAGAGGACGTGGTACAAGTGGTGGTGATATAACCCTTAAGAGAATTGTCGGAGGTAGCAATGGTGAGACTGATCATACCGGAGGTGAAGGAGAGTCATCTGAGACTTTCAAGACCATCAGAGATCTATCTACTGCTATGTTACAGCAGACACAGCAGAACGCACAGATGCTGTAAATGACCAAAGACTAGTAGGAATTGCAGAATCAGAGGAAAGTTGCAGAAGCTAAGGATGCAGGGATGACTACCCTCCACGAAAGGAAGCCACCACAGCTCGTAGGGGAGATCTTGACCCCGCAGAAGGCAAGAGTGGTGGGTACAGGAGCTAGAGAAGATATTTGGTACCATGCGCTGCAGAGAGGTTAGGAAGGTGAACTATATTGCCGTCATGTTGACTGGAGGAGCAGAGGCCTGGTGGAGAGGCAAGAGGAGATTACTGGAGGCAGAGGATAGAATTATCAGCTGACAGTTGTTTCGTGAATGTTTCCTCGAGAAGTATTTTCCGCGGTTAGTCCAACGCGAGAAGGAGATGGAGTTTATGAGTCTTAAACAAGGCAACATGACTGTTGGTGATTATGCATCACGTTTTGAGGCTTTGATTCACTTTTCACAGTTCTATCAGAGATTTCCATACGAAGATTGGCAGTGTAGAAGCTTTGAGGAGGCCCAACGGCATGGGCTACAGAGAGCTAAAGGGTCTCTTGATATTCAGAGTTTCCCAGAACTGGTTGAGAGATGCAGTGCCATAGAGAGCAAAGATCAGAGGCAGGCTGCTGAACAGAGGCAATAGAGGAGTGGAGGCCCTATTCGATCAGGTTTTTAGAGGAGAGTAGGTAGTGGTTCCTGTGACACCCTCTACCCCGCATGTTATATAAAAATTTTAAAGGATAAAGAATTAAATATAAACATGCACCAATTGTTAAAATAAAACCAATGGGTAGAGAGTACCACATTGTAACAAACGAGGAAATAAAACATGTTCTTTAAAATGATAACATAGCATAACATAACCCAACCCCGATGTAACATTATAGAGCTAGTATAACTAATCCAGAAATATCCTCGGATACAACCAAAACAAACTAAACTAATAAATAACAAAACTGGAAATCCTAACTACGAGTCGCGGCTCCTCAGAGTCACTCCTCAACTGGCTACACATTGTCCTCTGCATAAAGGATACAGGACACAAAACAAGAAACATAGAGATAAGGATTAATAAACATCTATAAGAATATAATGGCAATGAAGCAGTTAGCAAGATTAGCATACATC
The DNA here is from genome assembly GCA_030762895.1 of Sophora flavescens. Lineage (NCBI taxonomy): Eukaryota > Viridiplantae > Streptophyta > Magnoliopsida > Fabales > Fabaceae > Sophora > Sophora flavescens. The sequence continues at coordinate 85,987,995 of CM061067.1, read as the reverse complement.
AAACATGCATGTTATAACAAACATCAATACTATAACAGTTATCATCATACAACGTGTATGCTATGCAATGAAGTTTTACTCCACTACTCCATTATGCACTTGGATCCATTCTACCTCAGGAAGTCAACTTCGAGTTATATTGTTGTGTACGCAAGTACTGCAGTTATGCCAAGTAGTAAAATATCGTTCCCCTTGGACCGTGTTGTTGAGTACCAATTACACAATCATGATTATCTAGACGAATCAATTTTTGTAGATATTAAAGTAACCAAGAAAAATATAATTTCAAAAGAACAAATTTATAAGGCAAAAGAGTTGAATAAGGATATCAATTTATAAAAAGCTCTAGGAATTGGGATTGACCACAATAGTATCGACAAGTCTATAACAAAATCACCCCTTAATCATCCGAATTATCTATGAAAGTGAATTATCCTATTTAATTATCGTTCCCTTTCAGAATACGGCAACGTGCCCAAAATAATCCTATACCTATTTTCATGGCATTCAAATTAAGATGAACCCTTTAAGAACAATGATAATTCAACAATTGCTTCAAGGAAAGTTAATCTACTTTCGTGATTAACAATTCAAGTTCAGTTTTATAGTTCTAAAATTAAGGTTCACCTTTCAGCTCATCCCTTAAGATCAATAATCATGTAAAACATGGGGCCACATATTCACAAACAGTTGGTGTGCAAAAACTGAATCATAGACATAATTCATAGATTAAGGAGAGAAAATATCAAGACATTGTCAATAACAATTGGGCTAATCCCTCATCCTAGAATAAAGAAACTACTCAAACATATTCAGAATAAAATCCATAGGAATCCAAAGTAACATTCAGAATAAAGAAGAAAATAAAAAAGAAGGAGAAGAAAACTCTCAGAGTTGAAGCAATGGAGAAATCCTAGAGACCTCCTTTGTAAAAATCCCCCTAATCCTTAATGTTCTTTGTGTTTTGTAGTGCCTTTTGTGTTGTTCTTCTCCTCCTTTTTGAGCTCCCTTGCCTCCTTTTTATCCTCTCCCCTTGTTTGTAACTACTCCCCCTCAATAAAAGACAATAAGTTAGGAGTTATGATTCTGCTGCACGCAATCCATGGCCATGGAATGTTCCACGGCCAGGCCATGGATCGTTCCAGTTGCCTCAAAATTCACGTAGCAATAGTTTTCCAAGATCCACGACCATGGCAGGTTCCATGGTCTGGCCGTGGATCTTTCAGCTGTTTTCTTCAAAAGCTCCTCTGTGTTCCACGACCATGGCGGGTTCCATGGCCTGGCCGTGGATCTTTTAGCAACATGAAAGGAGTACTGCAGAACCATCCATGAGTGTGGTACATTCCATGACCGACCTGTGGAACTTGCAAATCCACCTACTTGCACAACAAAAACAAACAGAAATCATCCGAACTAAAGGTAAAACACAAAATGCATGGTAAATGCTAAAAATTACTAAAATCTATGCTAGAAAATGTAACAATTAAATGCTAACTAATATGAAAATATATGCATACTTCACACACATCATATATCTCCACATTGGCCAATAAGTACCAACACCGGGGCAGTTCACCTTACCATGGGTGGACCCCTAGGATAGTCGACGCATCTTACTCTCAGATGTGCCACCACGGGTGTACAAGATTCCCTAAATCCCGGATGAATCACTGCGGATGGCCGAATCGCCGTACTCTTGGATGACCTCCCCTATGATGAATAACCTCCACTAACATCTCCGATGCGTAAATGCATGATCAACACAACCCACAAACACAACCACCACATCCGCTTGGGCCACTAGGCTTCCCAAGTTTTATCACCATCAACACCTCAACCACTTGGCTATCGAGGATTATCATTATCATTCATATTTATTCTTTTAAACACTTTGGTCGTTCTACACCAAAGATTATCACCTTGACCATCAAGCATCAAGGCCCTCTTGGCCACTAGGCAACCAAGTACATCATCATCTTTAATTATCACTCTAGCCATTAAGCACTAGAGATTACCAGCTTGACCATCATGCATTAAGACCCCCTAGGCCACCAGGCTACCAAGGTACAACATCTTATCACTTGTCTTTTGTCTCCAAGATTGTTGGGTGTCTTATTACATCTTTTAAGACGTTTGGGGTGAAACCTCTGCTTTCGGCACCGTTCGCGCTCTCTCCGTAAAGGTGAGCATGCCGTGCTCACCCTCAAAGGGCATCCTCACCCCCCTCGGCAGGGCGTGCTCACCTTCAAGACGGGGCGTGCTGGACCTACGTGCAAGCACGGTTGTGCTTCGTTAAGCACTGGGTGCTCAGTGCGCGCCTGTTCTGGATTTTGGGAGCATGCGTTAAGCACGACCGAGCTCAATGGAGCGTGCCTGTACTGATCTAGGAAGAAAGGGATAGAAGCCTTTTCCCAAATTCTTGGGACAGTTCATGGATTAAACCTACTTGGCTTTTACAAAGCATTGAACATCAGTTCTGTTAATTTCGATTAAATATTCATGTCTTACAATTAAGTGGATTTAGTCCTTTAATCTCAGTTTCACTTAATTGTCCCAAATCACTCACAGATCAATCCCCAGGGTCTTGACTAAATCTCTTGGTATAATCCTCACTCTTATTACTATCGTTCAGATTTATGAACAAAGGGAGACAACCTCCCTCAACAGTTTTAACGCTTTAACAATATAACGTTCACAACAACAATCAACAGCCAATAGCATCATAACTATATCAACAAGTTCAAGACATTCATTCATAGCATCATAACATCATATATTCATAACAGACAACATTCATTAGTAATAGCAGTCATGCCAATCGTCAACAACACAAACAGTTAAACAACATGTAGCAAATGAGCATATAAACATGTTATCATACAATAGGGTCATGATTACCCCTTCGTCTTACGCTACCCCCAAGCATACATATTCGTACTATTCCTTCTCCCCATACCTGGTATGAAGATCAGATGCCGATAGTAAAGAGGTCGTGTTCCCTCAAGCGGCTCGATGAGTTTCCGAAGACTTGGTAAAACAAGAAAAGGACAACCAATTAGTCTCTAAATCTAATAATAGAAAAGAGACTAAGAGAGAGAGATAACCGGCTTACCTCTACCGACACTAACGCGCTACTTCTCTCCCAAAACTAGAGCAAGAGCACCAAGAACTTCAAGGAGTTCAAGGGAAGGAAGAGATGAGAGGTTTCTGCCACACTAGGATTGCCGAATGTGCCAAAATAGAGTTTCACACGAAATCCTTCACGTACTGTTCCTATTTATAGACTGTTACCCGAGTACGACTGTGCACCCCACTAAGCACGGTCGTGCTTACAAAAGCGTCAACGAGATGAGCTCTCTACTGAGCACGGTCGTGCCTCCTATTAAGCACGACTGTGCTTGTGGCTCAGGAAGCCACAAGACACGTACATCAACCACGGGCGTGCTGATATATGAGCAGGGTCGTGCTCATACATCAAGAAGCTACATTTCAGCGAAAAACCCCACTTAGCCCATTCTAAACAATCCTAGGCAAACAAGGCATACACACAAGCGCTTAAATGGAAAACGGGGTGTTACAATTCGATCGCCTTATAAAAATTTCATCCTCGAAATTTCTATAACTTTAACTGGTTAAAATTTCACAAATTAGGCTCGTACCTTGGGTTGAGTCCTTGTACTCGGAGGCTCCGGCTCCGCTAGGAGAGTAGACTCTCCCAAAGGAACTTTAGTCGATTGATTTGAGGTTTCGATTCTTGATAACACTCTTTGGTTCTCGACTTTTCTCCTCGCAGCTTCGTGAGGTGGTCGATTCCTGCCACACTTGAAACAAATGATGTCGCGCTCCTTGCACTGATTGGTATAATGACCTTCTTCACATTTACCAAATCTGATAAGCCTAGAAGAACCCCAATCCTTGAGATCTCCTACTGGGAACCACTGATCCTTTTCACTCTTCTTGAAGTCCCGACCGATCGGAGCTAGGCACTGCCTTCCTTCGTCCTTATGATCATTCCGCTCACTTTCTTATGAATCTGAGTTCTTGCAGCTTGCCACCCTGGACTTGTAGCTGTCATCATAGATCCTGCACTTGTTCAATAAGACTGGGAAGACTCGAATCTCCTGGTAACTGATAGCCTGCTTGATTTCTGGACGCAGACCAGCCTCAAACTTTACGCACTTGGAGTGGTCGTCCGCCACTTGGAGTGGTCGTCAAGAACTCCATCTCTTTTTTGTCCTTGATATCTACCAGAAAGTACTTCTCTAGAAACCTGTCCTTGAAAATAGTCCACGTGATCATAGTACCCTCCGCTTGTATACGCTGACGATAGTTCTCCCACCAATGCTTAGCCTCCTCTATCAGTATAAAGATACCAAAAATGACCTTCTACTGCTCATTGCATCCCATAGCTCAGAAGATCTTTTCAGTCTCCCTCATCTACAACAAAGCACCCTCAGGGTCGTAAGCTCCCTTGAAAGAAGGTGGGTTATTCGCTGGAACTTGTCCAATCCTTGAAACTCAGATAGTCCATCATTGTTGTTGTTCTGGTTCTGGCCTATGACATTGTCGAGCAGTGCCAAAGCATCGGTGATAGCCTGGTTGTTCCTACCTCTTCCTGCCATTAGTTCCTGCATTTACCCAAGATGACTATTAAATACAGGAAACCAAGTAGGAAGAACTAACTGTTCTTAATAATAAAGCATCATTATCTATAATTAATATAGATAATTCAAACAAGAGCATACAAGACTCGCAATAGACTCATATGACGGCCTGATAGGACAGACCTGCTCTGATACCACTAAATGTAGCACCTTCTACCCCACATGTTATAGAAAACATCTAAAGGATAAATAATTAATATAAATATGCATCAATTATTAAAATAAAACCAACGGGTAGAGAGTACCACAGTGTAACAAACGCGGAGA